>OX375774.1:10384707-10699477 GCA_947359385.1 Chesias legatella | reverse complement strand
CCACCCTTAAACAAACACCATTACCTAAGTACAGAAATCATATTTCCAATGAAGAAGTCAATCGTTTGTTAGTTAGCGATGGGGCCCGTCGCGTTTATAACTACATTTTTCGCTTCGAAGCAGGTTTCCTTGCTGACTGCGTTTATATGCTGGGATCCAGGTATGTACCCACCTACGCACACTCAACCCATCCAAATATATTTCCTGCGTGACTTTACTAGTTGCCTACTTAACATTATATTCAATTAATGAACTGTCTGAGTATAGATTTCGTCACCGAAATTTATATTAATCATCAATTTGACTGTAATTTATGGGGATGCAGTCCTTTATTATGGGGATTGAAACATTTATGCATATGATCCCGTGAAATTAGCTATCGGTGGAACTAAGGACTTCCCGTTTATAGTAAGAAAAGCTGCATTATTCTGACCAAAGTAGAGTCAGAGGACAGAAGTGCGGGTACTTCAGTAAGTTGTTAGTAAGTTGGTGTTGTGCGGCAGAGACAGTGTCGCGGCTGGCGCGCAGCGCTGGCGCCTCCGCCCTGAGGGTGAGGGTGTACGGCGACCCGCTGGCGGCGCCCGACCTGCCCGCCTACGACGTGCACCGCGAGGGTGTGCTGCTAGACGTGGGCTGCCCGTTCGCCGAACACACGCTCGCTAAAGTAAATACCTACGAGTTTCCTGCCTCTAAGTGAAGTTTATATCACTAGAGTATGTATCTATGTTACAAAGTCAAAAACTTTAATTCCATAGAATTCATAAAGAAATGGCTTGGAAACGTCAAAGATATCAAAAAATAAGGTCACGCGTACTTATCGCTAAGTTTGACGCCTGTTCAAACCCTATCCGACCCTCCATGGGGAAGAACTTGCACATAAAGATACCTAGGTAATTCTGGTGCAAAATATAAGTTGATAAACTTTAAAGATTTATATGTTCCTGCCTATTATTCTGCAACTTTGTTCTACATAAAACGTGGAGGCTCACTTACTTACCTGTAAGTAAAATATATGACGCAGGCATCGATGTCTCGCGCTTTCATCCACCGCTACACGTGGCTGCTACTCCACAACACGCGCATGAACTCTTCAACCTTAGAAGAGCTACTCGGCCCCTTGGAAATACTACCCGACTCCGATGTAACGTGGTCTTCAGAAGAAGCCGCGCTCGAAGTGTACAGGGTGAAAGGAACTCTGCCGTTGCTTCTGAAAGCATTACACTTGACGAGGAATGACAGTTTGGAAGACATGGACGCGATGTGGAACGCGCGGCCCTCACCTGTTGTCAGGAGAAGGGATCTCATGGGAGTGTTTTTGAAAAGTGCTACCATTGTAAGTATCATAGAAAAGTTCACCTATTGATTGCAATCCACCATTGATCAGTTAGAATCAGCTATAGATTTCAGTCCATCATTCGACAGACAGAAAAGTCTCATCAGTCTAGCTACTGAACTACTGATACAAGCGGCCCTACACACAAACATATACAGAATTAATCTAGGTTGCTCAAATTGAAACATTTCGCGAGCCCCGCTAACTTATGTAGATATTTCGTGGCTTACCTACTCGTAGACAGCCAGGGGTTCTTTGAGTATTGTATTTATTTACCAGGTAAGCCAACCGCAACATTTCAAAGGCTGGTCCGACATGACTAACCGGCAGATCGATACCTTTCCGAAGCTCACATACCCGCTGCTGATGCTTCTGGCAGACGATTTGAATTACCGGTAAGTTTCATCACCGATGTGCATTTATGTGATCCTCTGGAAACAAATATTTTTCTGTACCACTAAGCTTCATTTTTCGGTCTCCGCATCCAGGTTTTGTTTATCACCCACCTTTATGGTATTTGGTTGCCAGTTTAGCTTTTAAAGTTAATCGTGAGCCACTTTCAATTGTTATATTTTGAGTAGGTACATGTTATCAGGTAGGTAGGTAAGGTATGTGGGTCGTGGGTATGTGTTGATTGTAGGCACAACCTGAAGCAAGTGGACATGTACGGGGAGGAGCACAACGGCTCGTTCGACGGGCTGGCCGGCATCCTGCAGCGGCACGACGCGGAGGTGGGCGTCGCCTCCGTGTTCCTGCGCGGCGACCGCTGGCGGGTGCTGCATTACGTCTCAGAAACCGTCGAGCTCAGGTACCTACATATGTATAATGTAGAACGGCGCGGCGCGGCGCGGCGGAGACATACCTAAGCGGAACTAAGGGAAACCCGGGCAAAGCGAATAGTCAACATTATTCCCACCAACCACTTGGCTATAGCAACGTTCGGCTATCTTAGTTCAGTGAGCGGCAAACACCTAAGTGGTTTTTCTATATTATGTTGAACAAGGAGTAGAAATCAATAGTTGTATAGTTTCGCCCTCATTATTCAGTTTAAATTTTATAAAGCTCATATTTTGTAGTAGAGTGAGTGAGTGAGAGAGGAAGTGAATAAATAAAATAAAAACTATAAAGTATAAAAAGTGATGTAACGTTACCAGACACACACCACACAAAAAAAAAATGTGAGCCGTCACGGGATGCCTGGCAGATGTGAAACATCGACATTATTTTGTAAAAGTAATATGCAACGCATGCCTTGGCGACGCGTCGCCACGCCAGAAATCGGTTTTACGTGCGGCTATAGATGTTTCATATCAAAAATATTTGCAAAAATAGTGAACGTGGATTCTGTGGATTTTGTGACATTAAATAAAATAAAAAAAAGTTTCTTGTCTATCCACCGGATATTCAGACTCTCGCTACAGATCCTTAGTAATGAGATCCATACCATACCGAACCCTGATAACCTAATGACAATTCTTAAACGGAAATCAAAGAAGAGCAGAACCAAAAATGTTAATAAGCAAACTTAAAATATTACTCAACAATAAATTTAGAAACAAAAAATTGTGAAAAATCTGTTAAAACTAATTACAAGGGTAAACAAGCAAAATAAAGCAATATAAAGACTTTTTGAGATATTTGTTTTGTTTTTTCTCTTATACCTTTTCTGATAAAGTCCTTAATATCTTAAGGTATTCAATTTGGCCGGACATCCTCTACATATAAGGGTACCAGAGCCAAGCCTATAGAAGGGTTATGTTTTTCAGGTGAACGTATGTATGTGCGTCTGTTCCTTTATGACATCTTGTACCCAATGTATCACGGCTTGAGGTGTAGCTGGATTCTTCTTGAACAAACCCAATCAGAAAAAAAATCCAAACAAAAATCGACGATTCGATCTTTGCAACAATAAACCATAAAAACCTGATTGATTTCGAAAATTGAGGTGCCTATAAGTGCTTTCCGTTTGTCTTACTATCTTGAAGTATTTGATACGTAGCACGACAGCCTTGTTGGCAAGCTTAAGTATATTATTTGGCCTACCCGCTGTATTATGAGTGTGGATATAGGACAGATTGTCAGACAGTCAGATTGACACGTTATTGGACAGTCAATATCTACTTGCTACTGATGTTTCTGCCGATTTAATGGTAGTTTTTGACGAAATAGTATAGGTACCTACATAATTAACTTCGAAAATCAATCATATGTGTGAGAATATCTTAAACAAAAGTACTTTAAAGGGTAACTTTCCCTTAAACTGATGGATTCCAGGGGCGCGTTCCTGTTCCGTCAGCCGTCGCAGTCGTCCGTGAGTAACGTGTTCCTGCTGCCGTTCAGCCGCGGCGTGTGGGCGGCGTGCGGCGGCGTGCTGGTGCTGTCGGCGCTCCTGCTGGCCGCGCTGGCGCTCGGCCTGCGCCGCCACCACGCCGAGCTCGACATCCTGACGCTGCCCGAGGCGATCACCTTCGCCATCGGGACCATCTGCCAGCAAGGTCAACGGTTGATTCCGTCTACCTGATACCTAGTCACATTCTGTGTTCTGCTTGCGCACGTTCATGTAGGGCTGGCAACGTTAGCACTGGAGTAGGAGATATGTTATGAACGCGTTGTTGTTGTGTTCGTGAAGGTTTCCACGTGACTCCTGACGTGGTGTCGGTGCGGCTGGTGATGTTCTCGGCGATGGTGTCCTCCCTGTTCGCGTTCACGTCCTACTCCGCGAAGATCGTGGCGATCCTGCAGACGCCCAGCGACGCCCTGCAGACCATTGACGACCTGGCGCGCTCGCACATGACCATGGGCGTGCAGGAAACCACTTACAAACGAGTCTACTTCGCGGTCAGTACATTGTGTACAACTCGCAGGGTCAGTCACACCGTACCTCACTGCGGTCACTGCTCTATTTAATATACTTACAATTATTAATGTATGATTACTAAGTAGGAATATAAATGTTATCTCATACGATACAGAATGTAGTTGTAATGAACACCAATATATCGGATGTCGCTTAGGTACACCGGCGCCGGCGCATCGCCTAATTGATGTTAATTGCAGGAGAGCAGGGAGCCGGCGACGCAGCGGCTGTACCGGCGCAAGCTGCTGCCGCTCGGCGAGCGCGCCTACCTCAGCGTGGTGGACGGAGTGGAGCGCCTGCGCACCGGACTCTTCGCGTTCCAAGTGAGACACACACGCGTGCTGTGCGCAACATCACTTATTGTCTGTGCCTCTGCTCTCCGGGTGGCGAAATATGAACCAACGGATATAACTGTCGGAAATGATCGAAAACGGTGAAAATTACATCTTTAGGGGGTTTCACTTCGATAATCTCAAGTCTGGAAGATATTAAACCACAAATAAAAACTTCTTTAGTTTATTTTTTAGATTTAGATCGTTATTATGCGTATAGACATAATACGATGAAACTATATTAGTTCTAGTTATGAGTGTTGGTTGCAGGTGGAAGAAAGTTCGGGCTACGACATCATCAGCCAGACATTCACGGAGCGTGAAAAGTGCGGCCTCAAGCAGATCCAGGCCTTCAAGTTGCCCATGGTGGCGGTGCCGCTGCGCAAGCACTCCGGCTACCGGGAGCTGTTCGCGACCAGGTACAGTTCCGATTCCAGCTGCTCGTGGAACTGGTTGTGTGTGTGAAGCGGTTGAATATCTTAACTTTAGCATAAATACAACTTTAAACGGATATAAATAAAAATATGAATATGTATTTAGTTTCATCGAGCTGAGCGCGCCCTTCTGTGTTTGTGCAATTGCATTGCCGCACTAATATTATGTGCGCAAAAGTTATTGTTGGATGTTTTTACTTTTGCAATTATTCACGACAAAACTTGTGCACTGATTGGCTTAAGTACATTATGATTATAAATCATTGAGTAAAACGCAAAGGCGAGTATGTGTCAACGAGTAGCTGCCAACAGAACTTAGTGGAAGCAATGAAAACACATTCTGCACTGCAGCTCCAGGTTGATGTACAACTAGCGATCGCTCGGCTGGCTCGTCACAAATGAAATGCGCCTCTAAATGTATAGTATAGATATTACTCTGTGGGGGGTAAGTGGGGGGGTGTAGGAACGGTATGCGGAGTGAAGTTGTTTATTATCGTAATGTACGTGTAGGTTGCGGTGGCAGCGCGAGGTGGGCCTCGTGTCGCAGTCGCGGCAGCGCTGGATGTCCGCCAAGACGCGGTGCGAGGCTGGCTCCGGCGGCTTCCTCAGCGTCGGCCTCACCGACGTGCTGCCCGCGCTCCAAGTGCGTACCACACGCACACGCACCCGCGCACGCACACGCACACAACTGTGAATTGTAAAATAAACCAGTTCAGTCTTGTGGAAGTACAAACGGTATTGCGTCCTTTGTTTCATTTACAGATCTTGGGCTCGGGGGCTGTTATTTCTGTGCTGCTGCTGGGCGCTGAAGTGGCCTTCCACTGCGTCGACAACAAGGTGGCCACACGACGCGATCGTATGTAGCAAGTCGCAACTCTATTACATTTGATAATATATTAATATCGGGTACTAAAGTAGATGTTAAGAGTTCTCAAACTGTAACCAATACGATTCTCGAACGTAGAGCATCTCTGCACTCTTTCAAATGTGATGTAGTATAAACCAATTAAACATGTGACAATTCGATTGGAGTTCATTATTATTTTCATTGATTTCATCCTGTCTATTTTGTGGTTCCATATTATAACAAACAGGTCAACCTCCATACACCTAATATGATGTGTCGGCGTGTCGGCTGGACGTCTGGTGGTATTGACGCTGCCTAAATAAACTTTTACACATTCGACAAGGGTAATAGTGATTTTCTGGCGCCAATTATATCGCTTCATAACGGTGCAAAAGCAAAGACTATGACTGCAGGAGGGCATACTACTTATTTAAATGTGTATTTGATTATATATTGGTTATAATAAAACAGTGATTCCTCATTGATTCAATATATTTACAACAATAAGTAGTTGGTGTGACTTGTTGAGGTTGTCACGCGAACAAGTAGACCGCGTTGAGTACGAGCAGCGTCAGCGCCGTCAGCGCGGCCAGCGCCGCGTCCAGCAGCCGCGCGGCCGCCGCCCACGCGCCGCTCTGCAGCTGCCCGAGGCACTCCTGCCATCAATACACACGACACATCATACGCCATCGCCACTTGCCACTCGCCACATCGTTCACTGTTCACCAGAATAACATTATATTGTCAAGAAGTAATACACTCGTGTGAATTCCGGTAAATTATAGGTCCACGACGTGAAACACACTGTCTTTGAATCTTAAGAGGATCACAATATGTGTGCAATAGGAACTGACATGGGTCCTTAGGATTATCCATTAGGAGGCAAGGACCAAAATTGTATACCGATATTTATGAGCTAATGCCTAGTCAAATTAAAAAGTTAAAAAGGCGAGCTCAGTGGATCAGCTCAGCTCAGCTCAGCTCGATGCCACCAACACAGAGTCCAGGTAACGAGGTCGCCGCGCGATCGCGTCTAGTTCCCTAGTCACAACATGTCGAGCCACCACACCGTCCCCTCGAGGAACTCGCAAGTTGCAACTCCCCTTAAACGATAATAAACATTGGAAGGTTGTTGGTAAGTTGTCTAAAGTAAGTAAAGTACTAAAGTAAGTAACTATACTTAATACTTAGTTGAGACGTAACGGAGTGTTTACGATGGTGCATTTACGTTTGCGCCCTGGTTCAGAACGGCGCGCGCCGTCTGGTAAACCGCATCCGAGTCGGCAGCGGCACGCGCTCACCGCAGGTACGCGTACCTGTGTTCAGGGCGTCGGTCGGCTTTGGGTACTCACGGGGTCGGGCGTGATGGTGTGGAACGCGGAGAGGCGCGAGAGCAGCGCGCGCAGGGCGGCGGGCGGGGGCGCGGAGCGGCGCGCCACGCACTGCGCCAGCGCCGCGCCCGCGCCGCTGCACGCGCCCACGACGCACAGCGCGCACATCAGCCGCACCACGCGAGGCGTCGACGACGCGCCCGGCACCACCACACTCACACTTATCAACCTGAACATTTATCTGTAGCTTCAAACCGAGGAGGTGATCTCACTATGACCTACATTCTGAAGGCAAATAATGTATGTAGGTCATATTTATCTTTTCACGTTACATGCATCGATCGCCATAAATAATAATAATAATAATAATAAAAAATTTATTCAAATAAAACAAGGTAAATATAAAAAATCATAAAACTTATTTAGACATAGGTATATATAACACGGGAGCCTGAACTAGGTAATCCTGTGTAATGTAAAAATGCAGAGTTTGGACGGATATTTATCTCATAGAAATTTTACGTTGACGCGTTCTCAAGTTTCAAAGTTATCCAAATGCGGAACACAGTGTTTGAACTGTTTTCACTAATGAAGGAGGTAAATGATAATGTTTTGCCAGCAACTGACCAGAGCGCAGCGAGGAGGGTGGCGCAGGCGGCGAGAGGTTGCCGCTGCGTGTAGGGGCGGAGGGCGGCGGCGGCCAGCAGCAGCGTGGCGGCCGCCAGCACGGCGCCCTGCTGCAGCGCCAGCGCCGCGCCGCGCCGCGCGGCCTGCACGCGCCACGCCGCCGCGCGCACCTCCGCGCCGTCCGCGCGCCGCCACCGCACCGCCGCCCCGGACACGCTGATCACCTCCCACGCGCCGCACTCCACCACCGATGAACCCTGACAATACATTCATACAACGTTTACGGATAACATTCGGATGACACAGTATTTTTTCAAATAATAGGATAATTACGGCACTTTTAGGTGATGTTACATCCCCCACGGGCAGCCCCCACTACTCGCGTTGATAGTAGGGGTAGACGACACGTAGCCCTTACCTAGTGGAGCTGCGTCCCGCTAAGGATTTACGAACTAACTCGCACCACAATGATAAGTTTGCTCAAAGTGTAACACGAAGAGGAAGCAAGATGTGTCACGAGCCGTTGCAGAAATGTTACAACAGTTATATAATATTGTGATATAGATACCTTATATTCGTTAACGAGCAAGTCAAGTTGATCAGCGGAGTGGTCGCGCGACGCGAACTTGAAGTCTGCGTGCTGCGTGTCGAGCGGCCAGTCAGCGAGCTGTAGCGCCACCGGCACGGCGAGGTCGAGCCGCTGCACCAGCGTGAGCGCGCCGTCGGAGGCGATGCGCGCGCGCAGCCCCGCCGCCGCCGCGCCGCCGCCGCCGCTCACCAGCTGCACGTCGGGCGTCCACAGCCGCGACGCGGACACCACCACGCTGTCGCCCTCCCACTGACTCGCGTTCCACACCAGCCGCGCGTCCACCCAGCTCTGGCGGACATCACGCGCTATACTGATTATACATTTAATATGCCTCCTTCATACTACCACAAACATAGTGTGACATTAGTCATTATCCAGTTTCGCTCGCTTTCTAACGTCATTAGTAATATTAAACATCGATGGAATTACAACAAATTCATCTCTGAGTGGAATAACTACGAATACATCGTCCGAGCAAATAATGCAACCGATCTTTTTTTCACTTTTGTCGTCAAACAATCCGAAAGCAGTACTTTGTAATGACAGAATCCCGGGGAAACAACCACAATTTGATGATATCGCTCAGCCCGTCAGTGTCAGTGCCTGTGTCCGGGCACGTGTGCCGTGCCGTGCTGTGACTGTGAGCTGCCTCGAGAGGCCTACCTACGCATCTCCCACGTAGACACCGCCCCCGATCACTCCCACAAATAAAAACTAAATGCTGGACACAAATCTATGTAACTAGCTACGAATACGAATTGGTGTGAGGTTCCAGTTGTGACGCGGGCGGCAGAGCAAGGTGGTTACCATCTTGAGGTCGGCGAGCAGCCGCATGGAGGCGGCGGCGTCGTCGAGTGCCGCATGCCGCACGTCCAGGGACAGATGCAGGAGGACGCGGTCGGGGGGCGGCACCTCGCGGTCGTACTCCGCCACCAGCGTGTCGATGTGCGTCGACAGGGCCGTACTCGTGTACTCACACGCACACCGCATACTCACTGCTAACATACGATTATTGCAGTTTGTAAATCACACATATATCAACTCAAATACGGTGCTCACTTTCTCAATCACGAATCTCATTGAAATTCAACTTTTAAAATTACTCTTTAACATGGCTATAGCCAGAAGTTTCTTGTTGTGGAAATTTATTTCAGTTATTATTTCAATACATAAAGCTTATTCAGTTATCATTCCGAAATCGATACAAACATTAGCCGGAGTTCATTAATTTTGAACACAACATTATTTGTCAGGAGCAGGTATGACTTGCTGTTTCCGTCAAAAACACAATTTGACAAATATTGAATAGTCATTGCTGCTTAGTGTACCGGGGCGGGGCGAAGCTTTACTTAGCCGAGCAACATCGCTCGAACTTATAAACATGTTACTTAAGACTTGATATAAATTATACGTGATATATTCGTCATATTTTCCACAAAATGAGTGTGTGACCAGATTTAAACCACATAATTAAACTAATCTTACAGTGACCATGTTAAGTCCACGGTTGATATTATGTTTCACTGTGTTGTTTCAAAGTCATCACTTGCTTAGATTCAGGATACGAACAGAAGGTACGACAACAAGAATAAGATTCGTCAAACTTATCGATAAGTAAGCGTGACCTTATGTTTTGAATATTGACGTTTCCAAGCCATTTATTTATGAATTCTATGAAAATAAAGTTTTTGACTTTGACTTTGACTTTGATTCACTCACCTAAAAGTGTGAGGAGGAGTGTCAGCAGCAGCGCCGGCGCCGGCACCGCCATGTTGCGACCGAATGCTCCAGCTCCCGTCCCGAGCGCAGCCGACCGCGCCGCGCGGACGTCCGCAACGTTCGGCTCTTAAACCATCTACAGCTCCATCCAGCCCGTAAAAACTCTTCTTTACAGAATTTTTCATATGAATCCATTGCTATTAACTCGATTTCACCCTCCAATTTGTGGCGATATATATATGTATGTCACCAGGTGATACAACTTTTACTGGTTTGGTTCGGAGGGTAGGCACGCATGAAGTTCTAGAACGAGGGCAGTGAGGACCGCCTCAAATATAAACGAACAAATTTCCACACTAAATATTGATTACTGATGAATTTTAACATTTACACAAAATATTAATGTTACTAACCATTAAAACGTTAAACATGTTTTGACACAAAACCGACGCGACGTCCGCCGCGGCCAAGCTCTACGGCGGGCGGCGGCGTAGAGATCAATGCCGGCAGTCCTAGAGTCCGCACCAGTCCGGCCGGCCGGCCGATGTTATTGTGAGATAGCTATTATACCATTGTTATATACGCAACAGACTTGAGGTATCTACAGGCTAGTTTAGTCAATATTAAAAATGTTACGGTGCCCTGAGAGTGTGGGCGCGTGGGCACTATCAGCCGGGCATCCGGCGGCGGCGCGGGCGCGGGCGCGGGCGCTGTTACACACTGCTTTTTTATTTATACTGCATGGAATATCTCGATTTACAGTAATCGGGCTTATCACTGTGCGCAGGCGATTTGAGTAATAATGTTCCATGTTGTATACAATTGTTGCGTTGACATAAATCTATGATAGTCAAATCAGATATTCCTCGTATTTGTAACGCAGACAAGCCCTGCTCTAGGATTCCCTGTGTCAAGTAGGCATCGCTACAATAGTCACGTACACTCATTAAGAGACTGCGAATAAAATACTGAACGCGTACGGATAGGTACTGGCCGCGTCAGGTGACCAGTGATAGACGGCCGCCGGTGGGTCTCAACGTGGCGCATGGCGTCGTGTCGCGTCGCGTCGTCACCTTCACCTACCCACGCGCACTGGTAGGTAAGCATCCATTGTGGTAATGAACTTATGGAAAGTCCCAACCACCACTTTCATAAACCGCAACGACAATGAATACACGTAGTGACTAACCGGCAAATGCAGAGTTGAAACTAAAACAATATTTTTTGGGAAGGAAATTTATTAGGGAAACAGCTACTTACCTACATTAAAAAACTTACAAGTAATTCGGTTTTTTTATATTATATTAAATCTGTGTTGCAAGTATGATTTGTCCGGAAAGTGGCTATACATGTGTACAATACTTCTTTTTCCAAGTCGACCGTCAGAATGCGTCGCCTTTACAAACTCTCACTTGATAAAAGCGATCATAAAAATATTATCTACTGATAAAATATGCCACCATAAAATATGGCCTGGCCACTGATTCTGAAGTGTGACTCTTCGTAGCTAGGTATTAGCTGCACTTTGCTCCTGGCTGTGGGATATGGCAGCACTTACAGACCCGACACAACGCGACATTAATAAGGCATGTGTACCTCCTATGTGACACGATGACCATCGCAGGTTTGAGGTTATTTCACCTACAGTTTCTACCGCCTAATTAATACATTACCATAAACGTAAATACACTTGATTGAATGTGTATACATACAGAGAACAGGATAGGATGTGTTGCATGCTGTGTTTCCCTCTACAAGTTTGCAGGTACACCTATGTACTGTATTTAAGTTGTATGTGTAAGCTTGCATTGTGTAACGCCCAGTTCGAGGGGACCTAATAATACATACTCGGCATAAATTTCATTACAATAAAAAATTGGTATAATCTCAAAAATTAAAACTAGGAACTTGTTTACATATTATTACAGAATGCGTATGTATGTAAATGTGAACCATTAGCACAAGAGGAGAACAGAACTGTACCGGAACACAGGATTATACTTATTGTACTTATTATTATAAAATTAATTACGGAATGAGGTAGTTTATTCCCGAAGTTATCTATATCTAGCTTAAACTTAAATATGTGTATACAATATAATTAAATAAATTTATCTAACTAACGAAGTACGTGACGATAATCTCAAAATAAAACCTTCAAAATATAACTTGAACGCGTAGGAGCAAGGCTAGCAAGCTACCTATAGGCTACATCTAATAAACACAATATAAATGTATGAATGAAATGTAAATGCATAAACAATAAAGACTATTAAATTAGTAATCAATTAAGATTACAAACATTAAATAAAAAAAATATCGTATGTTGAGATCCCTACGTATTGTGTGGACATATATTCAAACAAAATGTAAAGGAACCTAAACCTTAAGGACCACTTTAATGTGTCCTCCTGACTGATGACTTTGAGTCAGGATTAGTGTGTTCCTGAGGCGGGGGCCAGGGTGGGCACACCCACGCCTCATTCCCCTTCTAAGTAGAGAACCTCCGGTAGCGCGTAGCGGGTAGCGCGAGTAGCGGGTAGCGGCCGCGCTACGTGACGCATTAGTCTGTCACACGCGCACACACACAGGAGCATGAATGAGTTACTGTGGTGTGGTCGAGGGCGGCGCGTCTGCCGGCGGCCGGTGGGCTAGGGCGGCGGGCGGCGCGGGCGGCGTCAGGTAGTGCCAGTAGGGCGGCGCGTCCGGCGCCTGCGCCTGCGCCTGGCAAGCGGCCGTCAGCCCAGCCCAGCTGAACCGGTACGCGTATCTCTTGCCGTGCACCTGGAAACACATACGTGATTTAGGAGCGGCTTACACATACCTACACTGAATGTCACATCACCACTAACATATTCCACATATCCACACGCAAAGCAACCGTCAACTGATTAGTTACCAAATATCAGACACCGTGAACGGTCGCGGCACAACGCACCTACACGCGACGCGAGTACGGTAGACTAGAGTAGAGTAGAGTAGAGTAGAGTAGGGTAGAGTAGGGTACCTTGGTCATGATGTTCTTGTCGTAGTAGTAGCGCAGCGCCCGCGACAGCTTGTCGTAGTTCATGTTGGGTTTGTGCTTGCGCCGGCCCCAGCGGCGCGCCACCTCGTCCGGCTCCGACAGCCGGAACTCCCCGTCCGCGGGAGCACCCTGCACGCGACACAACCCCTCACTCACTCACTCACTCACTCACTCGCTCGCTGCACGTCATCAGGTACATCACAACATCAACAATTAATCGATACAGCGTCAGAATTAATATTCACGAATCCTCATTTCAAAATCACCAACGGTTGATCTAACTAAGCTACGGTTGTAATATGTAATGTTTATCAAATGGACAACACACCTTTAGTTGATGGATTTAAATGAATAATAGTTTGCCTAATATTATACATTTTAACAGCTATATCAACACTGAAAGGAATCAAACCGTGAAATATAGACCCATTAATTATTTTAAATTAAGTTATTTTGCTTTTTGCTTAGTTCTTTTAATTTGAGAGCAGTGAATAGCATGTCTTGTGTAATGTACCACTATCTAACATTATCAATGAGACATCAACTTACTTACGAACCTAACAAAAAACTGATTAGAAAACTATTTCACGTAAAGCTAGGTGGTCCTCGTACCAACTTAACAACGCTCCATTTCATTTATTACAGTCATGTAATCATTTATTGCAGTCATGTAATCATTTATTGCAGTCATGTAATCGTTTATTGCAGTCATGTAATAATTTATTGCAGTCATGTTATCATTTATTGCAGTCATGTAATCGTTTATTGCAGTCATGTAATAATTTATTGCAGTCATGTTATCATTTATTGCAGTCATGTAATCGTTTATTGCAGTCATGTAATCATTTATTGCAGTCATGTTATCATTTATTGCAGTCATGTAATCATTTATTGCAGTCATGTTAGCATTTATTGAAGTCATGTTATCATTTATTGCAGTCATGTAATCGTTTATTGCAGTCATGTAATCATTTATTGCAGTCATGTTATCATTTATTGCAGTCATGTAATCATTTATTGCAGTCATGTTAGCATTTATTGAAGTCATGTAATCATTTATTGCAGTCATGTAATCATTTATTGCAGTCATGTAATCGTTTATTGCAGTCATGTAATCATTTATTGCAGTCATGTCATCATTTATTGTAGTCATGTAATCGTTTATTGCAGTCATGTAATCATTTATTGCAGTCATGTTATCATTTATTGCAGTCATGTAATCATTTATTGCAGTCATGTTATCATTTATTGCAGTCATGTAATCATTTATTGCAGTCATGTAACCCCGATGTGATCGGACCTGATATAACCGTTACCTGATTATAAAGCTATTATCTGGTGTAAACCGGATGTAATGTTACATTAGCCGTTACATATTTTTGATTATGAATGTATTACAAATGTGTATAGCATATTTGTATCTAAGCTGTGTACGAAAACGTGAGATGCAGCTGAGTGTCTGAGTGGTAGGGTACCTCCCAACAGATGCCGGGCGCGCCGGCCGCCAGCTCCTCCAGCAGGAACTGCCACAGCTGCACCTGGCCGCCGGAGCCGGAGCCAGCACCGGCGCGCGCGCACCCGCTCAGCGCCGCGTACGGATCTACACATAAACATATACACATACACGCTACTATATTAAATATAACCGTTATAGTCACATTACAATAAATTATATTTACTGCTGAATCACATGTTAAAAGAAGTTAAATACATATTTACATTGATTGATATGTATTCCTACATTGCAACAATTGATTTAAATATAAATAAATACAGGCAAGGATTAAAAAAATACTTCATTAATATAAATATTACACGAAATAGAATTAGAAAATAAGGAGGAAGTAATTATATCAATAATATAATGCCAAACGTCCGTGTTATATCTTTAGCGGATATAATGGAGCCAAATAAAATACGTAATATTTCGGTGAAATTAAAATATAATGCCCGACTGGACGCTAATTGAACAATGGTTGCAGCTCAAGGGAAAGTATTAACTAACTCCTACACATAATGTAGACAACTACATTTTAATGTGATTTGCTAGTATAATTTGAGAAGGCGTTGGCCTGAACAGTCAGAGTAAAAATAATGTATGTAAATGAAATGAAAGACAGACTCACAGCACGGATGGATACCTACTGCAGGTACCTGCACCCGACTCACCCCTGAATGCATCTAACATGTGACATCACACATCACAGACAATGTCCTTGACAGGTTGTTTCGCGCTGATACCACACTGTTAAGGTATTTAAAACAACAAAGAACGAACTACAAAAAAAAATGCAACCACACATTTATATAATACTAGCTGTTGCCCGCGACTTCGTCCGCGTGGAATTCGGTTTTATCACGCAACCCTATTTTACCCTTCGGAAAAGTAGCCTAAGTTACTCCTTGTTACATCAAAAGTCCCGTTAAAATCGGTCCAGCCGTTCCGGAGATTAGCCGGAACAAACAGACAGACAAAAAAAATAAAAATGTTTTGGTATATATGTACCGTGTATACATCCATATGCACTTAGTAAAAAGCGGTTATTTTAATATTACAAGCAGACACTCCAATTTTATTTATTTGTATATATTCACAATATTTTAATATATTATATTCAACATCATATTTCAATGATGGTTTTCTATAAGTTTGGTTGAATGCCGTCAAGCGGTGCACTAGAAATGACGTGTTTGGTTGTATGTAGGTACGAGTGTGTGCTGGTGGTGGGTGGTACAGGGGAGACGGTGCGCGTCATATTAGTGTGACGGGTAGGTAGGTACCTGTGTTATGGTATTAGATACACAGTAACTGAGAGGTTACATTTTTAAGGGAATGCAGATTTGGGACATTTCGAAGATTCGGAATTTCTTTTTGGCCAAAAAACGGGAATTCCCGGGACTTTCGGTACTTTTCGGTACCGTGATTATGTTTATGATATATTCTGCATTAAAGAAAATAAAAAATTTAGATACTATAACTATTTATGTAAATAAGGTAGATTATAACAAAACGAGTAACTAAATGATTGAAATATTTGTCTGTTAAATAGAACAAATATAAGTTAGCTTATTCATTCACTTTTACGTTGTAAATAGTCGTCAATAGGGTTGTGTATTCTCGTAAAAGTATAAATCAATCTTACTGAATTATGTAAGTAATATTATGTGTATTTTACAGTCACATTTTTTCTTAGACAAATAAAATTTATTATTTTGTCGTCGCTAGTACTTACATAATATATAGATCTAAATTATTACCTATGAGAAACAAATAACTATGAAAGTTGGACTGTGCTATAATAAAGTGTGGTGCAGAGCGAGCTCCCTCCGCCGTAACACAAAGAATAGTGTTCCAGAATAAGAGGATGTAAGCTGAGCGTGCTCGCGTAAGACTGTGGACAGGATGAATAATTGTCGTACTGTTAACACAGCACAGTCAGAATAGAGGGTTGAAGGAGGAAGACGTCTAGGGCTGGAAGTCATCACCTTCAGGGCTGCTCTTTGAGCTCTCTCAACTCTGAGCATATGTGACTTAGCGGATCCAACCCAAGCAGTAATGCAATATGATAAAATGGACTGCCCTAGTGCATAATAAACCATAATATAATCATACAATCAAAGTCGGCACATTGTCTTAAGTTCTTAAAAGTATAAATTAGTTCCCTAACTCTCGTACAATCAATTTAAGTTGTCCATGAAAGCGTCCTGCCTAACCAGATACCAAGATATTTGATAGTGGGTGTAACTTCAAGTTTGGGTCAATGTCATGGGCCTTCCTTAGTAGATGGACAACTGTGAGCTGTTATTGAGAGTGTCGAAGAGGGTTGGGTTCTGCTGGATGGGGAGAAAGTGATGAATTTAGATTTAGACACATTCAAAGTCAAAAGATTCTGAGTGAGTGTAAAATATATTTAGTGGTTCTATTCTAGCCTTAATACTAAATACGTTGTATTTCCCCGAAAGGACCGAATTTCCCGGTATTTGGTGTACGAATTCCCGGTTCCTAAATAGGCGCTAGTTTCCGGGAATTCCCGGGAAATTTCAATACCGGGAATTCCCGGTTCCATATCGCATGTAACCTACTGCAAATATTTATTTATTTCGAGCACAAATCAATGTGTCGATAATGTTATAACGCTACTGTACGCATGTATAATTAAGTATTACAAATATAACCTAAGTATATCACGATAAAGGATTATTCCCGATAAAACAAAAAAATATTCACACAGACACCATAAGTTTATTACATAAAAAAAGACGTGTGGCACTCGGAGACTGCCGCGGTAAAGCTATTGCGCGTGATATTTCAAAAAGTCATTAAAAGTTGGAAAAACTAAAAAGTATCACCGCTGTGCCGGTCGGAGTGGGGGGTGTTAGGTTTTTTTCGTTACGGAATTTCTGGATTCGGTCTCCACGCCCAAGGCCCGCGATAGAAGCTATGCAATAGCTTAATAATATTATTATTTTCCATCAATAACCTTCCCGCGGACTCAAACAATTGTAACACCTTCATATTTGTCGTGGCCAAATACCTAAATATTGTTACGATATTAAGCTATGGTTAGTTAGGAGCTCGATGGACATGTGTGTAATGTCCAAAAAATATTCTTTATTCTTTCACAGAAAAAAAAGTGCAAAAAGTCATAAGTGATACATGTACAAAGGCGAGCTTAACCCTACAAAGAGTTCTCTTCCAGCAAACCTTTGAGGCTAGAGAGGCGATTTTATAAAGGTAGGACGGATATTAAAAATGTGAGCCGTCACGGGACGCCTGGCAGATGTGAAACATCGACATTATTTTGTAAGAAACTAATATCCCATCACTAATAATGTTTATGATTTGTCGTAACCTTGAGTGGACCAATCAGCGCTCATGCCGTGGCGACGCGTCGCCAAGCCAGATATCGGTTTTACGTGCGGCTATAGATGTTTCACATCAAAATGATCTTGTTCAATGTATCGCAGGGATAAGGTATACCATGGTAGAAGTGTTGGATGCGCCGGTGTTCCGTCGGACTCAGCCACAGCATCACGCAGCGCCGCCCCGCGCCGCCGACCACGGCCGATCACATCACATTACCACTAACCCACTGAGAAACATGATTACCCCCTCGATAGGCCCCCCTTACAAGCACACACAGGCTTATTTTTTACTTTATACGTTTTATCGCCACCGATTTTAATTGATTCAAACAAATTCACCGAATCAATTTCACATCAAGTGTTCCATTATAGGCTATAGATATTGTAATAATTGGATAAGCACAATAGGTAATCCGGATATGCGACCGGATACGCGACCGGAAGAGGTCGAGTGGCGACGGAAGTGCGCCGCCACTGCCCCGCCGCCGCCCGCGCCCGCGCCCCCCGGCCGCCCCCCGCCCTGGTGGGCGGAGGGCGGAGGGCGGCCCCCGACCCGACACATTATCATATCTAATATCAACTCTATCAGCCGCGGAGGAAAACATTTCACTCTACATTTACTTCTCGCTCGGTTATAAAATCCTCTTCAACTTCCATAAGGTTAACTTTATTAAAGTCGAGATATCCTACGCTGAGTTGTACCCGCGGCCATGGACGCACACACTAACAACATAAACATACGAGTACAAGATCCAAGTACAAACATACTTCTCATATAAATATTTACCCGACCAGCATTGAACCCCTCGCTTCGAATACACTGCCGACATAGCTGCCAAAACCATCCAAAACAGACTAGAGCGTTCAAAAATTGTAATTAAATTTAACTACAGCTTCTCCCAACCAAATGAACTGAAAGTTAACATTAAACGTAAAACATTTGATTTTGGTAACATTTCTCTGATGAAAAAAGAAGAAGAAGAAAGTGGCCGGTATTACAGCATAAGTACTATGGTTAGGCATGTTAGTGCACTGTTGCGATACAGAATACTGATTTGGGGTAAATGTGTCAATATAGAGCAGGCATTTATAATGCAAAAAAATATATGTAAGAACTGTTTTTGATTTATAAATAGAGAGCGTGGAGCGATAGAGAGCGTGGTGGTCTAGCGGTACTGACCGCCGAGTTTCAATCCGGAGGTCGCCGGTTCAAATCCCGACGTGCACCTACGAGTTTTTCGATTGAAAGATTGATGTGCGCAATACCACGTTCTCAAAACGGTGAAGGAAAACATCGTGAGGAAACCGACATGTCCTAGAACTAAAAATTCTAAGACATGTGTCGAGTGCACCAAAGGAGCCTCTTTGAGGCGCATTTACAATCCTTTCACCCACTGGTTCGACAGAACCGGTGACTCGAAGAAGAAGATTTATAAATTACAGATTTATGTACTTAAGACAATTTGACAAAAAAATTGTCATTAACTTGTATTTATATACGTGATGTAAGTTTATTGGTATTTCAAAACTAACGCATATTTTTACAAGTACTGTGAACACAACTATTGCGTTCGGCTCAAATATAAAAGTAAATTATTTAGACAAAACACCAGACTGACATTATCTTAAAAATAACAGTTTTATGATGCCAATCAAATGTTTTAATAGTATTTCTGCAGAACTGAAACATATGACATTTTAAATCCAATTTGAGTCGTTGGCTTGGTGAAATATGTTTTTATAGTATTGATGAATTTTTTTACTATAAAATGTAATTATGTTGAGATATTTATTTCAAAGTCGAAGTCAAAGTCAAAACTTTTATTTCCATAGAATTCATAATGAAATGGCTTGGAAACTTCAATATTATTCAAAACATAAGGTCACGGGTACTTATTGATAAGTTTGATGCCTGTTCAAACCCTATCCGACCCTCCATGGGGAAGAAGTATTTATTTAAATGATACTTAATGTATGATTATTGTTATTTTTTTTTTTTTTTTTTTTTTTTTTTTTTTTTTTTTTTTTTTTTTTTTTTTAATTTCCTCTCAAAAATTGACAGAACAAAATGTCTAAAAGAGGACGTGGAGGTTCCGCGGGAGCGAAGTTCCGTATCTCACTGGGTCTCCCAGTGGGAGCGGTCATCAATTGCGCCGACAACACAGGAGCAAAGAACCTGTACGTGATTGCCGTGCAAGGTATCAAGGGTCGCCTGAACAGATTACCTGCCGCTGGATCAGGAGACATGATCGTCGCCACAGTAAAGAAGGGCAAACCTGAACTCAGGAAAAAGGTAATGCCAGCGGTGGTGATCAGGCAACGTAAACCATTCCGCAGGCGGGACGGGGTGTTCATATACTTTGAGGACAATGCGGGGGTGATTGTGAACAACAAGGGTGAGATGAAGGGTTCCGCCATCACGGGCCCCGTCGCCAAGGAGTGCGCGGATCTCTGGCCACGTATCGCATCCAACGCTAGTTCTATCGCCTGAATATACCGTTAACTATTTAAATTGACTTATATGTTAATCCTACACATTAATACGCATGTAAAGGCTGATTTCAGTGGATCTAACATATAATTTAAGACCATTTTTTGCAAGTACCTATCTGGCATCTTATTTTTATGTACTTTTTTAGAGCTTTTTTATCGTATTATTATTTTTCAACTAGGCATTTTATTTTACTTTGCGGAATATATCTGATCACCAATTCAGTATCAAAACGTTTATCTGACAGGGAAGCCATCTAATGAAAATCAAATGCAATAATGGTGATAATAGGGCGACGTGCCGCACCGTACCGCATGCATAATGCAAACACCGCGGGGCATCCCGCCCGCCCGGCGCCCTAGCGCTTCGCCCCCGCGCCCCCGCCTCAAGTAATCGCTGTTGTACGTTGAGATAGTATAATGTTGTCAGATCATTGTCATAATACATTTAGCAGGGACGTAGCTATTTCAAGGGGCGAGCGAGTAACCGGTAACGGGGCACAGACTATTAATCAGCCATGTGAATGATAAACCTCACAACACGGGAACGAATCAATAATGACGGTTCATTATCAAAGCAAGGTAATTAATATTCATTTCATCTGTAGCGGAGTTAGCTTAAGCTAGCTAGAAAAAATCGCAACAAATACTAACTATTATACTAATAAAGAATACTAAGTATAATAAATGATGTTGAAAACAATTTTTTTACCAATCTGAGTTGTGGCCAATTTGCGCCCTAAGGTTGGACAGGACATACTATTCAGTCCGGGAGGGCACACTATATTCGGAGATTAATTTCCGAGATTTGTGAAATGCAGTACAGCCGTGTGAGCGCCGGACTATAATAATAGTAATAATAATAAATGTATTCAAATAAAACATGGTAAATATAAATAATCGTAAAACTTATTTAGACATAGGTATATATAACACGGGAGCCTGAACTAGGTAATCCTGTGTTTCAGGCGAGAAGAGCTAACATTTAATCTAAAATAATCACCTACTTTGCTATTATTATAGGTACCTACTTATAGCTACATACTTATACATAATGTGTAAACAATTTGGAATTGAACGTAAAAGTAAATATTTCAAAAACTAAATAGACCGAATAACAAAGTCCGTAGTTTCACATTTTTTATAACTTAAGTGACTTAACTTAAATTTATAGAAACTACTGACTCAGTATTGTACTTGTGTGTTATATATTGTGTGTTATATGTTTTGTGTGTATTGTGCGTGTGACTGGACGTTGGTCTGTGTGCGCGCCCGCCGCGCCGCCCGCCCTCTGCTGTAAGGTGAACCGCTTTACATTTAAGCAGTTAATCATTAGTTTTGTATTTATTGAATTAGTTATATCTATCGTTACGTGTAGTTACCAACTTCACTTCCATCCTTATAATAATACGACGGAATAAATATAATAACATCATATTCCTTCAATAGATAAATAGAGAATCGTAAAATATGGGAAAATATATATTTACTCAGTATCTCAAAGTCAAAGTCAAAAACTTTATTTCCATAGAATTCATAAAGAAATGGCTTGGAAACGTCAATATTCAAAACATAAGGTCACGCGTACTTATCGATAAGTTTGATGCCTGTTCAAACCCTCATCTCTCATCATGATATGCTATCCTGAATACCTTGTACCTAGGTACCTACAGGTCGCAAAAGTAAAGTGTGAAAGGTCGCCGTGTCATTTGCATTTTCCCAATAGTTTAATGGGGGGCTCGAATCCCGTAAGCTCGGTAATCCCGTTGCGGTGTGGGCCACCCCCTCGCGCCGCCGCCCCCGCGACCCGCGCCCCGCCGCCCCGCCGACACCACCGATAGTCCAACTATCGCCCGCTAATTAACCATTTGCACGGGTCTCACGGGTTATTAAGTCAACTAATAAAGGTTTGACACACCTAATGAATGTACTACAAAACTAGGAAATTACGTTTAATTTTAATTGTTTTTGATTCCTACTATTGTTTACCTTAAAGACTTACAAAGTAATTCTACTCGTGTAGACAGTAGTTTATTTGAATCGTGTCTTCAACGCGTAATAAAACATTATGTGAGTACTTACTAAATATAAGGACTACATCTCAACAGGAAATGTAGCCAATATCATCATAAGGATTACTGGAAGAAAACTCTTTTAGGGTTAAGCTCACCTTTGTACATATTTTTTTATATATGTTAATTTATGTTTATTTTTTCTGTGTACAATAAAGAATAAAGAAAGAATAAGGTAGGCGACCGACGCCAACGCACTGCGGCACTATCTGTGAAATACCTGCCTGCCTTATACACACAATATCAATGACTAGGGCTAATGGTAGAGTATATAGAATATCATCGCTCAATATGGTTGAGTATGTGTAGCGGCGTAAAGTAACGAGGCAGGCGACGCGACGCGACGCGACGGATATAAATAAGGTCGCGTAACCGCAACAAGCGTTTCTCGGAACGTCGAGTCACGTCGGCGCCGTGCAAGAACAGAGAGCACGCGGTTACTGACACGTCAATTTGCACAAGCGGACGCTATATATATTTAATTTGCACTCGTAGCTTTTAATACGTTTTAGGAAATTGTAATCAAGAGGAAGTTATCTCATGAATAAACCTCGTAGCACGCTCTACGAAAGCTACGAGATGTCAAAGTATCAAATATTATAAACAATATTGTCTTCTAATACAAAATCTAAAATTGTCAAAAGAAATAGTGTACTGTTTCTAAATAACGTTTTAGATTACAAACTATCCCGCCGCAGTCAAAGTAATAGATGATACAGTTGACCCTCCCGCCTCAATTGGAACTAAAACAAAATTACGACAACGAGGAGATATTTACGCAGAAGATTCCGAGCACATAGCAACATGATCTTACCATTGTATTGAAATATAAATCATATCAATACAGAGAGAAATAACATCTATTTTCCGGATAAAACTAGTGGAAACTGACAAGTAATCTAGCTGCGCTGGAAACCTTTACAATTTTCAGAAAGACTTCACGCCACGAATTACCCCCTGCGCGTAGTGCTAACTAACCAAGAGGTCGTGTGAAGAGGGCGCTGCCGGTGCCCGACCACTGCAACCAGCAGCGCTTTCAAAAGGAGCTTCATTCCAGCTAAACTCGCTTAAGCTTCTAACTCACGGCGGGTCCAACGCTCGCGGGTAGGCGTTCACGAGGGCGGAGCACCGGCCGGGCGGAGCCCGCGCGGCCCCGCCCGCTCTCCGCCAACAACCTCCGAAGCCATTACTGAAGGCGTTACGCCGCAGTCATCACGTACGAAGATACCGCACTCCAGAAACCGGATTACAGACTCATTGCTAAGTTACATTTACAGACAACAAGATGTTTTTTAGAAAAGCTAGTTATATCCGGTGAAGGATTATATGCGAGGATGTTGAACAAGTGAATCAGTGTCTGCGACGCATTGGTACGAGTATGTGACGAAAATCAAATATTTTAGTGGCCTACGTGTAGCATAAGCAGTACCTACGGACAATGTGGTATGCACGATAATTTGTGGTAACCGTGGACAGGGGAATCTACAAATATTCAGACATAGGCTCATCGCTATGCGTTCACGATTACTGTGTAACTAACGAACGCTATAACAGTATTATTGATGAAAAGGCGACGTGTATTTGGGGAAAATTTAAAATAGCTACGCTACTTATCTCATAGTCTGTTGTAGAATAAACTCACAGTTTAACAGTCAATATCAGAGAGCGTGCAAATAAGTAAAGTATTGGAGGGCGGGCTTCAGCTGGAGCCAGCGTATCGGTAACCGGAGTAGCGGCTCCATTTCACCAAGTATTGCAACCTGTATGTATGTAGGTGTTGTCAGGGGTCCGCATTCCGGCGGTGTGACGCATCAGACAGCCCCGGCCCGTGCGTACAGGAGGCTGCGGGCTGCGGGCTGCGGGCTGCGGACAGGCTATGTCACAGCGAGGAATCCGGTCGCACCGAGCCCGCCGGGGGGACCGCATCGCATGGCGCACTAGCATGATTCATCGCTTGGAATGAGCGCGCCACGCGACAGCTTAGCCGGCTAATTCATATAGTTTTTGTTGAATTCAACCCTCTCACTCATCACATTTTAACATTAGGAATGAGGTGATGAGGTTTACTGATATAAACCAATTGTTTTTATTCGGTACGAGTTGGACAACTCAAAAATCAAGATATTCCATACAATAATTGTTTAGTTTTGTTCATTTAGATATAACGCTAACTCCTCCTACTATAACACAATTAATTACTTTGATTCGTGATTTTCTAATATATCTAATACTAGGTGTTGCTGGCGACTTCATCCGCGTGGAATTCGGTTTTATCACGCACCCCTATTTTACCCCTCGGAAAAGTAGCCTTAGTTACTCCTTGTTACATCAGCTATCTCGTGAAAGTCCCGTCAAAGGCAGTCCAGCCATTTCAGAGATTACCGATTAGCCGGAACAAACAGACAGACAAAAATTGTAAAAAAATATTGTTTTGGTATATGTACCGTGTATACCTAGGTATGCATTTAGTATAAAGCGGTTATTTTAATATTACATACAGACACTCCAATTTAATTTATTTGTATAGATAGATATTAGATAGTTCTATCGCAACCTAAAAAAGCAGAAACATTCTTTATTTCTTACCGAAAGTATAATTAAGATGAATTTGATATCCCTCACTTCAGAAATAATTGATTCCCCTCACATAATTTTATACTATCTCGCCCCCTTCAAGTTTTATTTTCGTGACAAAAAGTAGCCTGTGTCCAAATATTTTTCTGTACCAAAATTCGACAAAGCTCGTCCAGTTTAGGCGTGAAAAGGTAACAGACTGACAGAGTTTCTTTCTATCAGTCTGTTATCTTATAGGTCAGTTTATTTTAGTTATTTTCAAAGTATTATGACATACGGTATCCTGCATTGGGGGAAAGCAGATATGCTGCTTTCCCCCAATGCCATATTTATTTTACAAAAGAGAGCAATACGTGCAATTTTCAAAATGAAACCTAGAGACTGAAACAAAAAATCAAGAAATAAACGTCCTTACAGTGTCATCACAGTATATATATGAAAATTTATTATATGTTCATAAAAACATATCTAGTTTTTGAGAGAAAAGTGATGTTCATAGCATGAACTTTTAATATATTTTTTTACAAAAATAGTAAAACAATCAAGTTTTTTATAAAACGTAACAATATTACAATAACTGTCGATATATCATAACTTCGGATATTGTATTCCTAAAAATCCGCAAACCGTATATATTGTAATGGCCATTTCTCGGAATATATCTTATATTTATTGAACCGTTAGAAGTGCAGTGCAGCTACAAAGCCTCTCTTCCATGTTATCTTTGAGTAGTCACCTAAACTGATATGCGGAGCAATACACAGTTGCCTAGGTAGGTAATAGTATAGGTATTGTTCAATGTGACAGTAGATACGATACGACCGACATGGGCTAGGCTGACCTCCGGCAGCTGACTATGACTAACTGATAATGGAGATAATATTGATTTTATTGAATACATTTACTTATTCATTGAATATCTAACAATTTAATCATAACACATGATTTTAACTAGGCTTCATTGATTTCAGAAAATCTTTGTACAACATAAATATATTTATTGATACAATAAAACCACGAATATGGTAAGTCAGGTGGATGATAATGTTCCAGAAATGTTGCTTACATACTTAATTTCCACAAGATGATTAAATATGTATATGTTTTAGAATGGGGCGCGTGACCTCATCTATTACAGACAACAAGTGACAAAGTGTACAGAGGTGCGTGAAGTCCCCGACCGACCCCGGAACAGAGGTCCCGCCCGCCCCCCGCGACGCCATTCACTTGCAAATGCAGGACATCCGGGGGCGAGGCTTAGCGGCTTAGTCCCCAACTCGAAATGAACTCGCAACAGTGGGGGGCCACGAGATTGATGTTTTGTCTCCCCATCCCCACGTACTCGTGCTGTGCCGGGTACAATCTCTCAGCTGGCTACTACTTACTACAACATGAACAATAATATTAATATAATATTCATAAATTCATCCTAGGAATGAGTGATTTCCTTAATTGACGTTTTGCTCGCGGAAGAGATAAGTACTGTAGTGAGATTTGGCTGTTCTGTGGTTCCACCATAAAATAGTGTAAAATAATGTTTTGATATTTCGTCGAAGATAAAACTTCCCCATTGTGCTGATTAGTAAGAACAAGGCATTAAGTGATATAGTAACATCCTGTTTTCGCTTGGTTTTATTATCTTCCAAAACTTGATACCTCGCTGACATTTTGTGGTCTAAAATAGAACCAAAATTGTAGGCGGAGTTTCCTTTAGACTCCACCAGTAGCACCTGTGGCCTACAGGCTGGCAGGCTGCTGTCACAATGAAGGAGAGGCGCGCCAAGGAGGCGAGACGAAGCTGCGACAATAAGTACTCTCAATAGGTTTATTTTTCCATGTGCAACGATAAATACAATAAATTGGTTATATACCTATGTTGTTTGATTAGGTTTTTTGTTTATCATTATAAACAAACGCAAGACCAACAAGACCATTATCTTGTTGGTCTTGCGTTTGAAATCGATCTGAATGTATTCAATGAAGGTATATTTTTACAATGCCTTAAAGTTATTACTACATAGTATAAAACAAAGTAGCTTCCTGCCGTCTGTATGTCCCTATGTATGCTTAGATATTTAAAACTACGCAACGGATTTTGATGCGGTTTTTTTTAATAGATAGAGCGATTCAAGAGATGATTTTTTTGATTTTTTTTGTTTATATGTATACATGCATAATATAGTAGAGAAACACTGATAATTTTAGAGGTTTCTAATGAGATGTTGTAAATAAACACATTTTTTGCGCTTACATTGCAAACGCTGGCTGAACCCTACGAGATAGATCAAAATAATGTACTACAGTATTGCACACCTTAAAAAGGTCTACAAAAAAAGTCCGCAATGGTATATGTCTATCTCATAGGTATAACTTTAGTGCACGAAAGGAACCTATTTGAGGCGCGCTTTAAATCCTTTCACTACACCGGTTCGAGAGAACCAGTGACTCGAATAGATAGGTATAACCTACAATAACCAGTTTTATCCTTTACTTGTTATGAGAAATAATGGCTTATTTACGAAGCTATTTTAAGCAATACAGCATCAGCATTGCACCCGTGCGAAGCCGGGGCGGGTCGCTAGTATTATATAAATTGAAATGATCAGCTTTGTTAAATTCTCGGTCTAGATTGCATCTAGACCATTATATATATATTTTGTCATTATAACCAATTTTGGGAGTGGATTTCCTTATCTGTAATTTTTTATTCCGTCCATAGGGGAATGCCTAGCACAAGTTCTTCATTAGCCACTGAACGCAACAAAAGGTTTAGAAGGAAGGTGCATACGTGTTACAGTAGCTTCATATGAATAGGTATCAGTCGCAGAGGGTCGCAGAGGGTGACCTCGGTAACGGCGACGCTCGCGGGCGCGGCACCACCACACCACCACACCACCAGCTCGAGGGTCGGGAGGTGGGACGCGCCCCAACACAACTCCTTTCAACCAATCCCACCACACACACACACACAGAGATTGAAGTTTGAAGCGCAAACATTAGCTTACATTATGATGATTAATAACATTAAGTTCGTTATTGTGTTTACAACATGTTATGTCGATTCGTAGATAGCACAGCGAGCAGTTCTCCAACGGCCGCGGCCGTCTGACTCTCTGGCGCCAAAACACCGCATACACAACCGGTAATGAACTCCGTTACTCACGCCCCAACATCTCACACAGCCGCGCACACTCACAGATCTTTGAGAAGCGGAACACTTGAATCATAGTTCCGAGTAAATAATGACTCACTTCCGCTAACCTGCCTAGTATTTATGTACTAACTGTTGCCTAATATATGCGCGTCATATTATTTCTCTCTGTGTCGGTTACATCTTGTGCAACAATTAGTCACGAACCAAAATTGGGTTACTTATCAAAATTGCTTCAAGATCCGGCTCGCCTTTGAGATGAATGTGTCGGGATTCTCCAAACGTATTCGTAATGTCTCGTCGCAAAACTAAAAGTGAGGCAGCAACACTCGATACTAATGACTCTACCATTATCAATACGTCTCCCAGGTCAGTTTTGAAAAAAAAACTTATGGCCAGCCATGGTCCCAGCATTCAAAAGTCAAAAAGTCAAAAACGTTATTTCCATAGAATTCATAAAGAAATGGCTTGGAAACGTCAATATTCAAAACATAAGGTCACGCGTACTTATCGATAAGTTTGATGCCTGTTCAAACCCTATCCTACCCTCCATGTAACGATCAACACGATCCTTGTAACAATTGAGTACTTAGGTCTATGTTACATTTATGACTACATAATATACTAAAATATTACAGGATGTTTTGTGTGTCGTTGAGCAGAGCGACATCAGACCCGAGGGGATTTATCATTTATATAATCATTTACAATGTAATAAGCTTTACTTACCAGACCCTTCTTTATGTATGACTTGAATTTTTGGGTCGGAAGCTTCGTTGCTTGTTCAGGAAGTTTATTATAGAAGTGTACACAATTTCCCATAAAAGATCCGTTGACTTTTTGCAATCGGAATCTTGGAATGTTTAATTTATTTTTATTTCTAGTGTTCTTGGTATGAACATCACTTTTTTTCTCAAAACTAGATATGTTTTTATGAACATATAATAAATTACATATATATATACTGTGATGACACTGTAAGGATATTTATTTCTTTGAATTTTTCTCTTCATTAAATTACCTATAGGTATTGGATGTAATAGTTGAGTTGTTTTGGGATGAGCTTGAGGAATGGCGCGCTATGAGTAACACTTAATGCCGAAATACTACAGAATTGAATAATTTCTGAAAGTTCAGTTAACTGTTTGTCACTGTATAGGTATTCAGATGCGTGGTGCTCGTCACATTTTGGCGATCGCCCACATTCCGTCGGCGGCGCGGCGGCGCATTTTCTCAACACATACGATACATTACAATAAGAAAAATAAAATTAACAGCAGTAGAACTCTCGCCAAGTTCGTCCGGGGAAGTACTGCCACCATGCCCATTTCTGCCGCCAAGCAGTAATGCATTCGCGTTACCGTGTTCCGGTTTGGTTGCCGGTGAAATTACAGGCACATGAGACATTCCACCTACATGTCTCAGAGTTACGGGCGCTTACGATTCGACTTGGGTCTTGTCGTACCTAGTAGGGGAGGATCCAAGTCGCATCGGTTTATTTATGGGCCGAGGTTACCACTTAACACCAGGTGGGCCGTCGCTCGTTCCGTAACTGTATTACATTAAAAAAAAAACTATTTTATATATATTCAGTTAATTCAATAAATGAATCTTAGAGCTTATCTTACTGGTCGGCTGTAGAAACAGGTGTGGTGGCAGCACTTGCCCGGACTAACGAGCCACTAGTTCTAACGCCTGTTGTAGACCTAAAACTACGTTGTAGAAAATATACTATAACTGAAGTGTAGTAATGTAACTGGTACTTACTACACACGTCCCCCCCGGCGGAAAAAAAGGATTTTCAGTTATACTTGATAGATTTGAGCCATGGGGGGTAAAATACTGTATATTATGTCAGTCCACCAGTGACCGGTAGAGTCGAGCAAGCCGGTGTATCGGTGGCGTGTGAGAGAGCAGCGGGTCCGTCAAATGTGTCGGACAGATCGAGATGGGATCTATGCAATGAGCGGCCGTTACTCAGCGCGATCCATTATCTGATATCCGCGGGTTTTGGGGCATTTCCTACCGTCTCCGGCAACGAGCATACCCCCGGGGACACGCACACATTGCCCGCATCGTAGTTTTGAATTTGTGTAGTGAGCAAATGTCTGCGGATGTTAATCACTGAACGGAATAACATAAAAACAGTTTTATAAACATTTGTGATGACTTGTCTCATTTCAACACTTTCAGCGGAAATCGACCCTTTTTATGTATTATTATTATTATCGCTAATAAAGTACCTACCTACATTACAGCTATAAGTAGGTACCTATAATAATAGCAAAGTAGGTGATTATTTTACATTAAATGTTAGCTCTTCTCGGCTGAAACACAGGATTACCTAGTTCAGGCTCCCGTGTTATATATACCTATGTCTTATGTCTTATTCTTATTCTTATGATTTTTTATATTTACCATGTTTCATTTGAATAAATTTATTATTATTATTATTTCTTGCTGTTCCAAAGATTAATTGTTTTCATTATTATATAGGCATGTATTAAAATTAATTCGGCGGTCAGGCCGTCTCAACGACGCGACGCTTACCGTATGGGACAGGCCTAACTCCATTAGAGCTGTGATAGCCTGATGATGACTTGTTCATTTGAATTTATTTTTATTTTATACTAGCTGTTGCCGGCGACGTCGTCCGCGTGGAATTTGGTTTTATCATGCACCCCCTATTTTACCCCTCGGAAAAGTAGCCTAAGTTACTCCTTGTTACATCAGCTATTTGCCAGTGAAAGTCCCGTCAAAATCGGTCCAGCCATTTCAGAGATTAGTCGGAACAAACAGACAGACGGACAGACAAACATTTTATGTACCTACCGTGTATACATCAATATGCACTAAGTAAAAAGCGGTTATTTTAATCATACAAACAGACACTCCAATTTTATTTATTTGTATGTATATTTAGAGTATTCATTTTACTTGGTGTCAATATAAAGTAAGGTAGGCATGTGCCGACACGTTATCTACGCACTCGTATAAATAAATAATACTATGATTCACTTGTTAACATAGATAATAGATACGTAAGGCAGCGGGGGAATCAGAACCAGCTACTGACCATCTATCAATATTAATCATGTGCATATTATGTTATCAAATTAAGTATATTTTGTAATTATGTACCTGTACTTATTTAATTAATAACATTCTACAAGTTTGCTCTGTATTGAGGATTACCTTAAAGAAAAAAGTACCTTAAGGGATTTCTATACAAGCGATAAGAGTTCGTCTGCCGGACACAAAAGTAATTTAATTAATAGTAATTATTAATAATTACTATTAAATAAAATAAATTATTAATTATTATTATTACCAAATTAGTTATTATTTTATTATTAATTATTATTAGTAATTTAATTTTAATTTCACAAAGTACCTACCTGGATACGAAGGTACATAAAAAATGTATAGACAAAAACTTAACTAGTTAGTTAGTTAGAAATTATTCATACCATTCATAATAAATATGATTCATTACATTGTAAAACACTATATTCTGATTGAACGAAATAGAGATAATCGGCGGCATCTGCGTTATCGAGATAATAACAGTAGAAGTGTATTTCCGAGAAAATGTCTGAGTCAGTGGTGTCGGCGGAGGAGAGCGCGACGCGACGCGACGGGCGCGAGCGAGATGAATGGCAGCACGTCGCGCCGTGACTCACTCCCCGTTCATTCATGTGGATCTGGCGCGAATACCATTGTGCCGGACCACCGCGACGCCCGCGCCGATGCCGACGCCGACGATACCGACGCCGACACCGACGTTATGCCAACGAATTTTTTGAATATTGTTCTAATTACGAATTCATGCGTATAATGAAACGTTATCTAAGAAAAATATTGATTTGTATAAGTCGCTACATGTAGCTATAATTAGTTTTGTATTTTGAATAATATGAAGACGGATACAAAAGTTATAAAATAAAATTGTGCGCGTCAATTCCGAAGTGCAACTGGATTTTAATATAGAGTTTTGAAAAGTTTTTTCTTTCCTTCGAATTCGTACCGGGGCTTTAAATAAAATCTATTATTATGAAGTAAATTTCAATAAACTCCAAAAGTATAAACGACTCGCGTGGAAAATGAATATAACAATATCTTGTAGTCTAACATAATAACTTAATCTGTCAAGGTGTAAGATTGTCAAAACCCCGTCAACGACTACACAGTACAGAGTGTGTACTCACGTGTGGGGGGCGCGGGCGCGGGCTCGGGGCCGGCGGAGGGTTGCTGCTGGTGCTCCGGCAGCGGGGGCGGAGGCGCGCGCCCCGTGGCGGCCGCGTGCGCGTGCTGCACGTACGCGTGGTAGATGCGCGCCGCCTGCTCGCACTCCCCGCACACCTGCACACACACACACACACACACACACACATACACATACAGTCTCCACAACACCTGGAGTATTGCGCAGTGACTGTAGTGCTGACAATATTTGACCTAGCAGCAGTATGTTTCAGTACCTAGTACAGAGGTCAGCAGTGGACGCCAAGCACTCATATCACTCACTATGCTTCAAGTCGACTAGCCTCATAGCTCAGTTCGTTAGTAACCTTACTATCTGCCTGTAGGTCGTGGGTTCGATCCCACTCAGAACAAACATTTATGTGACATTTGTAACATTGATGTTTGTTCTGTGTCTGGGTGTTAATATGTATTATATGTATGTATTTACAAAAGAAAAGTATTTAAGTATTATATCAGTTGTCTGCCATGATACAAGCTATGCTTAGCTTACTTTGGGGCTAGATGGCGCTGTGTGAAATGTCCACCAATATTTATTTATTTAAGTATGTTGAGGGGGAAGCTGATACATGGTACATCTGTGTGTATATGGTATGACGGTGACGTCACAAGCTGGTACCTGTATCCAGTTGTGCAGGGTGAGGTCGAGCAGCGCGCGGCCGCAGCCCGGCAGCAGGTGGCGGCGCGGCGCGCGCACGCGGAACGTGCGCGCCACCCACCGCACGCAGCGCACCACGTCGCCACGCTCCCACTTCTCAGGGTCTGCCAAACATATTACATACATAGCAATACATGTTATATTGGTGACAAGTGGTCCCCGCGCCCGTGGCGGCGCCCGCGCCCGCGCCCGCGCCGAGCCTGGCTCGCATGGGACCTCTGACCCTGGGACATCTCTTATATACATATTGTTTTTATTTGTTCTTTAAGAGCAGTAGAACTCACGACAAGTTCGTCCTGGAAGTACTGCCACCATGCCCATTTCTGCCGCCAAGCACTAACGCGTTCACGTTACTGTGTTCCGGTTTGAAAGGTGTGGTTGCCGGTGAAATTAAAGACACATGAGACATTTCACCTACACGTCTCAGAGTTACGGGTGCATATGATGCGACTTGGGTCTTGTACCTAGTAGGGGAGACCCAAGTCGCATCGGTTACCTATTAACAACACCAGGTGGGCCGTCGCGTCGCGTCGGCTCGTAACTATAACACAAAAAAATAGCTTATGGTCGCTAGGATTGTGTAGGTACATGTGTGGTGGCTGTGGCGTTGTGTGGCGCATGTTGACGACACACAACGCCACGCCCGCGCCCCGCCCGCGCCACGCCCGCGCCACGCCCGCGCCACGCCGCGCCGGCGCCGGGATTGGGAACTGCTTCTCTAGTTTTTTCTGGTTTCCAAGCCAATTCATTATGAATTCTATGGAAATAAAGTGTTTGACTTTTCAGTTAGCGGGGCTGTCTGGCAGTAGATTAACTTGATAACTGTGCAGACTTTGAAAGAAAGAAAGAAAAAGTTGTTTATTTGCTAGAAACATAATTTGACACATTTTAAACAATAAAGAAATACAAAAAACAATATTTTATCGATTGTCACATAGTTTTAATGGTGGCTCCCCCACTAGGCCTAGCCTGTAACGGGGAAACCTGGTAACCAAGGTAAAAACTTAACTGAAACTTGCGTTAACATATGCTCAGAAAAGAGTCAGAAGAGAGTTGTCGTCCAGTCAATAGTCAGGTTTAATAGAGCTGTTAGTGCTAGCGCTGGAAGTCCTTAGTTCTTCTGCAACTCATCATTTATCTTATATTTTTACATGTGTGCATAATGTATTTGATATGCATAAAACATCATATAATATACAATATTGTTACATAATATAATTTGGGTACATACATTTATATGTTCAAATCAACTATTTACTTGATTGTTAGACGATCACTGCGAAATAAAAGGATGGGGTTGTTTTGTTTCGGGATTCTTTAGGGGTATCTTATTTGTTGTTTTCCACCAAGGGTCGGCTAGTATGTGAAGAGGCGTCTGTCTTAGCAATTAGTACCGACTGCATTTCATACAGTTGCTTTTTATTTTAGAAACAGATTTATATTTATACTTATTTTATGAACTTAAATAAAATATTTGTTACTCTTCATATATTCTTTTGATAAAAAAGGGATTTTAATTTGTCGACGGTTGCTGGCCAAATAGTTCACCGCACTCAATTGACACGGAATTAAAGAACTAATATTTTGTTATGATGTACCTATTAAATAAAGAAAAATGACAAAATACTTGAAGAGCTAAATATCTTCATGCACCCTTGTCTACTATACTTTTACAGACTCAAGCTTATAATGATCCGGAAAAACAAACGCCGCCGGCCGGCAGACAGTTCCATTCCGTGTTCTTACCTTGACTTTATTCGTAAAGAAATTGACGGAAAATATTATTTTTGGAATATCCTGAATAATATTAAGATATTGGCTCAATTTCTTCTGTAGAAGTAGTAGAAACACATTTAGTAGAAGGATTTGTAGGTTCGTGGTAATTTGTGTGATCTAACCCACAGAACACGTCCTAAATACTTTTTTCTTTAGGTCTGCGAGTGAACTCTGTCGATTGTTTATTTATTTCAGTACTACTGAGGGGCAATTTATTATTTACTTTATTATTTTAGTTATCTATTTTTTTTGCATATTTGTTAAACATAATTTCATAAAATACCTTCACATTTTAGTTCCAAGACAATCCGAACTTCTTTTGCGTAAAAAATATAATCCTATGTTCTCCGCTGCTCCTGAATAAGTTACCTCATGTCATACATGAGGTAACTTATTCAGGACTTCAGGACTTCTCAAGTTTCTCACGCAACGTGAGAAACATGCAGACTTTATTGCCTGAAGTGTAGATAGTATAAGTTAAGATTTAACAATGATACGTGATGGTATAAGCAGGTTCAGGCAGGTAGCAACAAAACCAGCGACACCGTCAAGGGGTCACACAATTCCAAAGTTCACCCACGACATGTGGGTGAACACAACACAACACAACACAACACAGGAACACTTTACCGGAAGGGACAGTTTCATCGGCCGAATCCCCGGAGAGATCGGAGCTGGAGGCCTCCGCCGGCGGCGGGAAGGGCGCGGGCTCCATGCGAGCATAGCGGTGCTCGGGGCTCGTGTCAGGTGCCGGCGCTACTCCGCGGAGTACTAGGGCGAGCGCGGCACCACCGCGCGCCTTTTTATTCGCGAGGCGCGTCATCACCGTGACGTAGCACGTCGTCAGCGCAGCGCCTCGCGATCCAGTACTAACTGTTGTTACGCTGTGAGCTGACGAGGAAAACGCATTCTGGGAAACGCAGCGCGGCGCGGCGCGTGCGCATGTATCTACCGCGTGTGCGTTCCTGAGCTTACATTACTTATCTCGAGCTTTGCAGGAGCCCCCTGATGTACTCAAGGTGAAAGTGTATGCTGGGTCGCGACATTTCCTTGTGTTAAGTGAGCCTACATTGTTTTCCGCGCTATTGTTCATGCAGACAATTACTGTATTTGTGTAAAGCCATATTTCGCTTACACTTGTCACATCTATTTTCCACTATCGTAAGCGGTGATTTTATATTCTTTCCGTTATTTCTGATATTGCCAGAACTCGTTGGTCTAAGACGTGGCCGACTGATTATTAGGGAATATTTTTTCTGGAAATATTAGCAGAGTTATTCATGAGAAAACAATAGCATCAATAAGTTTCCCAATTTCTAAGTCTGCGTTCCCTCGATAGTGTGACCCACAAGGTGAAAAGTTGCAATTTTCCACTTGACAAACACGATAGTGAGTCACAGCGCAGCGCGTTCACAACAGTGCGCAATGAACAGTTTGTTGTATACCTACTTGTATAGTTCAAACCGGGATGTACCTATGCACTTAGGTAACGTTAGGTATTATTTCAAATATATACAAAATAAATTATGTGTAGAACACCCGATTGAGTGCAGCCATTATGTTATTATGATAGGTATAGGTTGGTATTACCACCAACATCACCTACTAATTAAAGATTCCCAGCCATTTCTTAGTGAATTCTATGGAAATAATGTTTTTGACTTTATATATGTCTGTATTATTTATTTATTTTCTATTTTATGTTATATAGTTACGAAACGAGCTGACAGCCCATCTGGTGGTAAGTGGTAACCTCGGCCCATAACAACCGATGCGACTTGGGTCCTCCCCTACTAGGTACGACAAAACCCAAGTCGCATCGTATGCGCCCGTTACTATGAGACGTGTAGGTGGAATGTCTCATGTGCCTGTAATTTCACCGGCAACCACACCTTTCAAACCGGAACACAGTAACGCGAACGCGTTACTGCTTGGCGGCAGAAATGGGCATGGTCGCAGTACTTCCCCGGACGAACTTGGCAAGTTCTACTGCTCTTGTGTGTCACTAGCTCTCTCGAGCCCATAGAAAATGTGAAGGGAGGACGGTAATTTCTTTTTCTGTGTTCGACCGCTGTGGTAAAGATTAAAGTGCGCCTCAAAGAAGCTCCTGTCGAGCGCTTGACACATTACTTTGATTATTTGGTTTAGTACAAGCCGGTTTTCTCAAAATGTTTTCCTATATAGTTGTGAGAAAATTATTATACAAATATGGAATAACTTAATAATGCACGTCTGATAAACTCAGGACCTCCCGATTGAAGTCGGGATCCGCACAGTTACCCCACTCGTTACTTTGTATAGGTAAGAACATTCTTACCCCGCGCCACACTCAGTCAAATATTTGAACAAAGACACTTGAACACATGTTTGATGTACCTGCCAGACATCTCGCAAGGTGATGCAATAGCAAATGAACTTTGCGCAAGTGTGGCTGGCTACTCAATGTGTGAAGTTTGAACGCTTTGACGTGCGCTCGAAAAACCGACACCGAATGGCACAGTGCAAACATTTAATCAAACATTGAAACAATTCTCAAATACCCGCACCAGACAAGTGTTCAAATGTTGTTGACGCGGGGTTAGATGCGATGTTTGCGTGTCACGGTACCACCTTACTCGTAGTTTTGACAACCAATAGCATAATAAATAAGCATGGCGTCACCTTCACCGTATACTTTCACCGATGTAAGACTCTGTATCGTTCATGAATACGAGTGTAGACTCTAAGTAAGATGTAAGAAGAGGTCTATTTCATGTACAATAAATATGCTAAAACCACGCTAACCAAAGACGTTGACTCTTTCAAAATGTCAAAGTTGTCAAAGTCTAATTTAAAGCCACCCACCACAGCACCACACCATGACACCATCCCGCCGCCCGCGCCCGTCCTAAAGCCGAAAGGGGATGGTAATGATTGTATTGTTTGTACATACATTTGGTATAAAACATTGATTACATTGTACGAATAGTAAATTAAAATTTATTTTGAAATGAAATTGCCCACACCCGGATTTGCTCTAATATAAGAATCTGAGTAAAAATGGTTATTTATGGTGTATACATTGTGAGTAAATCAGGAGGCCTCATATATAACTACGACCACAATATTCCACGAGTGGAAACTGAGAAAACCTTTGGGTATCCATTGGACATCAAATTGCAGTATGAAAACAAGAAAGTAATCGTAGCTTTCGGCCAAAGAGACGGCATTAACGGTGAGTAATATTTTTTTGCTCCAATGTAAGCAAAATTTACAAATCCCTCATATTTTCAAACTACAAAAGTAACAAACCATTCCATTTTGATTTGTATACGCAGTCGGACACGTCCTCCTTTCCGTGAATGGCACTCCCGTCACCGGATGTACCACAGAAGATGGCCGAGACGTTTTTGAACTGATAGAAAAGAAGGCAAGTGCTGGACATTATATACTTCTAAAGTAGTTTAACTACATAACTTATCTGTATCCAGCCAGTGAGCAATAGAGCACCCAGATTATGATTTGAATGGAATCAGTATGGATGAAATGAAAAGGCTCACATGATGTTCAAATTTCTGTGTGAGGGTGCAATATATTTGACTTATATTGGTTGTCTTATATTGGTTATGGACAGGGGATAATGCGTGGGGCCATTGTTAAGTGAATAACCAAGTACACTATCCATTATTATGTTAATGTTATTGTTTCTTTCAGGAAAACTTTCCTCTTAGTTTAAAGTTTGGACGTGCACGAGCCACCACTAACGAAAAGATAGTGCTCGCTAGCATGTTCTACCCGCTGTTTGCCCTCGCGTGCCAGCTCAGCCCTGTGCCCAAATCATCTGGAATTGAGTGCTTGATGGCGGACACTTTCAAACTGTCCTGCTTCCAGACACTGACAGGTTTGCCACTACAATAATGTAATATTTCATCATATTCTATACAAATAGATTGGATAGTGTTAGAATGTGGATGGGATCCAGCAGCAAGTTTTTGATCATCCTTAGTGTACTCAATTGCCATAAGAACCAGAACTATCAGCCTGACCTTCAGAGACAATAATATGTATACTGATATTACGTGAGTAAGCTCTGCCCGTTTCATAACATTGTCACAAAAACTTTTAATGATGACTATGATTGAAAGCTGGGCATGGCATTCTGCTGTCAATTGTAATTTTCATCCTGTTTGCTGGGAATTTGCTTCCTGGACAGACAATGTGTTTTCAATACAGAATTATGCTGAACAAAAAAGGAAACCCCCCTTTCGGGGTTTCCTTTGTATGTTCCTTCCCATAGAGGGCTGGAGATAGTTTGGAAAAGCGTCACCAAAGATAAATAGTGACGTTATGTTTAGAATATTACTTCTTGATATTTCCAAGCCTTTATGAACACTATGGAAAAACAGTTTTTTACTTATGCCATAATAATTACTTACATTACTAATTTTCAGGAGTGAAATTCATCATGGTGACTGATCCAACCATGCAAGGGCCGGAAGTGGTGCTGAAGCGGATCTACGAGCTGTACTCGGACTATGCACTCAAAAACCCTTTCTACTCCCTGGAGATGCCGATCAGGTGTGAGCTGTTCGACACCTCGCTGCACACGCTGCTAGAGCTGGTTGAGAAGTCCGGGACTGCCAACTTATAGTTGCCGGGCTAATAGGTAGGTCACGTTTATTTATGTGTATATAAGACAAATACTATAAAGATTTACTGTTACAACTGGTTTTTCTGTTTTTTTTAGAAGTAAGGGTTGTGAGCTGGGCGTGCGCGGCGGTCAAATCTAATTCAGTCAAATGCGTATACTAAATATAATTACTATTAACCGTTTCGTTGCGGCAGTCATTTGGACAAACTTTTGCGCCTGGCGGCCGAACAAATATTTCGTGGCACCGCTGCTGTGCCATACGCCAGGGACTTTGATGACACCATAAGGTGCCATCCGCCAGGAGTTATAACTTATCGCTTTTTTCCTGTTTTCACGTGCTGAAAGTTCAGTCGTTACCCAAAACCGAACGTAAACGTTTTAACTTTTCGATTAGTGTGTATAAAAGTTACTATCTACGTGTACTAACGGAAATAGAAGGTAAGTACGTTATTTCTATCAGGGGTTGTCAACATTTTTGTAGTTTTTTTGATGGATTGATTTAGTGTTACTGTAGAATTAAATATGAACATTCGAGACAGGCAGAGCGGTATGATAGTTATTTTCTAGTGTTTTGTTGGGAATCAAAATGAATTATAGAAACGCTAAAATAATAATATAACTAAAAATTATGGGATCGATATAGTCAGGGATGATATATAAAAGTACTTGCGTATTTATTTTAAATTATACATGTAACAGAATATGCATGCCATATTTAGACATACATTGCATATACATACATTACATATAATAGAATTTGTCAATACATATATAACATACAACAAAACTCGTTGTTATAGATGGTGTCTCTGAAAGTAGGTATAATTAAATTATGGTCAAAAATGCAGTAGGTACTTATGTTGTCATGAGCGATGTCGTAAAAAGTGGTGATCTTTATAAGGCCAATATATAGAATTCAATTAGGACCTTAGTTTTAGGTCGATGTTGTTTGAGAAGACGTCGTGTTTAATTGGGGCTGACCATATTTGTGACTTATACGTCACAAAATAATCGGCGGGCCTCAGCACTGAACGCCCGCAAGTGGTGAAGCCATAATTATACAATTTCTGGTATCCGCCATAAAGCTATTAAATTACTTAGTTTCTACGAATTCAGACAATGGATCCGTGGCTGCAGCTGCATGCCATAAAACATTAGCTAAAGAACTCTAAGGAACTAGTTACAGCCGCCTTTGATTCCATACAATAATAGTGTAATTAATGGTTTTCAGAAAAATATCGATTAACTTAATGTCTATGCATGAAATTATATCTAAAGCCTAAAAAAAGTAAAAAGTTAAAATGTTAGGGAGCACAGCAATGTGCTCCCTAACATTTTAACGGTTCTGATTGCAGTTGTGGAAAAATACTGAGGAACAATTTGAAAACAACTTTCTAAAAAGTAATTAAAAAGGAAAAATTTAATTTTAAATAAATTTTAAGAATTTAAAGACATTTTAGGTTTCCTTACATAAATATTAGCTTAGTTATATCTGATACACGGGTTTGTATAATTTTCCTTAATCTTAGATCAATTAACTGAAAGTTATGACTTACCTTTATGCTCCATTACTAATTCAGCTAATAACCAAAAACACTGTCACAATTTTGCCACATATATCGCAGAAACTACGCGTACACTCTTTACACACGGTACAGTACATGTAAACTGAACATATCAAACGGTGCATGTCGAAATCTACAGCTTCATGCCGGGACCGCCGATGGGCGGGCTGTATATCACAGTATGGCGGCATCTGGGTAATGTCGTTACTTTTCACGAAAGCAGTGAATGGGTTAGCAGGTACTTACAACACAAATTTGGACAAACTAGCTATTACAATAAATTTGCAAAACAACATGAATATTTTTTTATTGAAAAGGTTGACAATCCCTGAAGTGTGCGAAATCACGCGATATTCCCCAAACTGACACTGAAGGAAGGATCTGCGTTACAAATAAAGACACTTTTGTTTAAAGACCATCTTTGATAAACGTCAATTTATTCGAGTTTTATGGGTTTTAATTTTGGCACCCCAGGCGTGCCACCCGCCATACGCAAAAGATATCCATGGCACCAACGTAGTGCCATCCGCACGGAATCAGTTAAGCAATAAGTATTCCATCGATGTATATTTATATATACTAATAATTTGCAATATGGTTTACTTTTATTTGCGACTAGCTGTTGCCCGCGACCTCGTCCGCGTGGAATTCGGTTTTATAACGCACCCCTATTTTACCCCTTGGAAAAGTAGCCTAAGTTACTCCTTGTTACATCAGCTATCCGTCAGTGAAACTCCCGTTAAAATCGGTCCAGCCATTTCGGAGATTAGCCGGAACAAACAGACAGACAGACAAAAATTAAAAAAAATGCTGTTTTGGTATATGTACCGTGTATACATCCATATGCACTTAGTGAAAAGCGGTTATTTTACAAACAGACACTCCAATTTTATTTATTTGTATAGATAGTGTAAAATTTGGCGCGCAATCTCACCCGATGTTAGGTGACGATGCGGTCTACAATGTAGCATGTGCGCCTACAAGTAACCTATTCACTCTCCTCTTGAACACTTCCAGATTATAATTTTCAAAAAATACACATGCAGGCAAGGAGTACCACTCTTGGACTGTACGCATTAGGAAAGTGGAAGTTAAATGATTTGCACAGATGTGAAGCAACAACCAGAATTGCTTATTTTATAGTATATTTTTGTGTATCATCTATGAGGAGAAATGTGGTTGTACTTATTTGTGTCATAGACCAGTTACTTGTAGTGCACAAGGTGTGACATCCAGTGGAATTACAGCCACATGAACAGTCTGTTCACTTGTCAAGACTGTAGTATGGTTCCTCCCATATTTAACAAAGGAAGGACCATATTCGTGTTGGTGTCGGGCACAGTGGACTAGTGCCTGTACCATTTAGTATCAGGTAGGCCATCTGACCGTTGCATGCGTTGTGCGCCTGCCACTAGGCCCGCCGGGACGGAGGATGAGTATGTATATGATAGGGGCAAAAAATAAATTATGTTTACAATAAAAAATTTATTGATATAATATTTATAACAATTCAAACCATGCGCTCCCCCTGACGCTACACACCGTCAGTCGTACTCGCGCGGCCCCTGCGAGTCGTCGGGGGCCCCGCTCACAGCGGCCTCCCTGACCACCTACTTCCCAACTTGACGTACCTAACAGTTGGATATTCAACACGGCACACCCGCGCACAGCGCACAGCGCATAGGCGAGGCGTCGTGCGATCTGTTCCATCAAATACTATACAAATAAAACCAAACATCCAAAAGAATAAGCTTAAAAATCCATCAAATCGACACTAATGTGGCTGTCGCCCTGCGCCTGCGAGCAGCGAGCGGCGAGCTGCTGGGACGTAAGAGAAACACCGCCAAAATGTGGCGCGGACCAGTCGACGCACGCCCGACTTCATAGATACTGCTCGTGCGTACATTACACTTTAAATACAATTTCACATCATCACCGTAATTGATCAGGCAGAGTAAACGGCCCCGGGGCGGCGGCGCGGCGCTCCAACATAGTCACTGACGCTCGACTCCGGTTCAAATCGGTGCGATGAGCTTCCTCCAAGTGTGTATCACTGGTCCGAGTCCCCCCGATACAAGGAGACGACGATTTTAACCGGACAATAAACAAAGTATAACCGGTTTTTCAAACTCATCAGAGATTCCATATCGGTAGAAAAATAGAGCCGTGGGACGAATTCTAATTATGAAGTATTATTAGCCCTGAATCATTATAGTTAAAATTCTTAATTATGTTAAATCTAAGGACCTATATATAAATAACGGTAGTGTGAGTGCGACCGCGCTGCGGAGAGAGGTGAGACCCCACATGGCGACCCCGTCTGTCTGCCTCGCGACACTGTCTACAAACTGTATTAAAATAGCCTAAACATTAATTCTCACAGAAGTCCTGTCTCGATATAAAAATATTTCGTTGATTCATCTATGCAAACCATGTGAAGTCGTTACCCATAATATTAAAATATCTTATATAATGATAAATAATTTTACAATCAGTATTATTTGTATAATATAACTTATATAGTTTGTTCGAGGGGTCGCCGACTCGCATCGGCGACCCCTCGAACCCTGACACAGACACAATTGCACTTGCTTCCCATCACCCTCTCCGTATTGGAAGAACTCTATTATTATTATTATTATATCTTGGTGTTACGAGTCTCCGTTAAGCAGACTGAAGCAGAGAGAATGTTAAAAAGCTCTTGAGTTTTTTTTTAAACATTATATTCATCATGTGATGTGCCTTCCGAAACTAGGACAACCTTGAGTGAAATGATTTAAAGCGACCGAGAATTGGCGTTTTATATCGTTTAAAATCGTTTAAACAAGCACAAATTTATCTTTTAATCTCTAATCATTAACATTTATATCAGTTCTTATCCTTTACAACTATTCATCGACCCGCGTCACCTTCGAAAGATACATTACACATCTCGCTACTCGGCTATAAGTTCCGAAATCGTCTACAGCTAAATAATCGTGTAAACGGAGCCACACACTGCGCAGGCGCACTCGAGTGTACCACACACCGTACGGGACTGACGTCATCACAGCCTCCAGCAGGAGCCTCCAGTACAACACACACAGCACGGTCCGTGCAACGCGGACCTTCTCTTTACTAAATCGTGGATCATCCTTTATAAAAGCGGAGCACATTTTGCACGTCTATCTGTATACAAAAATACTTGCACACACCCTTTGAAGATACATCAAACCGATCTTATTTTATAAATAAAATTGTGTATAATTCATCATTCATTTAAAATTTAAATTATATCCAAATTCATTCTTCATAAACAAAAAAACTTCCTTGCACCGTATAAAACTTACCGACGCGAGTCTTTAATATTCTTTTTTCGAGGACTTCATAATTCTGTAACTGAAACAAAAATTAATTTGAAGCTAGTGCTTTCGGACATTTTGTGCATTCTAAAACGTTTCTAGACTAACAGTTGACGTGATATATATACATGTTTTCATAAGTCAACTTGCGAAATGCGAAACAAATTAAGGAATAAAATATAATTTCATTAGTAAAATGTATCATGTGATCAGTGCTCGTTGCCCTAGAACTAAAAATTCGAAGACATGTGTCGAGTGCACGAAAGGTGCCTCTTTGAGGCGCACTTACAATCCTTTCACCACACTGGCTCGACAGAACCGGTGACTCGAAGAAGAAGAAGTGCTCGTTGACGCATCCGAGTATTTGCCGACAAAACTAGTGTCAATGAACGCGCGTCAGCACTCGTGATGAGTCGTGCGGACGGTACCTCCGTGCGTCCGTGCGTCCGTGCGTCCGTCATTGGCGCGCCGCGTGCTTGGGCCCCCACAGCCGCAGCGAGTAGTCGTCGCTGGCGGACACGAGCACGTCGTGGTGGACCGGGTTCCACGCGACGCAGTTGACGCACCGCGTGTGCCCCGCCACCACAGCTATCGGCTCCTCGCCGCTCATGTGCCAGATGTACACCTACACACACACACACACACACACACACACATTACAACTAATACTAATACAACGGTCGGACCTCTCGGTGCCCGCTCGCCCGCTCCTCTCGATTTCAATACATTAATTTTTTTATGAAAATGATAAGCACATTAGCGTAACAACATTTGTTTTGTCCATTTAAACTTTTATATTTCACGGAATAAAATACACTAAAGTCGGTGTTACGGTTACCTTGTTATCTTCGCTGCCGGACGCTATGAAGTCTTGGTGCGCGCCACCGAAGCACGCGTGGATGGTGAAGTGTCCCTGGCTCAGTCCGCGGAACCGACGCACCAGCGCACGCGCACCTGACACACGCACACACACACGCGTCGATCACTCAGTTTATATTCAAAACATAAGGTCACGCGTACTTATCACTAAGTTTGACGCCTGTTCAAACCCTATCCGACCCTCCATGGGGAAGAATAGATAAGAAATCCCTAATTGAGGGATTCCTTTCTTTTCGCAAGCACGATGCTAATATAAAAAAACAGTAATAATTGATATATGACTACATAATATACTGAAATCCCATAAAAGACCCGTTGAGTTTTTGCAATCGGAATCTTGGAATGTTTAAATTATTTATTTTTATTATTAATTTTTTATAGAAATTGCTCAGGAACTTCAAAATGTTAAATTTTATTTGTGAGTTAGGCTCTAGAGTGATCTTTAAAAACGGACTAAGGAAAAGAAAAATGCCTCTTGGAATGCAGCAAGATAGAGATAGGAAGGCGGAAAGTGGGTGCCGGAATGTGTGTGCAGGGCCGAAGATCGGGCTTCCTGTGAGTGTGTAGCAGGGTGTATAGTGTTGGGGCTGGGGCTGGGGCTGGGGCTGGGACCGGGGCGCTAACGATGACTCACGTATGTCCCACAGATGCACGCCCTGGTTGGCGACGTTGAGCAGCACGAGCGAGTCGGCCGCGTTCAGGGACATCGCCATCACTGCGTGCTCCTCCTGGATGCTGCACACACACAAACACACGACACTAACATTATCACATTATTTACATTATTTTGATGTGAATTTGGGAATGTAATTCAACAATCTCTCTCAATCGTTTGCCTATATTATTACTGCGTCCACATAGTGTCTTATTTAATATACAAATAAATGAATATTAAGAGGCGAAGGTGGTCAATAGAAAGTGATGGGGCAGTTTCGTGGGACGAGCATTATGTAATAGTCCTCGAGCGTCAAACGTATGTTTCGTGCAGGTGTGTCCGTCTGTCCTGTGGTGTGGTGTGGTGTGGTGTGGTGTGGTGTGGTGTGGTGTGGTGTGGTGTGGTGTGGTGTGGTGGAGAGTGGTAGTGCAGAGTGGACTCACAGGTTTCTGTCGGTGAGCTCGCTGAAGTGGTACTCGCGCACGCGGTGGTGCGTGTCGGCCGCTAGCACGCCGCGCGTGTCGCCGCGGCACGCCAGCGCGTTCACGCGCACGCCGTCCCAGCTGTTTATCAGCCCGCCCTGAGGAACACGCACGTACACGCACACGCACCACTATCAATATATATATATATATATATATATATCGGTACAGTTATGGCGATACATGTTGGCAACATATATTTTGGCGTTTAGCGGCATGTGAGTTGCGAAGATACATTGCCGGAATTGTTCTCCGATCGAAACGAGAGAAAAGAGAGCCGCAGCTAAGCGAGGAGTCTCGGGGTTTGTGTCGGAAGAAACTTGTTTGAAATTATGATTACCTAACTGATATTTTGATAGTGTTAGCAGTTCACTGTACAGTACTCACGTCTAGCGTGCAGTGGTAGAACTGTCCGCGAGCGCCGCCGCACACGAACTTGTCGGAGGAGGCGTGCCACGCCACCGCCGTCAGCGAGTCCTCCTGCGAGTGCACTGTACAGTACTCACGTCTAGCGTGCAGTGGTAGAACTGTCCGCGAGCGCCGCCGCACACGAACTTGTCGGAGGAGGCGTGCCACGCCACCGCCGTCAGCGAGTCCTCCTGCGAGTGCACTGTACAGTACTCACGTCTAGCGTGCAGTGGTAGAACTGTCCGCGAGCGCCGCCGCACACGAACTTGTCGGAGGAGGCGTGCCACGCCACCGCCGTCAGCGAGTCCTCCTGCGAGTGCACTGTACAGTACTCACGTCTAGCGTGCAGTGGTAGAACTGTCCGCGAGCGCCGCCGCACACGAACTTGTCGGAGGAGGCGTGCCACGCCACCGCCGTCAGCGAGTCCTCCTGCGAGTGCACTGTACAGTACTCACGTCTAGCGTGCAGTGGTAGAACTGTCCGCGAGCGCCGCCGCACACGAACTTGTCGGAGGAGGCGTGCCACGCCACCGCCGTCAGCGAGTCCTCCTGCGAGTGCACTGTACAGTACTCACGTCTAGCGTGCAGTGGTAGAACTGTCCGCGAGCGCCGCCGCACACGAACTTGTCGGAGGAGGCGTGCCACGCCACCGCCGTCAGCGAGTCCTCCTGCGAGTGCACTGTACAGTACTCACGTCTAGCGTGCAGTGGTAGAACTGTCCGCGAGCGCCGCCGCACACGAACTTGTCGGAGGAGGCGTGCCACGCCACCGCCGTCAGCGAGTCCTCCTGCGAGTGGTTCATCTTGTGGTGCAGCTGTTCTGTCTGGAATCAACAACAAAACTGCTCTAATAGATCATTCCTGAATTATAAAAAAGAGCCGTATTCACGTTCCAATCACAAATAAATCAAAATGCTAATTCCAACTAACACCCATTTCCCATAATGTTACTGACTACATGGAGTTTTTGTGTACTACAATAACATCCTACCTTTTCTATGTTTCTTTCTTATAATCCAAGGCCAAAATAGTTGCACAGAAAATTGTAATATACTGTCTGAAGTAAGGCATCATCACAGTTGATTACTAACTGAACCCCTATCTATTTAAAATAGGAGCAACGGACAGAGGCCGGAAGAAGAAAAGCGCGTCATCGTCATTCTGGTCAGATGTGACTCTCCACAGCAGACATTGAGACATCGGGACGTCACTGCAGACCCTACTCCTCGGCGGAGCAGCTTCCAAATTTGTATCGAGCAAGAGTCCGACCGTGTGTGTGTGTGTGTAGAGCGACTGCATGCTCCTTTATTTTAATTATTTAATGGTCAATGGGTCTAAAATTCAAACCAACTAAGCCCCACCTGCTAATATTAGGAATCAAGGCGAAATCAACTTTCTAAGCGTTGGTTTCGTAAACAAAAGTGGTGAAAAGAGAACCTATTATAATATTTTTCCTGAATTTTTCTTGAAAAGACTTGGTCTTACCTCCATGTTCCATATCCACAAGTCGGGGCAGTCCTCGGGGCCGGCGGCGATGAGGAAGCGTCCGTCGGGGCTCCACGCCAGGTACGACACTCCGTACGTGTGACCCTCCAACGACTTTCTGCGACGAAACACACACACACACACAACATTAATTATACAATAAATATTGATGGACATTTCACACAGCGCCATCTTGTCCCAAAGTAAGCTAAACAAAGCTTGTATCATAGAAACCAGAAAATTGATATAATATTTATAGACTTTTTGTAAATACATACAACACATTAACACCCAGACACAGAACTACTACTCTACTACTAACTCTATGTTCGTCACACAAATGTGTTCTAGCTGGGAATCGAACCCACGACCTGACAGCGCAGAAGGTGGGGGTTACTACCATCTGAGGTGTGAGGCCAGTCGATTATCAGCAGAGTTCTCAACTCAACACTGAAACATACCATTACGTATCATGTATGCGAATATTTATGTGGTCGGTATAACCAGCAGCGGCGATACGACAAAGCTTGGAAAAGTAACAATGGGTTAAAAATATTTATTATAATTTAGTTATTACGAAATGTGAGTCTTTGATCCAGAACTTAAGATTTAAGCCCCGATAGCTCTTTTGAACAGCCACAAAACTGCCTGTCGGTGCGATAAGTTTAAACTTTGGTATAGGATAGTTTCCGTATTATAGATATGAAGGGACCGGTTGCCTCCAGGTAGCGTAGGTATAGTAATGTGAGCGGAATGGAGAGATACCTGAAGGAGAGGCGGCTGGCCTGCGGGTCGTAGTCCCACACCATGACGGTGTTGTCCTTGGAGCCGGACGCCAGCCGCAGCCCGTCCGGGGACCACTTGCAGTACCACACCTCGTCGCAGTGCTCGTTTACAACCTAACCGACACAACACACGTCGCACACGTCACACGTTACTAAACCAACCAAGTAAATACATCACTGATGCAACAAGGTACGACAACAACATATTCAGTGAACGATATATTACCTGCAGCGGGTGGATAGGGAACGCGTCCGCGGGGCAGTGGTGGTCCGCGAGCAGCGTGAAGGGCAGCAGGTCCGGCGGGGGCGGGGGCGGGGGCGAGGGCGCGGGCGAGGGTGCGTCGGGCGCGGGCCGCGGCAGCGTGTGGAACCGGCAGCGCGCCGCCTGCTGCCGCTGCGCCTGCGCCAGCAGCGCGCGCAGCCGCCCCGGCGCCATCATCAGCGCCGGCGGGAGCACCGCCTGACACACGACACATACAATCATATGTTGGCATCGAGTATATATATCCAGTGTGACTCTAAACGGGACTCATTCAAATATATATAAATCTGCGATCTTTTCTCTGCATATTTTCACTCAATCTCCCCCAGTCAACCGTCAACAAGAGCACAAGATTTTTCAGAACCCGAGATCCGATCTAATGTTTCAATGGGTTCATGCTACCTCCCAGAACAGGATATCCTGCGATCACTCCAACGAATCAATATCAACAAGGGACCTGGTCCCGACTCCATACACCCCATTTTTATAAAAACTTGTTCCACCCTTTTGGTCAAACCACTACATTACATTTTTAATAAGACTCTTTCATGTGGAACTTTCCCATTGAAATGGAAGCTAGCGCACATCACTCCTATTCACAAAAAGGGTGATCTATGTGATATCGCAAATTACAGACCCATTTCAATTTTATCGTCAATGGGAAAACTTTTTGAATCAATGATCCAGGAAAGAATCTACTACCACTTAAAACCACTGCTAAATGATCGTCAACACGGCTTCTTACCAGCAAGATCCACGACCACGAACATTTTAGCTTACGTTAGTAACATACTTGATGCATTGGAGGATAAATGCGAAGTGCATGCCATCTACACCGACTTTTCTAAGGCTTTCGATGTAGTTGATCACACTTTACTTATACAAAAGTTAGGACATGCAGGAATTTGTGGCTCTTTACTTAGATGGTGTGAATCATATCTTCGCAACAGATCTCAGCTCGTCATGATCCGTGGTTACAAATCCAAGGCTAGGACTCTCTTCTGGAGTGCCCCAAGGCTCACACCTCGGACCACTGTTTTTTTTGGCGTTTGTTAATGACATGTGCGCAAATATAACATCCAGTTACCAGATTTTTGCTGACGATTTAAAAATATACAAAGTAATTCGCAGCCGTGATGACGTATCCTCTCTACAAAAAGATATAGAGCATATTAGCAACTGGTGTTTTAGAAATAAAATGGTGCTCAATACATCTAAATGCTTTCATATAAAATTTTCGAGAAAATTAAATATATTACCTGCTGATTATTATATCGATTCTGTTAGAATAAGTGAAGTGGCGAGCATACGTGACCTGGGTGTTGAGTTGGACAGCAAACTAGACTTCTGTAATCATTTCGATGTTATAGCTAAAAAAGGTGCACGTCTGTCAGGCTTTGTAGTACGTCAGACCAAATTTTTCAAAGATCCCGATATTCCTATTCTTCTTTTCAATTGTTTTGTGAGACCTATTTTGGAATACTGCAGTCCTGTCTGGAACCCTTCCTATGCTGTACATGTCCAACGCCTGGAAAGACTCCAGAAACAGTTCCTGTATCACCTTTCCTATGCTAATAACCTATGCCGCAATTTAGACTCTTACGAGTCCAGGCTATTACATTTTAAAATGCCTACGCTGCAAACCAGACGAAATATTGCCGATGTTGTGTTTTTGCACAAACTAATAGATGGAAAAATTGACAGTCCAGATCTACTTGAAAAAATTGAATTATTCATTCCTCGTCCGTGTAGCCGTCTTCACAACATGAAAACGTTCAGCCTCGCCTTCAGTCGCACTAACTATGGTCAGTGCTCACCTTTAAACCGCATGTGTTCATCATATAATGACATTTGCCATGTCTTGGATATTTTCAGTGCATCGGTCACTTCCATTAAACATTTCTATCTTACTTCAAAGTAACCAACCCATTATTGTGTTTGGAAAACCATTAATATTACAAAATTTATATAATTTATAAAATTTAAGAACAGCTCAGAAAGTAGTGTATGTACTACTACAGGTGTTATGATTAATTTAATTGCATGTAGTGTTCGCTTCGAGAAGGTCGTTCACTCTCGCGTGTTATAACATCATGAATTTTTAATGAATACGATGTGATCGTCCAGTTTAGTGAACCAATAAAAAAAAAAAAGAAAAAAAAAAAAAAAAATCGCTAACGTAATGTTACCTGTCACGTCGATACGTGAACTGAACCTGAACCGCGATGCGCAACAAATTACAATACGTCTCGAGGTAAAGCCGTGACAGTGATCGCACACCTGAAATCTATATAACGTTACAGTTACATTTTATTGAGAGCATTGTGGTTCTGTTTTCTCACTTTCACATTCATCAACTTTCGGTTTTTGAGAAATGATCAAGAAGTATGGTGTCGGTCTAGGATATGCGAGTGTGTTAGCTCAGAAGCGAGATTAAGAGGCAACGTACCTGGACACGCGCCAGCACGGCGTGCCGCGCGGCGCCGCCGGGCCAGGCGGCTCGCTGACGCAGCTCGCGCGCGCTGCCGCACATCATGAGCGCGGAGAGGCGGTGCACGCGCGCCGTGTCGTGCCCCAGCGGCGTCAGCTCGTTGCGCAGCACGTGCAGCGCGTCCAGCGCGCGCCCCGCCTGACGACACACACACACACACACACTTGTACTATTATGTCTGCGATGTCACTTGATACTATGCGAGTACGCAGAGACAGTGGAGCCGCCAGTTTGTTTGGTGCAGTGGAGAGCAGAACCGGCACTCACCTCCAGGTGCTCGAGGTACTTCTGCTCGAGCACTGCGAACTTCATCTCAGCGAGGCTGCGCGGGTCGGTGTCTCGCAGCAGGTCGTGCAGCGCGCGCAGGTCGTGGTCCGCCTTGCTCCAGTCGCCGGCGAGCACGTGCGCGCGGAACGTCGCCGCCGCCGGGTGCTCCAGGTGGAGCCCCGACTCCTCCATCAGGAGGCTCGCGCTGCGCCTGCGCACAACACGATAACGGACATATCAATTGTTGTCCCCATTACTGTTTACCATTTAGTTTTTTAACTTATGTTAGTTGTAGTTTCATTCGTCTGGTTGGACGGCACCTATTTAGTCCCATTTAATTCATTGTTATTTAATAATAGTTGATGGTGACTTTTCACCGTGTTAACGGGCCCCCGATGATTGCCGCCAGTGGGTATGCTGCGGTTTTACTTAAAGCACACTACTCAAGGCAGAGTATATATATATACATACACACATATCCCACCAGCCCATTATGGCAAGCTGAGGAACAGGGGTCTTATAGTATCTCAGCAGTGACAGCACACTTAAACCATATGATTTTATTATTATTGCTTAGCTAATCATTCATGCATTGTACTCCATACACCTTAGAAGAATAATTCATGAGACGTATATCTATCTGTACACAAACAAAGAAAAATATTCTGTAATTGTCTTGACTCTCGCCTGAGTCAATTTCATGTCCAACACAGAATCATTATAATTCACTTCCTCATTGCATTGCTGAATCCTTAATGAGCTTTATCTGAAGGCATCCCGTAAGGGGTCATTTTATCCATGGACTTTTTTAAACTGTTAACATACAGTGCATCGCAATTTAAATATAATGATTAATGTTGTAAAGAAAACCTAGTACGAGTTTTTTTTTTTTTTTTTTTTTATGTTATACAGTTACAGAACGAGCTGACGGCCCACCTGGTGTTAAGTGGTAACCTCAGCCCATAACAAGCGATGCGGTTTGGGTCCTCCCTTACTAGGTACGGCAAGACCCAAGTCGCAACGTATGCGCCCGTAACTCTGAGATGTGTAGGTGGAATGTCTCGTGTGCCTGTAATTTCACCGGCAACCACACCTTTCAAACCGGAACACAGTAACGCGAAAGCGTTACTGCTTGGCGGCAGAAATGGGCATGGTGGCAGTACTTCCCCGGACGAACTTGGCGAGAGTTCTACTGCTCTTAAAAGACGAGTAGTCATAAGAATATTTTTTTTAATAATGGTGGACATTTCACACAGCGCCATCTAGCCCCAAAGTAAGCTAAGCATAGCTTGTATCATGGGAACCAGACAACTGATATAATACTTATATACTTTTCTTTTGTAAATACATACATATAATACATATTAACACCCAGACACAGAACAAACATCAATGTTACAAATGTCACAAATGTTTGTCTTGAGTGGGGATCGAACCCACAACCTACAGCGCAGAAGGTAGGGTTACTAACCAACTGAGCTATGAGGCCAGTCAAAGAAGATTTATAAAAAAAATGAAGTGTTATCTCTTTTAACCTAAATAGGTAAGTGTGAAACCTGTCAGTATCAGTGATTGCAACAGTTATATTTTAATGTTTTGACAGTGTTATCAGCATGGTATTGAGAGTAGCAACGAACATAAAAGTTATCAGGGTTCATCAAATTTACCTATACCTACTACATCAGGGAAAACAATCAACAGTTGTGTACTTAGTACATAATTAATACTTAAGTAATGGAAAAAAGAATTTAGCTTAATGATCACCATGTATAACATGAAGCTAATTTACCTCAGTGCATTTTTTAACACTGAAAATGTTTCTTTGTTCATTTGAATACTGAAAATGCTATAATTGTGGAACAAAGAAATGTTCACAGTGATCTTAGTGATGATGCCGTTGTTAACATAAATATAAACTTTGGGAATGTAAATCAGCAAAGTTTATGTTTCCATTTGTTTGTGTACATCATACAAACTATTTTGGTATACTTTAGGCTAATGAATTTAAACAGAAAATCTGCATATTAAGTACTTTAGGCCAAGGATAATGAAAACGGAAGCTTCTTTTGTTTGGGAACCAACTCATAATAGAATTAAATCTGTCATAATATATATTGAAACATACGAAACAATTTTAGAATGACATATTTTGTAATATTTTTGTGTGTATAATGACTGAACACAAAGACTGAATGAAGGGAAACAATACAGTGGTGGGATGACTCAAACTGCACAGCATCATTGTGATGCGCTCCTTTGAAGATGATGTGCACATTATTTATATCCTCACGTCTCACTTTACAAAACAATTTGTAAAGTACCACTAAAGAACTCTCATAGTTTGCAAATGTTGTGAAACATGCAAATTTCATTATATAATCACAGCAATATTTATATTTTTTCACACAAAATGACTCCATAATATAATCAAATCAAGCCCTTTATTAAGTAATTCTAATGCAGGTTTTAGATAATTAAATTGATTTTTAGACGAGTACCTGTAAGTTCTTATGTTCAACCACCAAATCCATCCATATCACACAACAAGATGACACCAATGGCAATGCATAGGTTGAATCTCAATGCACAACATCTATTGGTGTAATATTAACACGCAGTCTGCCGGGACTGCACTGTATGCTATAAGGGATGAGTCAGAGAGTACTCACTGGAGGCCGATGGAGATGAGGTGCTGGCCGATGAGGCGCACGATCTCCTGGTCGGTGGAGGACATGTGCAGTGCGGCGGGCGGCGGGTCGGCGCCGTTGAGCGCGAGCGCGGGCGCGGGCCCGTCGCCGTTCACGTGGCGCGGCGAGGCGGCGCCGTTGGTGCACGGCTGGTGCATGGCTGCGGGCCGGGCGGCCGGCGACAGCCTGCGGGACCGCTTGCGCGGCGGCCGGTGCCCTGCGCCCTCCTCCCCCGAGTCACTGGAGGCCAGACTGGCCTCGAGCCGCGACCTCCGCGCCGCGCTCCCCGGACCGCCGAGATCAAGAGCGCTCTCGCACCATCGGCCTCGAAGCCCTCGCCCGGTGACGTCACGACCCCGACACCCGCACTCAGTGGAGCATCTCCCTTTGTTCGTCCTCGCCTCTAGGGCACTATCTTGCGACACCTTCTGAGATCGTTCAATGCACTTAGTTCTCTTTCAAAGATCTCACACCGTCGCGAAGGCTCCGTTTGGTGATCGGATTCGATGGCTGCGATGCGTACACAAAAATCAGCTGAATATGAAACGACAGCTGTTCCGCTTGCTAGTGCAACATCGCCCTTTTGCGTTTCGACTGACGTTCGTCGTGTCTTGCTCGTTGTGCATCGGGAAAAATCGGTGACGAATTCTATGGCCTATGAAATTAATACCCATTCAGCTACAAGTCCGTTTAGTTTTTACTAAAATTCAGCAATCAAAGTGATAAATAATATTCTAAAATAAAGCATATGTAAAATAAAACTTATAAAAGCAATACCTACCTTATTCCAACAAGTCTCGTGAATCATACGTTTCTCTCATCAGTCCGTATATTGAAACGTAAATTAAATTTATTCAAAGTAGCCAAACATAAGTTTACGAAGCATGCCACGTTAATTAATACAAGCAAAAAGATTTTCTTATTTTTGTTATGAGTGATTCATTTAAATACTTAACTGAGATTTCTGGAGATTACTATACATTGCGTCATAACGCAATATCTAACTATAGTCCGACAAGGCATATAATTGAACTTGATGAATAATAATGGAACTACAAGTCTCATTTTCTTTCAGGTGTTTATGGAGAGACGAATTTGCAATAATTCCCAATCAGCGCTCGTTCACATTGTACTGTGTATGTGTAGGACTGTAATAGCCAAGTCATTTTGATAGGAATTTAATGTATACATATATCATTAAAAACGAATCATCAAAATAATGACATTGACAATTCTAAATATAATGAAAAAACATCATATCCATTGTCAAGATCGATACGAAAACAGTCGAGCTAAACAATGATGCCAACTTTGCTGCTTTTGAGATAGGTTTAGCCTTATTTTTAGGCTTGTTATTAGTATTTTGAAGTTTGTACTATTGAGCTGTTACACCCTATTGTAAAATATTTTGATGAACCACTTCATGTATCCCTCAAATCTGTTGAGCGAAACGTTGCTATGTACCCGAACATGGAACTACAATTGGCCTATATTGGTTGACACTGTTTGCCCCAATACTCCTGCGTACCGCATTCCACAGCTTGCTATCATTCCACAATCTGTCACCACAACATCAGCTCAATACCAATTTTTAGTAATAGTAATCTCATTTTGATGTTTTGCAGAGGCATGGGACGAAACTAAGTAAATTATGTATGAGATATTGTGAGCATTCAGAATAAAGTTTAGAATAGTTAGTATTTGTGTGAATTTAGTGTGTTTATAATTTATTGTTATCCATCTAGGTTACTGATAATTGTTGGCATAAATGTGGTAATGAGCAAATAGTGTAGCATTATCTTATTCAGGTAGCTCTACATCTTGGTTCACATACATGGGTAGCTTATATTTTATTTCTCTCATTTTTTTTCACATTCTTAATATCTAATAATAATTGAACGTGATATTTTTATTATTTTAATCAGCTTGGCACCAATACCTGACGCCAAGCTGGAAACACTGAATGAAAAATAAATTTTCGTCTATTTTTTTAATTATTGAACAATGAAGCAAAGATATGGGAAAAGTAATCGTTGAAGCAATCGTAATGTGCCTGCTCTTAGGGCAATCCAATTTACAACTGCTGATAAATGTCAGAAATCAGGTATTTAACTACATAATTATGTACTGTTCATTTTGTACTGGTAAAATGAATGAGGCTCATACTATTAATGTAATGTTTATTCCTTTATAGGGTGGCGATGTTATGCAGGAGAACATAACAGCGAATGTGTCTGAAGATACGGTTACTCTGGAATTCATGCGACTGGATGGCGTGTATGTTTCACAACTTGTGGATTTCACCAATGTATGTTACCTTCTTCTCACTCGCCTTCTACAATCGGCAAATGTCACTGAAGGGAAGTTGTTCCACTTCACTTATCACTGAATTCAGATTAGTTGTTTAACAAGCTTAATTAGTTGGTTTGGGTGAGCGAGTTATACACTGTTCTTTTCAATATATATCAGCATCTTTAATTTAATTACTTCCCATTAAAACTTAAATAACTGTACTATTTATTTAATCTGTACAAGGTTCATGAATGAGATGTCTGTCATTTACAAGAAGTCAGTATGTTATGTGTGAGTACAAATTTTATAATAGAGTGCATGTGTCACCCAAAATGCAATATATGTTCTTATTATTATAATCTGTTAGTCTCTGTACATGGGAAGACCATGTGTTGTCTTTAAAATGAAGCTAAGATTATTGTTGTGTATCAGGAAGTGGAGGCAGTGAAGGTGATCATACCCGGTGAGGAGGAGCTCGGGCAGACGGGCCATCAGACCCTGTGCTTCCTGACACACGCTGCACAGTCTGATTTCATTGCGCCTGATGCTATGGCTAAACTAAGACAAGTGAGACTAACATTACAAAAATTAATGTCACTTATGTACAATCATAAATTAGTGCTTTGTACAAGCGGTACAAGTGGTTCCAGCTCTAATGTACACTTTCCACATTACAAATTGAAAGAACTATTAGTGCAACTAATAGTTTGAAGTGGAATGTATTTGACAAGGATGCAATAATTAAATTTATTTATTTCTAATTTTCAAAACCTTCAAATTTGTCTTTCTGCCTGTCAGTCTGTTTGTTCCGATTGGACTTCCACCGACAGATACCTGATGTTCTAAGGTACTTAGGCTACTTTTCCGAGGGGTAAAATAGGGGTGTGTGATATAATGGAATTCCACATGGATGAAGTCACGGGCAATAGCTAGTCTATATATATAATATATAGATGTTATTATTAATGTGTTTGTTTACTGTACATGTGATTATGTTTTAAATTTTGTAGAAAAATGCAGGCACTGTGCGTGTGGCAGAGGAGGACAAGGGTTGGCGGCAGACGACGGCGAGCGCGTGGGCGGGGCGCGCCACGCGGCTGCTGTCCGCGGCGGCCGCGCGCCACTGCGCGCCCGCCGCCGAGCGCGTCTACCTGCGCACCTCCGACCTCGCCAGGTGGCTGCCGAGGCCGGGTACTCCACTGATACTGTTCCACATACTTCCTCAACATAGAGAAATCTAAGTGTGCTCAGGAATATGATTGATTTTCTTTTTATGCTGCGTCCATTACACATGGCCGTTCTAGCAATACATATAGATTACGTCATGCGTAGATCGACTGACCTCGCAGCTCAGTTGGTTAGTAACTCTGCCTTCTGAGCTGTAGGTCGTGGGTTCAATTCCCACCAGGACAAACATTTATGTGAAGAGCATTGATGTTTGTTCTGTGTCTGGGTGTTAATGTATGTATTTACAAAAAAAAGTAATGTATTCTATCAGTCATCTGGTTTCCATAGTACAAGTCATGCTAGTTTGGGGCTAGATGGCGCTGTGTGAAATGTCTACCATGATTTATTATTAGATGCAAACTGTTAACAGGGATAGACCAGTCTTCGTACACGTCTGCGGTGACGGCGTTCCCGCCCCAAGCGTTGTCCTCGGACTCGCCTGAAGGCAAGCGAGCGCTCGCAGCGTGCGTTGCCGAAAATGACTCCGCCAAAGAATGCATATGCCATACTGAGGTACATTTATTCTGAATAAAATCTTATTTATTGTTCCATCTGGTATCCTAATAATCCATTGTAAGTTTGTAATATTGAATTGGAACAGGTATGCGTCAACTGGTATCCGTGCGGTCTGAAATACTGTAAAGGCAAGCCGCAGGGCGGGCTGAGCTACAGATGCGGCATTAAGACGTGCCGCCGCTGTTACCGGTACCACTACTTCGTGCGGCGGCGCGACTCGTGCACGGCGTACACGTGACGACGACACCACGGTTCTATGTGGGACCCAAAACACCAGTACCTAATCATTACTTCCCTGTATTTATGTAAACAGTGAGTTACTTGTATGGGTTGGGTACATGCTATGAGGCTGAAAATAAGTGCAAAAGAAAATTGAGCTACCCTCAAAAGATTTCATATTATGGTATTTATAAAATAATTGTCAAATTTTTAACCACTGAGTTGTAGTTGTTAAAGTATGTAATATAAATTTGTTTTGCTCTATTTGAGCTCTGCTATCATTTGTGCATACCATGAGCACCTGTGACATGTATCCCTGAAGGAGGTCAGTGTTCGTCTACCTCATGTTTTATATACAGCTTATCTAGCAACAATACTGACTATTGTATTCTTGTAAAATTTTTGCTATGACTGTACTTTAAACTAAGCAAAGAAATAACAGTAATTTTTGTTTATCCTGTATTTTATTTACATGCTGTGTGATACAGTGGTAGCAGTTCTGTTGCCAACTGACTCAAGATAATGTTAGGTTAACACATTATTCTCCCCCTAATGAGTGAAGTGATGAAAAAATCAAATCAAATAAAAAAAAAACAAATCAAATATTATATTTAAAAAACTTTTAAAAAAAATTTTTTTTTTAGATTTTTAATCTATAGTATTAAAGTAATAAATCAGTGGGTATGATTGATGTACTTATATATCAGTTATTTACTTCAATTTCAATGTGAAATCCTTCCTTTTATAATTGAGTTTATAGCTGATTTAATCAAGTTACATAATCATCCCCTAACTAGAAATGATGCCTGTGAGGCAGTCATAAGTTTTTCTGCAGTCTGTGCTTGTCTCTTTTCGTTCACAAGGGAGAGAAAGAGATGTGTGGTCAGTCAGAATTCTTCACTATTTACTAATAAGTTGTAACTCAATAACTTAAATTATCTATTAATGGCATCCAGGAAAAGGTTCATGCCTGTTCTTCCGTAGCACAAACTGTATCTTTCTCTCCATATCTTCATTGTAAATTCCCTTGCATTTCTCGTGATTTATGCGCCGTCTTGTCTGTAACAAAAACAGATGTGTTTGACAATAAATATTCACTTTTGCCAATTGTAATGCCCCATTTTAGTTGTCAAACATTTAAATGTCACTTGCACTGGCCCGAGCTTAGTGTTACCTGGAAGGGTTTCTCATAATATCTGGTGAGCCTGAACTGCTGCAGGATCCCTTCCTTCCCCAGAATCCTGTTGACCAGCCTGCAGGCGCCGTCGACATCGTTGTTCCTCACAAACACTGTACGCGCTATGAAGGACGGGTGTCTGTTAGATAACAACCTCGCTGTTATAAACATTTTGCAAATATTAATTTATCTGAAACTTCGATTTAAGTTTGTAAGATAAACAATTGTTTTTCAGGTTAACTTTTAGTCAATGACAGTGACAATGCGAATGAGACAAGTCCCACCATAAACTGACAGTGACAATTTCATTTCAACATTTAGTTGCTGCACATTTTTGGAGAAGAATTTGTTTATGTGCAAAAAAGTAAAAAATAATAATTTGTGGCAACTTACTTCAAAGCGCTAGCTTTGAAATGGTTCTTTGATACCTTTGTAACTACAATAAATCTGAAAGGCAAAATCATGGCAAACGATAGTAGCGATAATATAAAATCGTTAATGACCTTCTCTTCGAAGTCTGAGGGCAGCACCACCCCCGCAGTACGGGCTCGCACACGGAATGCGCCTCTGCACGAGCGATGTTCCGTCACCGATATGATGAAGCTCAGAGAAGCTTTCCAGCATGCGTACAGGAATAAACTGCTGCCAAACGAATTTAGAGAATTATTGAGGACGCTGCTCAACGTGGAGTATGATGATGATGAGTTCAAAATACTTTTTATGAAAGTACGTATTCATTGAACTAACTGCTATGAAGATCACATTTTTGTTTAACGCTAAATCTATACATATAATAAAATTGTAGAAAAGTGGTGTCTGTACAATGGAAATATATAAAAAAAAAGTAGCAGGCGTTGTTATTATATCGATGCCGAACCCGAAATTGTAATTAATTTTTTTTTGTCTGTTTATCTGTTTGTCTGTGTGTTTGTGCACGCTAATATCAGAAACGGCTTATTCGATTTAGATACGGTTTTCACTAATATATTGTAGTAAGCTTCACTTAACATTTAGTGTTTATTTCATGTCAATCGGTTCATAAATAAAAAAGTTATGTCAATTTAAAGAATCACGGCGAACATTTTTAACGTACAGAGTACGTACTACACGCCTCGCGCCTGAGCGTCCGTGGCTATATAAAGCGCGCTGAGAGCCGCGCCGCTGCCATAAGGATTCAGTTATAAAGAAAAGTGAAAAGTCACTATTCCACGCGAACGAAGTCGCGGGCACAGCTAGTATCTAATAAAACCGCAACAAATGTAGACTCTCACTCAAGACATAAATTTGTAACGAGTAGGTACTGAGGTAGGTATAGTTTGTACCTTACCTATGCCAAAAACTGACAGGTACTCTGTATGCGGAACTTGTGGAGACAGACACGATAAGTTCCGTGATGTCCGTCGTGGGTGGGACCGGGTTTCCGCGCAGCACACGCTCGAGGAGTGCTCGGCGTGGTGCGTGGAGCGGCGGACCCTGGTCTGCAGGATTGGGCAGGACCTCTCTGTCTAGCGTAGTAGCGGCTATGCTGGCAGACGAGAGGGCGTGGATGGCTGTGGCCTCTTATCTGGAAAATCTTAATCTACGACCCGACTGGGCGCATTCTAAAAAACAGAATTATTTTCAAGTTTGTTAATATTATCTGTCTGCACACGAAGTATTATTTTGTCCAGATCAATACAAACCGTGACGGTGAAATTGAATGGGACGAACTGGTGTCTCACCTACTGCTGGGGCACTTCGGCGCGGACGCGGAGAACCAGCGCGCGGCGCTGCAGGAGCCCGTCATGGGGCTGCCCACCGTCATGCGCTCGCACCACCGCCATCCCATCTCCAGGATATGCTTCTGCCCTGACGTCGCTAAGGTTAGTTGCCATCATAACGGGGGAATTGGAAAAGTTTCGTTCGGTAGCCGATTGGTAGATACACCCGAAATTCAATCTGGAAGTTATTGCTTCCAATCCGGAGCAGGAGTCCATCGATGATTGCTTTGCTTGAAATATGTAAGTATGAATAAAAACGACAACATCATGCACAAACTGACAACATAATATTATCTACAAATAAAATTAGAAATGGTCAGGTAGATAGGTAAATACTAAATACCAACATATTGGAAGTAACATCATGCGACCGGCAATGCGGAGTACCAACTTGTCCTCTCCTGCCTATTGTACCTAGTATGTTATGTGGTGGCTATCACCTTGAAATAGTTGACGGCAGGCTCTCATACAGCAGCGTGCGCCCTATTGTATATAGACTAGACAAGGTGTTCCTACTCGGTACTGGTACGTGTATAAAACGTTGTGTGCAGGATCGCGCCGCGGACCCGATGCAGGGCATGTACATCACGGCGAGTCGCGACGGCATGATCAACTGGTGGTCGCTCGACATGACACTCCTCAGGACGGCGTTCTCTTCCAGCCGTTAGTTTCACCAGCTTCATATTTCAGTACCCATGTTTTTGTTTCTACGTTTACCTATGGCAACTATGTCAATATTCTCATAATGTATTTGCGTTGCGTTGTCAATGCGCAAGTACCTATGTATTATATCGATCTCGTTAGAGATGGCGTCATTGAGTCTTCTGGGGTTGTCGCTGGCGAGGCCCCATAGCGAACGGAGGCTGGTGGCTTCCTGGTTCAGAGATTGTTATCCAACACACAATATCGCTACCGCGTGTTTTGAGTAGAATTCCACTTGGTGAATGGGGTCAGTTGAAACATCTGTAGAATTGAAACGGTGTCCAGATATCCCGTTGTATTTGTGGCTACTAACTATTTGGTAGGGTGGTGGTAAGGTCAGTGAAGGGTGACACTCGGCGGGTGTACGTACTGTTGCAGCTCACCTGAAGGTACGCACCACGTGGGTGACGGACATGGTGTGCATGCCCGACGTGAACATCATCGTGACCAGCTCCACGGAGCGCGACCTGCGCTTCTACGACTGCACCGCCAAGACGTTCACGCTCAAGATTGTCATCACCAGCTGGGAGTACATGGTACCAACTACCTAATGTTGTATTAGGCTCATCTTTGAGTCTGGTATTTGACTTATTCTTCTTCGAGTCACCGGTTCTGTCGAACCAGTGTGGTGAAACTTTGACTTTGACTTTGAAAGGATTGTAAATGCGCCTCAAAGAGGCTCCTTTCGTGCACTCGAACCATGTCACCGAATTTTTAGTTCTAGGACATGTCGGTTTCCTCACGATGTTTTCCTTCACCGTTTTGAGAACGTGGTATTGCGCACATAAATCTTTCAATCCAAAAACTCATAGGTGCACGTCGGGATTTGAACCGGCGACCTCCGGATTGAAACTCGGGGGTCAGTACCACTAGACCACCTCGCTCTCCGGTATTTGACTGAAACAGAGGGCTCACAAATTTTGATGTAGTAGCAAATTTTTCTGTCTGTGCCATTTCCATTTGTCCGATTCACACATTCTAATTTGATTTTATGACAGTAAGGCAGGTGTCACGTGCTGATTTCGCAGATATGCACGATGCACTACCATTTCTCCAAAGACATAAACGAGGACTGCCTGCTGATCTGCGGAGACGTGGGCGGGAATGTGCGCGTGCTGCAGTTCTCTCCTGTCGGCCGCGGGCCCTTCCAGAACCGCGCCGACAGGCCGCTCGTCCAGCTGCGACACGTTGACCTTCAGAGGAAGAAGGTATACCTATCTAACAGTTGCGTCAGCGACTCCTCTCCTGTTAACCATCGTCTGTCGTGTCTACTCGTAACTCCTGATCTGATGCTATAAGCGGAATGGTTTAATCATTTTGTAAGAGTAACTTTTAAGTAGAATTTGTCCAGGGAAGTGACTACCTACTGTCTCTAGCGCTAAGCAGCGGTGCACTCCGGTTTCCTTACGTGAAAGTTGAGTAGGCACTGGTGCCGGTAAAATTACTTGTGCGACGCGTCTCTGTTCAGCTTACACTTAGATACAAATGAATGAACTCGGTGTTGTTATGGGGACAGCCGCAGGAACTACACCACTTATCATGGGGGCGGACCGTCTTCTCGTTCATTTTATACAGAAATATACGACAGAGGTCCGTGAGTCATATAATTAAAAAAAAACATTTTTGGTTGACATTTTATACTGTGCCATCTTAACCCCAAATTAAGCTAAACATAGCTTGTAACATTGGAACCAGACAACTGATATAATACGTACTATATATTTTATTGTAAATAAAACAGCCAAACACAGAACAAACAGCAGATAAATGTTTGTCTCGGGTGGGTAACGAACCCACAACCTACTAACCTAAGCGCAGAAGGGTTACTGCCAACTGTGAGCTGTGTGGACTGTGATGTGAAGCGTTTTCATGATTGAGTGGTGTGTGTGTGTGTGGGTGTCTGTGCACTGCAGACGTCGGTGTTGCCGGAGCTGCGTCTGTCGGAGTTCCGGCGCGTGCACTCGGAGTGGGTGCGGCAGGTGTCGTGGTACGCGTCGCTGCACTGCGTGGTGTCTTGCGCCACCTGCCCGCTGTCGCTGCTCATGGCGGACCTGGCCGGCTCCAAGACACACAACATGTTCCGAGTCGACAAGGTATCTACTCCTCTGTGTGTCCGGTACATCGGTACCTACGGGAACTGAACATCTCACACACAACAATGACAGAATTAATCCATATTTTTCCAAATGTAGTTAGAAATAATACTTGTACACTTTTATTGCGTCAATAGCCCTCTCTCACTGAACTAATAGTTTTTGTTTGAAACCTTAGATTCAGTCATGTCAAATGACGCGCAGTCGACCGTCTCGATTACTTAGCCAAGCACCTATCGACAATGATTTCAGAGGCACACATTCTAAGACATCACTTGGCACATGTTTGCGTTTCTAAACGATCACATCCCACCTTTTTTTACCTCGTATTAAAAACTTTCGTATTTAATACAGTTTCCATCAAAATATCCGTTAGGGAATCCAATGCTTTGCATTCGACGAGGAGGCGCACACCCTGGTGACGGGCGGGCCGGACTGCACGGTCCGGGTGTGGAACCCGTTCGTGCCGACCAAGCCCAGCGTTACCTTCCACGGACACCACGCCGGCGTCACCTCCATCGTGCTGCAGAACGGGGGACAGACCGTCTACTCGCTCTCCAGGGACCGCGTCATCAAGGTCTGGGATGTGCAGGCACAGCAGTGTATTCAGGTATATGTTTATTATTATTTGTGTATATCCAAACAGATAAAATAAAACTAACTTAAACGTACCTATACGATAACTTTTTATGTAATTAAGTATGGATTGATAAGATGCTAGTAAACAAGAGTAGGCACCTACAAAATAGTAGTTGGTTCTATAATTTAAGTAAATATAGACACACTGGAGTAATTCCATTCTGACACCAGCCCACTTAGATACTGAGAGCACACCATTTAACACCAGGCGAGCCGACTAGTTGCCACAAATTGAGTTCCCACTAGCGGTATTGGTGGTATAGTATGCGTGTGTGACCGGCCGGCAGACGTACATCGACATCCCGCCTCAAGTGGGCGAGCGCACGCCCATCTCGGCGGTGTACAACCCGAGCACGCGCGAGTACATCCTCGCGGCGATCAAGATCGCGGTGGTGGTGCTGGACGAGCAGCTGAGCGCGCACCACACGGACGGGTTCACGCACTCGCGCGCAGTCGCCAACGTGCTCTACAACCCGCTCTTCAAGGTGGTCATCACCTGCGGGATGGACAGCATCATCATCAACTGGGATCCACTTACAGGTACACTCTCTCTTACTACATACACACACTGTACTCTACTCTACTCTACTGTTGGCTGGTTTCACCTTTGATCGATTAGTTTCCGTGGGATATGATCTCTTGTGGAATGTTATTCAATATCAGGCAAACGCAACGTGTTGGTCCGCGAGGCGCACACGCGGCTGCTGCACGGCGAGCTGATCCCGGTGGAGATCACGGCCGCGTGCTTCGACCCCGGATACCAGCTGCTCCTCACCGGCGCCAGGAATGGCACCCTCAAGGTGGTTCATACATTTTCACCGTCGGAGAGAATCACTGCCTGGAATGAATAAACGCCAAAGGATAACTTCGATGAAAACTTCTTAAAATATATTGTATATAATATTGTTGTGGCAGGTGTGGAACTTCAACACCGGTCTTTGCTTGCGCACCATGAGTATTGAGCACATGTGTGAAGTGACTAATTGCTTCTGGGTTGAAGGAAGGTATTATTTGCGTGATTATCACATCAATAAGTTTCCCCACATTACCTACTATTGTGGATTGGCGCGGTCAATGAACGCACATCCAAGATCCGAGAACAAAACTTTATACTCATTACGACTAAGTCTGCTTCGGCCGGGGATCGAACCCGGGACTCCTCGCTTTGTAGGTAGGGCTATTAACAACTTGGCCAAAATAATAAATTGAATAAAAATAAACACTGTATACCTACTTATTTAAAAGTACACGTTATACTTAGATTCGGCAGTCGGGGTAGTTATTAAACGGTAGATGCGGCCAGGATCCTGGCGGTGGGGTGGAATCGTCACGTGACGGAGTTCGAGGACAGCGGCACCGCGAGCACCGGCAAGGGGTGGGAGACGCGGCACACGGACGACGTGCTGGCGGCCGCTGCGCGCGCGCCGCTCGCGCTCGCCACCGCCTCCTACAACTCCGAGCTGCTGCTCTGGAAGCTCGAGACCGGACAGCCCTACAGGTCCCACTACATCACCTGCAAATACATTAGGATACCACTATTCCTAACATATTATTTGGGATCATATGGAAAAGAATTAAGAAAAAATAACTTAGATTTCTATTTCAAATGTTAAATTTAGAAATAATTTTTGTAATTATTACCAATAAGATAGGGGTAGGTTTATAAGATGATGTAACCGTAACCTACAGCAGACCTCGGACTTTACCTACAAAGAGACCAGCTTTCCACCGGTCATCGATGCTCAGGTTTTGCTACAGAAAAATGACGTGCTGCTTGAACGTGCTATTATACAACTGGCTGAACTATTCATTAGATAATGCACCTTTGAGTGATGTAGACCTAGCATGCAGCTTAGTTAGCCATCAAATTAATAATGATATCGTAATAAAATGATTCGTATAAATTGCAGGAGTTTCTCTTGCACGGAGCCGATGCTGCGGATCAAGATGCAGTACAGCAAGCGAGACCAGACGAAGGGCCAGGGCTCACCTGGAGGCTCTCCCGGTTCTAAACGGAAGTCTTCCGTCCACCGGCCAAGGTGACTTGATAATTATGCACTTAGAGTATCGTTCGACACTCGCACAAGAGCAAACGTTCACGTTCAAATATTGTCTACTGTAGCTCAACAATTTACATAGTCAAGTAATTTCCTCGATGGTTTTTTCCTACAGGAACCTACGTATAATATATATATTCAAAAATTCTTATAAAATGTGCTTCCACTACCGCCTATCCTGTATAAATTTTATTTACTTAATCACTGTCCTGCAATATAGTTCCCAGCTTATGGAAATCTGCATTTATCACCCTTGTTCATAAAAAAAGCAACTACAACGGATATAACCAATTATAGATCTATGTCTAAACTTTGCATAATTAAAAAGTTTTTGAAAGAATACTACTACTAATCAAGTATATGCTGTCTTGAAAAATACATTCCGCCCATCGCAGCATGGATTCTTGACTGGAAAATCTACAGTGTCTAATCTTATATTCCTGAATGACTACACAACAAAAGCTATGGATAACGGTCAGGAAGTCGATGTTACATATACAGATTACAGCAAAGCATTTGACAGGATTGACCATAACACTTTAATACGTAAGCTTAATAGATCGAGAATACGTATGGTTAGGTGGTTGTCAGCCTACATCGATAAATAATAGATCACAGGCTGTAGTTCTGATCAACTACATAATCTAGTTGGGTTCCTATTCCAAGCGGAGTTCCTCAAGGGTCCTTGCTAGGTCCTCTTCTATTTATCATTTATATGGGAGATATTGATTCGTGTTCTAAATCATCTAATTTACTGTGCTTCGCTGACGATATGAAAATCTGCTTAGCTATATCGTCCAATCTATATGATATGATTGCCCTTCAGGCCGATCATAGTCGCTTAAAATATTATTGCCTTATCAATAAGCTTGAGCTTAATCCCTCTAAATGTTCGGTAGCTACCTACGCGTAAATGTCATGTTCATCAAAAAAACTATGCCTTAGAAGGACAAGTTCTTTGCAGGAGTAAGGTGATTTGTTATATCGGTGTTCACTATGACTTCAAACCATGAAACCTACGGTATCACATGCGATGCGCCATAGGTTGCATGCTACGCTACTACATCATACATAAAGAGTAGGTAGTGTCACGTTGACACTAGGTGGTGTACACATGGGCATGGTGTGTGTGTGTGTCGGCAGTGTGGGCGGGGGCGGGCGCACCCCTGTGAGCGCGGCGGGCGCGGCGGCGAAGGCGCGCGCGCGGCGCGTGTCGTGCGTGCCGCTGCCGGAGCGCGCGCACCGCATGCGGCAGCTCGCGGTGCACGCGTGCGTCTTCCTGCACACCAGGCCTGTTCACATGCACATAGGTTAGTAACTACATATGTATAACACATTATTGTAATGTTCTGACAGCGTTATGATAACCGTGTCAGACAGGGACTTGACAGATTAGTGTTTAGGAGTCAAAAATCATGTTTTTCATTTATTTATTTTGAAACTTATATCAAAATAATGTACCTAATTGTAGTTGAGTGAGTATTAGTAGGTCAAAACGGAAACTTATGGTAGAATTGATTTCAATGTCAACAGCTTAGCGGAAATAGATAGGTTCGGTGTAAAAGTAGATTTGTTCAGTTTATGGACTCTACTAATACCTACCAATACAAAGACTGAACAAGGTTAGCTTGATAAGTTATTTTATTATATTGATATCCGCCTGCTACGTGATCTTTTGGTTCCAGCCTCCTTGATGGTGGCACTGGAGAACGGCATAGTGCAGGCGTGGTCCGACCACCCGGCGGGCGGGTTCCAGGGCTCCTTCCAGGGCGTGCACACGGCCGGGGACTACGTGTCGGCCTTGGCCACCGACGCGCACAACGACTACCTCTTCACCGGCACCACCGTGGGGTACATCAAGATCTGGCTCATGACCGACTACCTGAGGAACGAGGAGGTGAGTTATTCTGTTCGCTCAAAAAGTTACATTAGGCACTGCGCCCGAGTAAGGAAGTCCGGTGACCCCAACAGATGAGTATCATCAGTCTCTTCTTTTCTGGGAACGCTTCTAAAAACTTCTCGAGATTGTATCGACGGCTCTTATTGAATCCCACATTTTTGGAAATGTTATTGTTAACCTGGTTCCAATTTACCTCTATGTTTTTCCAGAATATTATACAATTCTGAAATGAACGCGCCCTTCAGACAATGTGATACATACATAGATAGGTGCACGCGTTCGTAACAGGCGACGCTCGTTGTCAGGTCCACGTGAACATGGCGAAGCTGCGGCTGCAGTTCCCGTTCCTGTGGCGGGACCGCATCGAGGGTCGCGCCAAGCGCTGCGTCCGCGACCAGCCGCGCCCGCTGCTGCTCAGCTCATACCGCGCGCACCTGCGCTGCGTCTCCTGCCTCGCCTACATCGACGACCTGCGCCGAGTGCTCACGTATACCAACACATATTTTCCACTATGGTGTATCACTTATAATAATTAGAAAACGCGATTTCGGGTCCGTCTGATTTGCGCTCATACCAACCGCTGACGTGCCTCTTTAAAGGTAGTGGTAATTTAAAACCTATTTTGTTACAAAACAGTCCCAGAAGGTACCTACACAGCTCCCACTGGTACCTTTTCGTTCAGCGACAGCGCCTGCGTTTCGTGTGCACCGCTTGTAGCGGCTCGGGTCGAGTCCCACTCACAAAATCACTCACTCGTTGGGGCAGCGGCAGCTCGGACTACAGCGTGCGCGTGTGGCGGCTGTCGGGCGAGTACCTGCACACGCTGGGCAGCTTCCGCCCTTGGAGCCAGGACGTGCCGCGCTTCCCGCCGGACGTCAGGAAAGTCGCTTCCTTCACTACCTTCAAGGTTATCTTACTGCCTCCTTCATTACGCACACGTAGAGCTCGAGTGTAGTGCGTGTGCGTGTGCGTGTGCGTGTGAACAGAGTGTGGGTGTGCGTGCGCAGGTGTGGCGCGGGGGCGAGGTGTCGCGCTACGTGCCGGGGCAGACGCAGGTGGACCCGCTGCGCGACATCACGGAGCAGGAGCTGCGCACCGGTGTGTTCGGCGCGCCGCCCCCCGACCCGCTGCTGGGGCACCACTTCGGGTTGCCGCGCCGCCCCGAGCGGCAGCGCGCCATCGCGCTCGACGACTCGCTGCAGACCGTGAGTCTCCCCGTCACGTGCTCACGTAGTGCATGCAGCCTGACGACGACACGACGATGTGACACGAACGTGCCGCATTACATAGATATTTTGGTTCCAGGACTTGTCGGACTTCCCTTGATATTTTTGCTTTATCGTTTTGAACCTATGCATACAATTTATCAACAAGCTTGAATTCGAACCGGCCGCAGCGACCGAATGTCGAAGTCCGTACCACTAGACTCTTGACTCCCTCTTGAGGCCCGGTCTTCCTCTTCTCTTGCCCGATCTTAGGGTTAACGCGTAGATGCTTGAAGACGCTAGTCGAGAAGGAACACTTGATCCGTAAAGCAGCTCCGCGAGATGTCTATTCACTTCTCTGGTATGTGCGACTCGGTAATGTAGGTAATCTGTATCGATGCGCGTTGTGTCAGATCCCGCTGTACGCGTGGCTGCGCATGGCGTCGACGACGCCGGTGCGCCGCCCCGCCACGCCGCCGCTCGTGGCCGCCACGCGCCTGCGGGACTCGAACACGCGCAAGACGCACTTCCAGCCGCCCTCCTCCTCCACCGTCGCCCCGGGCCCTGCGCCAGCGCCCGCCCCCGCCCCCGCCCCCGCCGCCGGCAACCGCCAGCACAGTCGATAATGCGCAGGAGCAGGAGTAATGCGCTGACGTGCGTTTACTGCGTTCGCGCGAGTTTGCAATGGAAGACCGACGAGTTGATATTACCGCGAGTTGTGCTCCTTGTAATATTTTCAAATTAATAAACTGCGTTTGAAATTTTTAATCTTATGTAGTTATTTATTTTAACTAATTGTTTCGTGCACCTCGGCTGGGTAACAGTAATCCCGTTTTCATCCTCGGATATCACAAACGTAAGTTTACCTACCTACATCACAACTTGTTTGGGGTCAGCAAACGGTAACGCATTTGATACTGATTGCTATTATAGTTTGAATAAAAATAAACGTTATTCAATTCAATAATGTATTGTTTGTCGTAACTAATCCTAATAATAACGATGCAATTATTAAATATAACTTATCAAATATTAGTAAAATTGATGTTAAACAGGGATCAAGAATACGCTAGAAGACGTGTTCCATTATGTTGGGATGTTATGCTTGACGTCCAAAGTCATTTGGTTAGGAATTTGGATTTGGTTTTGTCGACCTTCGTGAGCGGCTTGGAGATCTTCCAGAGCACGGCGCGGTCGAGCAGGTCGCGCACCGCGTCGTACTCCGCGCACGCCACCGGCAGCGGGTTGCCCTCCAGCGTCACCCGCAGCAGGCCGGGGCCCGCCTTGCGCACCAGCGCGCCCTGGTAGCGCACCGTCTCCAGCAGCGCCGCCAGGCCCACGTGGCTCAGCTCGTTGTGCGCCACGTTCAGGTAGCACAGTGCCATGTTCCCGAGCGAGTGCACGTACCCGTCGCGGGACACCGTCTCCTCCAGCCCGAACGGCGCCGCATACGAGCCGACGAGCTCGGCGGCCATCCTGTCGGCGCGCGCCGACATAGGGTCCGTCGCGCTCGCCGCGGCCGCGACGCCCGCGCTGGCCTTCCTGCCGCGACCGCCACCGGCACCACCGGGCGGCGCACGCCTCCTCCCGCGCGCGCCCTCCTCCGGCGCGGTGGGGCCGGCGTGCTCGAGCTCGCCGAGGCAGCGCAGGTACACCTCGCGCCTCGAGCGCAGGAAGTCCATATACCTGCGGCGCTCGCCGGTGACCTCGTCGTACGTGAGCGGGAACTCCGCCAGGCTGCGGAAGATGGCGGTCGCGCCGACGTCGGTCAGCCGGTTCCCGGCGAGGTCGAGGTGGCGAAGCGCGCGGTTGGCGCGCAGCGCGCGGGCCAGCGCGCCCGCCGCCGCGTCGCCGAGAGCGTTGCACGCGAGGCTGAGCGTGCGCAGCGTGCGCGAGGCGGGGCGCGGGTGCGCGAGGGCGGCCGCGATCGCCTCGCCCTCCTCGTCGCCGAGTTCGCAGCGCGCGAGAGACAGCCGCCGCAGCCGCGGCCGCTCGTGCTCGAGCAGCGCGCCGTAATTCCTCTCGGCTACCGGCGAGTCGTCGAGGCAGACGTCCGTCAGCCCCGAGAGGGGCAGCAGCTTGGCGATCTCGTGCAGCGCGGTGCCGCGGAGCGTCGCGCGCCGCACCGTCAGCCGGTCGAGGTGCGGCTGGTGCGGCACGCAGAGCGCGAGGATCTGCAGCAGCAGGCGCGGGATCTCGCCGCAGCGGAGGAACGCGAGCTCCACGAGGCACGCGGAGGTGTCGTACACGGCCGCGAGGAGGATCTCGTCCTCGCCGGAGGGGGCGGGCCGCGTCTCCGACTCCTCGGCTGCGGCGCGCGATTGCGACGAGGTGCGCGTGCGCGAGTGAGACGCGTGCGCCGCGTGCCTCGATTTGCCGCGAACCGCCTTCTTGCTTTTGTCCCGCGCCGTTGTACTTACGTAGTCCTCTGAAAAGAGCGAATCGGTAAGATAACAGTTCAGCACACCCATCCCGGACTGGATCAAGTATAAGAAGTCGTCTCGAAGCGCTCACCCTGCACCTCGATGAGGACTCGCACGGTGTAGGGCGCCTGCAGCTGCCGACTCGCGTAGGGCAGAAAGTCCGGCAGGTCGAGCGGCGTGGGGCGCGCGGTACTCGGCCGCCGATCATGCGACGACGAGGCCATCGTCTTTTCAGTTTACCACAAGAGATACCTACTTATTTAAAGTATCTAACGGTAAAAAAAAGCAAAAACATGTTTAGACTTATTTTGTGTTGTATATTTTACTGTTTGACAGACAAATAATTGTGAGTTTAAATAAAAAAAGTAATACTAACAAAGAGATTTTAACTTTATTTTTTGTGGTCTATGATTGAAGCCACCGCAGATATTTAGTGTTGACCGCTCGTTGCTCTGCTAGCACTGGCAAATATGAAGGTGGTGGTGTTCTGATAGCAGTCCTAAATATGTAAATATGCAGCAGTTCCAAAATATTAATGGAAAAATACGATAAATAAATAGATTCTTTATTTCTTAACTTATAAATGAAACATTCTGGGTTTGGAAGCTCACTTTAAGCTAAATTTTCTTGTGTTAGGAGAAACCGCTCTGCCATAACCATGATTACATAAATTTATAAGTAAAACATACAGAATACAAAGAAATATAATATTGTACGAAGAGGTACGTTACGTTAGTGATTGTACGAACATTTTGTGTGTTTTTATAACATCATTGTTTGTACCATACTGTCTATTTCATCATAACTTTTGATCTTCCACCAGTCGGTAACAGTTTTTTGTACAGTGAAAGTAGTTAAGTGGATAAATTCCTAGTTCACTTTTTATAATATTATAAGTGTGGGATGACTGTCCTGAGTATTGCCTTTTGGCGAATGTTGTTTTTACAAAGACTATGGGAGCTACTTTTTTCTTTCTTCTACCATCAGAGTTTTCCGTCTCAGCATTATAAAAGAGAGCCTTGTGTTTTTGAGAACTAGATGGAGCACATAAGCTTTCTTACACTTAGAAGTCCAGACGATGTGTACAGACTTTCGGTAGAAAACCTGTAAGGTTTAAAAAACATTTTAACAAGGAGCTCTGTGCCGTTTCCAATTCTTTTTTGTTGCCCCTCCCCAGGTGTAAACAATACTGTAGGACAGATGTAGCCCAGGTGTAAACAATACTGTAGGACAGATGTAGCCCAGGTGTAAACAATACTGTAGGACAGATGTAGCCCAGGTGTAAACAATACTGTAGGACAGATTGTTGCAGTTATGTTTTTTTATATTTTAAATGTTCAATTAAAAAAATTCAAGTATTGATTGTGGACACAATTTGTGTGTGACGTTGGCATAACCTATTGACATATAATATATACACGCAATTTGTATAGCCAACGTAAAAACCAGTGAAAGCAACAATTGACTATTTATGTAGGGGGCACAAAATATGAATATGTAAGATATAAAATACTTATTTATATTCATTCGGTTATTTGGTAACTATTACTGACGCTAACGGTGGAACCGTTTCGTATCAAGGGTCAAAATGAAAATTCACTTTATAAATTTTAAGATAAAATTTATATTTGATGTAAGTATAGTGTTTAATTCAAAATTGTACAAATTGTTTATGAAAATCATATCGGAAACATGTAATGGCAACCGGATACGATGAGGATGTACGACTTGAACTGGAACTACACAATTAAATGTTCAAATGTTTTGAAGAGTTACGTATGTATGTATGACTCCACTGCTGTAGTTGTAATGTGTGTCGTCTTATGATGTATTTTACTGTGGACTCTATTAGGCGTACATTGAGGCGTGGTGGTGTGGTGTGGTGTGGTGTGGTGTACAGTGTACAGTCAGTTGTTCTGTTCGCGCTTGGCGCCGGAGAGCACGATGTATGGCGAGTGCGTCTCGCGCTGCTTGTCCTGCAGCATCTGCAGCGTGTTCAGCGGAGTGTCCGTCGAGCTCATCTTCTTCATCAGCTGTACCCAACGTACGACAATCATTATTGATCTATTGAAAAGAACACTTAGCACGTAACGTTAACATCAAAATATTAATATATATTTATTTCTATTAATTTTGGTTAGCTTAGTATCATCGTCACAATGCTAATAATGTGTAATAAATTGAAAATGGGTTTTGGACACAACCGTTAGGTGTAAACAGAACGTGATGATGATAACACGAGCATATTGCCTGCTCGTTCAGTAATAAAATATGGTAGCGTGGTAGCGTGCGCGACTGACCCCTTCTTGTATTTGTTTCTTGATGCGTTTCTCTTGCTTGTTTTTGCCGGGGCCCTTGCCGTGGAACTTGTGCGAGAGGTAGCGGAACGCCTCCTTGGGGCAGAGCGCGTGCCCCTCGTCGTCCACGTACTCGAGCTTGATGGAGGGCCGCCAGCCCGCCTTCTCGCGGAACTCGGACACGGGCCCGTGCCCGCCGCCCCCCCCGCCGCCGCCCCCGCCGCCGCCGCCGCGCCGCCCGTGCTTCTCCTCCTCGCTGGAAATCATCGCTCCCATTATAGCGTTACGATGTATTTGTCTCAAACAGTTCTCTCAATGTAATGAATGTGTACCAGCGCCTGTAAATGGGGCATGTCGATAGGAAAGCGCTGGTGGACTCACCCGTACGTCTTGTCCTCGATGGAGTAGTTCCTGGCGGCGAGCAGGTGCAGGTGGTGCGACTTGGGCGCGGGCGCGGCGCCCGCTCGCTCCAGGTAGCCCTTGCTGAGCGCCAGCTGCAGCGCGCCCGCCACGCCGGCGCCCAGCCGCGGCTCTGCGCCCAGCGCACCCTCGCCGCCTGACCACACAACATCGCTCACATTATACTTTTACACGTGATCTGTCATCACAACTGATACCACGCCACACTGTACTAATTAATGTAATACATGGTGTTCCTCGGATCGTCAGCAAAACAAAAACGTAACAATGAACAGTGTGTGTGTGTGTGTGTGTGTGTAAGTGTTTGTGTGTGCGTGTGTGTGTGTAAGTGTTTGTGTGTGCGTGTGTGTGTGGTCGCTCACCGGCGCTGGGGTCGAGCTCGGGCGGCTTGTCGTTGTCGACGTCGACGCGGCTCCAGGCGCCGCCCGCCGCCGCAGCCGCCGCCGCCGCCGCCGAGCTCTCCGCCTCCGCCTCCGCTTCCGCCTCCTCGCGGTCAAAGTCCTGCACACGGAGACATCACTACAGTATCAAACGGAAACATATGAACAGATCGATTGCGACTCCGCCAGTAACACTCATATTAGACGGCGAACAAAAACTATCATTTCCTTTAATTCAAAAAAAAGTCACGGATGCGTAAACGGGAGATTGTACAATCTAAAGTCACGAGATCGTGCGTCCTGCTAACATGTTTATTGCATCTAAACCGTAAATTGTCTTTAGGCAATTGTTGCGTGAAATAATGTTAAAGCAACAAGCACACTGTCGCATCGATATAATTATAAAATAAGAGATTTACATAATGCTAATACTATAGTTAAAAGAGCTGTTGATGAGTGTCTGTATCTGTATGTATAATCGGTACGTAGTGTAGTAGTGACAGGTGATGATAGGTACCATGATCTCCGCGCGGTAGTCCCTGTTGCCGGCCTGCCCGTACGTGGGGATGTCCCCGAGCGAGCGGCAGAACTCCGCGGTCGCGTCCAGCACCATGCCGCTGTCCCCCGCCCCCGCCTCCGCCTCCGCCCCCTCCTCCGCTTCCATCTTCACCTCCTCTTCCTCCTTCACTTTCCCCAACAGTTCCTCCACCTGGATGAAAATTCAACATTTACAATAATAAGTCACCATATTTTTGACGTGTCAACGTCTTATAATTCGATAGAGCCGGCTGCACGCACGAAAAAACATGACTCATGCGGCGTTACCTCGCTCTGAGGCGTTCCATGTAAGGCTTGTGCAAGTGCAAGCGAGAGCGCGGAACGAGCGACAAAGAAGCACAATCGGCCTTTGCGTTCGGCAGCGTTCGACATCCGTCTCTCTCCTACTTGAGTGAGCGATGCGTCTGCGTGGACAGCTGCTAATACTTACATTTACATGTTTTGATCGAGTATCAAGTGCAGTGAAAAGTGAATGTGGTGTCAATTGTTTATAGCAACGATAATTACAGCGATAAAGGTAATGATTCTTTCGATATTAATTATATATTAAGTGATATATTGTAGAATATTCGTGCTTTCATCATTAAAATGAATAGCATCGGGCATCAAAAATGCTACCATTCCATCAGTATTTTCTTAAGACGTTGTCACGTTCAACTATCGTCAGTAAACCGACTTTACAGACAACCATTTTTTTTTTGTTGAATGCTCGGTGTCAGATATTGGTAAATTTGAGATTAACTCAATAATTACCTCAAGTTAATTCGCCTTTATTAAATAAATAATATATTTATTCATCGACTTCGCGTGCTAAGATTAACATAGTGTATACAATAATAGATAATAACTCGTGCAGCTGGATGTGGGTTCCAGAGCCAGCAGCGGAGCGGTACGGACGTACCTTGGGGGGCGGGTGGGCGCGGGCGGTGCGCAGGCGCAGGCGGCGCGCGCGCGCCAGCGCCTCCTGCAGCTCGGTGTCCGGCTCCGTCTCGTCCTCCTCCGTCGCCACCGACGACATCTGCTCCGGCTGCACGTCTGCAATTGTACGCACACGATATTCCCACTAGTGTCACCTTATGGGGGCACACTGGATAATAGAAAAAAGTTTTGAAAATTCTAATAACGTGAAAAAAAAAAAAAATATATAAGTGAGGGGAGGGGGGGGGGGGGCGTGTGTCTGTTACCGGTGTCATCTGTGAGCAGCGGCGCCGTGCTCGCGTCGTAGTCGTCCACGTCTATGGGCTCGTGTTTCGCTTTCTTCCTCATTTTTCCCTGAATCAAAACGTACATTATTACCGCCAGTAATCGTGAGTTTGTAATATGTAGAGCAAATAAAGTGACACATTAGACTGTGTGGAGGGCAGCAGATGTAGATGGTAGCGGGTGGTATGTGACTCACCCGCTTCTTGGGCTTGTTGAACTTGGCCTCTATCTCGTGGTGGTCCATGTAGTCGGAGGCGAGCCGCGGCGCCGGCAGCTGCAGCGACTCCAGCCGCCTGTTGGCGCTGCCCTGCGGCCGCTCCTGCCGCTGTCGCACACAACGTACAAACTGTTCATTCAACGGTACTCTTTCACATTTACCTACGCTTAACTCTCGCTCGTTTGCAACGAGACGGTGCACTCCATTACACTCACTGCGATGAATCTGGCCAACTATGTAACAGGTTTCTTCCCCTTCAATGCGACACATGGAAAGAGGCAACGATATATTGTGAGCATGTCCAGCTAAGTTCCGTATTCCCATGATCCAGCCCCGACAGAACCGGACGTATAAAAGAAGAGATAGCTCGAGACGCGACAGGAGAATAGAGCGCTATCACTCCGTTGCCATTTTAATGATCAAACGACGAGGCTTGCGTACTGCATTCAATTATGAAAATAGCAACTTCAAAATAAATGAAGAGAAATATTAGATTAGGCAAAAGTTCCGCAAACGAATGCCCTAATATCAGGGGGGTGTGATCAGGGGGACGTTGCGTGGGTGTGAGTGGGTGTCAGTGGGTAACGGGTGCAGTCGGGCACGTACCGTGTGATGAGTGAGAGTGAGGGCGGCCTCGTCCCCGATGTGGAAGCCGCGCTGCCTGTCGGCGGCGGCGGGGTCGATCTCCTCGTCGTACTTGGCGAGCGGGGCGCGCGGGGCGCGCGGCACACCGAGCGCGGCCGCCTCCATCTCCGCCTCCTCGTCGTACGCCTGGTAGCCGGCGCGGGCCTTCTTGCGATCCTCCAGTTTCTGATAACATAATATAATAAACTATACTATACTAAATAATTATAATTTATTAAAGTTTAGGGGTGCCTGGCAGGGGTTAGCAACCGTCATAAGTGTTCGGCAATGGATGACGAGATTTATAAAGTTATCCCGAAGAAAATATAAAAAAATTGAGCTTTATACTTTAACGAAATTTAGGTACTATTTTTATACACCTTTACTACCAGTTATCTGCCAAAGTAACCACAGCCCAAACTCTATAGTCGCTGGTCGTTCTTACCTGTACAGGGGGCGTGCACAGAAAAGCTTTCAGCTTTTATAAAATGACGAAGGTCTGGCCGTCGTGGGCTTACTGTATTACAATATGACATAGAATTAAAATTCAGACCCTTTCTAAAACGTTAGAAACTTTATTGCATAGCATAATGACCATACGCGGTCAATAGGTAAATAAAAGACAATGTGTTATTGCGTGTTCAGTTAACGACGCGACGGCGACGTTCAAACGTTCAGGCAAACTGTGTACACAGTAACAACAGAAGGACATTACAAGGAATTTATCTTTATTATGTACACATCCTACCTTTATAAAATCGCCTCTCTCTAGCCTCAAATGTTTGCTGGAAGAGAACTCTTTGTAGGGTTAAGCTCGCCTTTGTACATGTATCACTTATGATTTTTTTGTATATTTTATTTTGTACACTTATGGATCCGAGACATGGCCGCTCACAATTGAGAACACCTACACAATAAGCGTTGCTCAGCGAGCAATGGAACGAGCCATGCCATGGTATTCACCTCGTGGACCGTGTACCTAACGTCGAGATTCGGTGTCGAACCAAAGTCGAAGACGAGGTTACACGGATAGCAAGACTTAAGTGGAGATGGGCAGGACACTTGGCTAGGAGGGAAGACTTCCGATAGACCAAGGCAGTCACTGAATGGTGGCCAAGGGATATGCGTCGGCCCCAGGGCAGACCACCAGCCCGATGGTCAGACGATATAGTGAAGGCAGCAGGAAAACAATGGATGAGACTTGCCCAAGACCGGCAACAGTGGCGTACCAGAGAAGTCAGCAGTGGGTGTTACGGGCTGAATAGATAGATAGATAGTACAATAAAGAATAAAGAAGGACGCGACGTACCTTCTTGTACCGCTCGTCGTCGAGCATGTTCACGTTGACGAGCACGTCCTCCTCGTCCTCGGCGAGCACCTCCTTGTCCGCCAGCGTCAAGATCGTCTCCCGCTCCTCCGCCAGCTGGAACATACACACACGTTACGCACACGTTACACACACGTTACGCACACGTTACACACACGTTACGCACACGTTACACACATGTTACACACACGTTACGCCAACGGCTGCGGCTCTGTTACAGATCACGTTCCGCACTCATCTGAACCGACTACGTTATATCCACGTTTCACTTACCGCCACACCATACTATATGACAAATAAGATATCACATAAAACGACCTTAATGTATTTATGTGTCAAAATTAAAACCGACACGCCGCACTATAATTCGACTGGCCTCATAGCTCAGTTGGTTAGTAACTCTACCTTCTGCGCTGTAGGTCGTGGGTTCGATCCCCAGGACAAACATGTGACATTTGTAACAGTGATGTTTGTTCTGTGTTCGGGTGTTAATATGTATTATATGTATGTATTTACAAAAGAAAAGTATATTAGTTGTCTGGTTCCCATGATACAAGCTATGCTTAGCTTACTTTGGGGCTAGATAGCGCTGTGTGACAATGTCCACCATTATATTATAATGTATGTGTTGTCGTGTTTACGTTGTCGATGTGATGCGCGACGCGCAGCCCGCGCAGGTGCCGCGGCGTGTACGCGGAGTGGCGCTCCGTGCGCTGCTCCTCCGCCACCAGCTCCGACACGCCGAACACGGCGTCCATCTCGTCCAGCATCGCCGCCTGCCGATACAACATCATTACACCAAGCCTCACCAATATAATACGGAGAAGCCTACGTACCTGCAATATACCACGTTTCTATTATAGGACATTATGTAAATAATTTATCCAGAGTAAAACAATAATCAGACGAGACAATTTTAGATTGAAATCAAATGTCGGAATTCTATTCTATTCGAGTCATCGGTTCTTCCGGACCAGTGTGGTGAAAGGATTTTATGTGCCCCTTAAAGAGGCTCCTTTCGTGCACTTGACACATGTCAAGTTAGTTCAAGGGCACGTTGGTTTCCTCACGATGTTTTCCTTCACCGTTTTGGGAACGTCGTATTGCGCACATCTTTCAATCGAACACTGATAGGTGCACGTCAGAATTTGAACTGGCCACCTCCGGATTGAATCCGGACTCGGGATCAGTAGATCACCACGCTCTCATCATGATGGCAGCATCATGAAGGCAGCACGACGCGCCTTTCAAACGGAAGCCCCGAGTAGTTGTCGTCGCATCGAGGGATCGTCAGTGAGCAGGTGAGGGCTGAGGGGAGTAGGAAGGCAGAAGGTTACCCTCTTGGCGGCGTCCCGCTTCTGCTGGTCGGCTTCCCGGGAGCGCTTCACCCAGGCGGCGGCGTCGTCCTCGTCCGAGGCCGCTCCGAGGGACGCTATCTGCAACCTGGCGCGCGACTCAACAGTTACCAATACTATTACTATTATCTGGTGCGAGCAAGGACGGATCCAGGGGGGGGGGTCATGGAGGTCATGACCCCCCCCCCCCCCTGGGCTGGGTCCAGGACTTAGGTGGACCACTAATTAAAATTGTTAAACATAATGTTTTATATATTTTTCTGTCACCATATAAATGTTATGTAAGTACCTTCAATATAATTAGGTACAGTAAGTACTTTTAACATACATTAATAAAATAAATACTTTTTACTTGTATCTATGATTATAAAATTAAATTATAACTTCTTGTGACTTGACCACGACTATGTGACCCCCCTGGCACCAAAGCTGGATCCGCCCTTGGGTGCGAGGGTGTGCAACAAGTGAGTGAATTACATATGACAGGCAAAACATAATTCATGTTATCAGTTAGATAACTCATCATAAGATTTGAATGTGAACAAGTAAAGTGTTAAAGATAACTTAAGTTATACTTTTGTTCAATTTTCCGTTTCTCCTTGCGCTCTTGCAGCTTTTGTCGCAGTTTCTCCGACTTGTGCTGCTCGGCGAGGTTGGCGGCCGGCTTGTGGTAGAACTCGCCCAGGTCATCCTTTATCTTGCCATCATCTGTTGGACAAACTGAGGACACTGAGAGACAGACGCGTGCAGCCTACCGCTGGCCCCGATAGGGCGAGGCGCACACGTAGATCCAACAAACCATATTATAAAGATTGTCCATGTTTAACCATTTCTAAAAGTGTGTGCTGAAAATACATTTCCGGGCAGATTGTTCCACTTAAAAAAATTAATATTTACATTGATTAAGTTGATTTGGTAACGTTGCTGGTGTAAACCACTAATTATTATGAGAGCCTGAAGACCAATTTTGATCTGAAATTTGATAGATGATTGTGGGTTTAAATAATTTACAGTAAATACACAAAGTGACAGAAATGACAATTATTATTGATAAATTTTCAACACGCTCATAATATCTGCCTAGTGCAGGGGTGTGTCTCAATCTGTGTCACAGTGGCATGGACAAACATGCTCAGTACACAAAGCCTGCCCCAGGGCTTTGAACCCAGGATGCCTCGCTTTAGGATCAGGGCTCCTACAACTTATCCACGGAGCTGTAAAGAATGGAATTGAACACACTAACCTGCACATTTCTCCGAAAATTCGAGGGGTTTGAGTCCGAGCTTGGCACGGAGTCGGTTGGTCTCCTCGACGGAGATGCTCTCCTGAGCGCCGCCGCCCGATGACACTACCGGAGACTTTTCCTCAACGATACTCAGGTCCGGGCTCTTTTCTCTGCGATACAACAATCAGGCATGACAAATTAGTAAATTGTCATTAATCAATTTGTCACCGCACTATATCGTGCAGTATATCCCTGGTGAAAAACTGCATCAGTTAAGGGAATCTATCCGAAGGCACTGTTCAAGTATGTTTGGATACATCTGGGCTAATGGAGCGTACATGCGTGAGAGTATATATAGATATGTGGATCAGGTCTCAACTGTATTAGTATATATAGTATTGACTGGCCTCATAGCTCAGTTGGTTAGTAACCCTACCTTCTGCGCTGTTAGTCGTGGGTTCGATCCCCACTCAGGACAAACATTTATGTGACATTTGTAACAGTGATGTTTGTTCTGTGTCTGGGTGTTAATATTTATTATATGTATTTACAAAAGAAAAGTGTATAAGTATGTATATCAGTTGCTTGGTTCCTATGATACAAGCTATGCTTAGCTCACTTTGGGGCTAGATGGCACTGTGTGAAATGTCCACCATATATATATTATATTATTATATATATAAAGTATGGTATAGTATAGGTAGCACCTGTGAGCTGTGTGGCTGTGGCTGTGGCTGTGGTCACGCTCGGCGCTGGCGCTGGCGCTGCGCTCCGCCGGCAGGTGCGAGTCCACGGGTACCTCCTCCACTGCAACAACCGACAACACCGCACTTTACCCTCTGCTCACTGCCTAACTACACTTACAAATAATTACTTTATTGTAAACTCATAAATAGGTTCACCATTACCAATCCTGAATCTAGCTCAATTGTTGTGAGCAATGAAGAAAAGTTAAAAATAGTTGTATAACAGACCTACGTGTGATCAAGGTAAAACAACAATGTTTTGAATGTGAATATTTAACATATTTAGTTGAATGCAACTCTGATTTTAGTTCACTTGTGGCACAGCACCAACACACAGCACCCTGTACATGCAAGTTTGCATTGCCTAGCCTGACATTGCAGGTCAGTTGGTAGAATGCTGCCTTCTGAATGTTTGATTGCATTCCATACCTAGAAATCAATCTGCCACACCGCTGACATGTTGTTTATGTGGTTTGTTTTTGTATGCAATATAATATATAATGTTTAGTATGCATTAATTAAACTGTATTCATAGTGTGCGTAGACACATAATAGAAGTTTGTGGTTGTCAAGTCAGTTCAACTTTTCAGATATGTAAAGTCAACCGTTGCCAGTTTTACATAAATAGAATAAATACTTTGTATGAGAATGTCACCTCAACGAGAGGGGAGGAATTTGTATTTGTAGATTTTCAAATTTATATGATGTAGAATTAAATAAGTACGCAATTTGTAACACTCTTAACTCATGAGCCCTGAAAATATCTGAAATTTTGGTTGTGAGAATGAATTGAATCAAAAATTATTTTGGAAGTAATAGAAAAGTTATCATAAATCTTATACTGCCATGATATGAACATATATAATATTCATGACCATGAATTTTTGTGGTAGTTGATCAGCGTACTTTTCACTATCTGCATCTTCAGTTACCCTAAACTATAGACGGGTTCATGGAGCCAGGTTCAAACGTTGAACATGTTTTCGCATGAGACGTAACATCACTGTCTCAAGGTGATGGATGTGACTTAGTCATCTTGTACTGTGGAGGGAAGTTGATTCGTATTGTCGATGTCCATGTCATTGTTAACCACTTAACATCAGGTGGGCCGTCAGCTCGTTCAATCACATACATCACATAAAAAAATGTGTTAATAAACACTGCTAGCCATGCAGCAAATTTTTAGAAATTGCTGATAACTGAATTAAAAAAGTTGAAGATAAAAATGGCATAAATTTAACCCATTATACTTTGTAAAACTCAAGACTTTTTATTACTTACAGCATTATGTTTGACTATATATCACCTGATGTAAAGTGACTTTACCAGCACACCGCACATGGATGGGGAACTGACCCTCAAATGTTACCAGAACGCACCATAAAGTTTTTGAGGGTACATTTTCAAGTTGAGGGTGGCTTGCCAGCTGGGCATTGCCCTACCATCACCATAATGGTTCCCTCACAATATTTTATGTTGCTGTAAGTGACAGCTCACTTTAGGTTTCAAACCAACAATGCCTATTTATCAGATGTACTTCTACTATCACAACTATTAACACAATTATCACAGCCTACGTTTAATTCATACTAATAAATCCCGCCATTTTTTTTTGTAGGTTTTGCTTTAATTTTTTCATGTAAATATTTACATTTATGAGCTACAAATTATGTTTAAGGTGAATAGATGTGCATAATACTCCAATACAGTATTCACCAGGTATTGTGCAAGATCTGTTCTAAACCAGTTTATGTCCACGGTTCAGTGTAGTCAATACCCACCTCACAGTGCAGCGGAGAGGACGCAGTGGCCCATGTAGAATGCCACCGAGTCTGAAATAATGAGCAGACTAGGCCATTATCATTGTTAAACAGCATAATAGCTAGAACCAATCATGATTTCCATATACGTATTGCGTGTCAGTTGCGGCGTGTGGCCGATAACTAAGGTAAGATGGATATCATAATTGAAGTCTAGCTAATATTGTAAAGTGTTCGTCTACTGACCGTCTGGTGAGCGATCCATTTTGCGGTGTTTGTGCTTCCGATGGCGTTTCCTCTCGCGCTCCTCGCCCTCCAGGGGAGACCGCGACCGACTCCTGTGTTTCTTCTTTTTAGACTCCTTCTTGTGTTTCTTTGATGATCCCATCTTCACTACAGGTAATTAACAATTAGATTGCAGAGATATTTAGAATATTCTTCGATTCGCTGGTATTATAACCTTTTATTTATTTATCAAACATGCGTCACAGTCACACTAACAATGCAATCCAGTCCAGTGGCCATTTTACTTGCTTGACAGTTTTGGCAATACATTGACATTTGATTAACTTAGACACTAGCATCTATACAAATAAATAAAATTGGAATGTCTGTTTGTAATATTAACATAACCGCTTTTTACTAAGTGCATATGGATGGATACAGGTTACATATACCAAAACATTTTTTATAAAAAAAATTCGGTCTGTTTTTCCGGCTAATCCCCGAAACGGCTGGACCGATTCTAACGAGACTTTCACTGGCAGATAGCTGATGTAACAAGGAGTAACTTAGGCTACTTTTCCAAGGGATAAAATAGGGGTGCGCGATAAAATTGAATTTCACGCGGACGAAGCCGCGGGCAACAGCTAGTCTAAAATAAAAATCCACTTGTAACGTATCCAGGCTTAACTTTATTTTATTGTAATTTCAAAATCGGCGCTATTATCCTGTTATTCTGTCGTTTTTACCGTGAAATATTTGTCTTGGAATCATAGGTTCTCAAACAAAATAATTTGCCTCTGAGGTGTCAAAAGTATCAAGACGTAGTAGTTTCGTTGTATATAAGCTATGCAAACGGAAAACTACCCTCTAATTCATTTTTATTATTTTAATAGAAATTTAAATTAGCTGTAAAAGTTTGTATGGATAGTAAGGGGTAAAATTTCTTACCAAGAAAACAATATTTGACCTTTAGTCGACCGCGGATGTGTCGACTAAAAGTTGTACACGTCTTGGACCTTTGATTATTGAGGGCATTAATTTATAATGTCCAGGTAATAAGAATAATGAGAGTCAAATCGTGCTGCGTAATTAATACTCATTTGAACTTTATTGCCGATCTCCTAACCAGTCACGTGTATTTTGAAAGTTACTGGTTTACATAGATCGACATCGGTTAGTTTGAACCGTGTCCATACACAGACAACGAAGAGCAGTAGAACTCTTGCCAAGTTCGTCCGGGGTAGTACTGCCACCATGCCCATTTCTGCTGCCAAGCAGTAACGCGTTCGCGTTACTGTGTTCCGGTTTGAAAGGTGTGGTTGCCGGTGAAATTACAGGCACAAGAGACATTCCACTTACACGTCTCAGAGTTACGGGCGCATACGATGCGACTTGGGTCTTGTCTTGTTATGAATAATTACTCCATACATTTCAACAGCTTACACCTCCTTCCAATTAAAGGTAGACGTATGGTATTTGCTGGGCCTAAATTTATTCCAGTCAATTAAATTACCTATTTTGATAGTTTTAATGATATTGCCTACTTATATAGGGAATCTTTCAAACTGTCTGGACATTATACAGTCGGTCGTCGCCATACTGGTTATCTCGTGTGGTCTCAGTGTGGTGACAAGTTGACGACCAGCTCAGCTGTTGGACGTAGTCTACCCGCAATCCGGAGATGTTCTCTAGCTCGAGGCTCTTATCTATTTGTAAAGGATACGAATAATAAAAATGAGAAACAGTTTATTTATCAACTTAAAAACAGTACATAGTTATATATTTACAACAAATGACAAAAACAATAACCTACATATAAAACAATTGCTTAAGTGATTTATGACTAAATGAACGCAGCCAAATTAGATACTGCGGTATATTTCAACGCACGCCACTTAACCATTGTGGAATGTGAGTAATGAAGTAGGCCGCAGGGCGTTTATGATATTAAACATTTTATTAATATTATGTTCTGTAACAAAATAGTTGCCGTAACAGTAAACAGTCTTTTATAGTGCACAATAATAACAATGATAAGTAGCAATTTTTTGTAATTTCTCGCATATTTAACGATATTTTCGATACAATAATGACATTTCCATAAACTCACATACACGCGCGCGCACACGCACGCGCATGCACACGTACACGCACACACACACCCCACGCATACAAATGTTGACGGTAGAAAGTGGGCCACACGTAGCTTTAATGCCGCGACAATTGTATCAATAACGCAACGTATAAAAAGTTGACTTTATCTAATATCACACAGTATATTTCTCTAGCATTGAATACTAATACATTGGCACGGAAATATTTATTTGGAAGACTATTATGATACAATACTAATTCATAAAATATTACTGCCTTACTGGTATATTCAGAGAGCACAAATCCTTATTCAATAATAAAATCTTTTCTGTATAATATTTATTGTACCCTGTTACGGATGGATCACGTTAGTGGAATTGCGATGAAATCTATTTATATTAGGCTCATTCCATACATCAATAAGATTTAGCACTTAGATAATACACAAGATCACAAGTTTGAATTTTCAGAAGTGCACAAGCTTATATTTTTGTGATCCTAAGATCCCAGGCTAGATGATGCAAAGAGGATTCACTGTAACACGGCGCGAACCTCCCTGCCTCGCCCGAGCCACTCGCCAGAGCGGGTCGCGGAAAATGCCGTGTGTGTTCGAGAGCCTTTATGGTAGCTAACCGGCGGCAGCGGTGGCGGCGCGGCGTGCGTACTTTACACCATATTTACTCGATGAATCGCCGAGCAGTGTCCCGCGGTAGGGGCGCTCCTAACTTCTCTCCAAACTGTTAAACAATAGTTCAAAACCAGTGTAGCACAAGGGCGGTCGCGCGGGCAGCACGCGCGCGTCAGCAGAGCGCGAGCGCGGGCAGCACGCGCACGGGCGCGGGGCGGGCGGCACCCTCGGGCAGCGCCTCCCAAGCCACCACGCCGCCGCCTTCGTAGCACCCAAACAGCAGCGACGAGTCCCGGTTGAAGCATATGCTGCAAACAACACGCGGAAATTACAAATTAAAAACCTCCTTTTAAGCTTTTTTTTTTACGCTATATTAGTGACGGAACGAACTGACGGCCCGCCTTATGTTAAGTGGTAACCGCTGCCCATAGAAAACAGCAATACGACTCAAGTCCACTTCCCCAAAGTACGAGATGACTCAAGTCGCATTGTGCTGCGTCCATCGCCCGTCTCCTTAGGGGATGTTGTCTAATGCGCCTTCATTTTCGCCGGCACCCACTGCCTTCCACCGGAACACAGCAACACGAGTGCATCACTGCTTGGCGGCAGATTACCAGGTGTGGTGACTACTTCTCCGGGCAAACTTAGCACAAGTTCTACTGCTACTTGAGAGCTACTGTGAGAGTTGGGGGCGCCACCATTGTTTACATAATCAGTTAGCAGCAAGTGATAACTAGTTAAATGCAACCCCATTAAAAATAGAAAATAAGGAGAAAATGTGCATCATGTAATGGAATGGTATGCGACAGGAGACAAACGCAGACTCTGTTGGGAATCAGTAGGAGGGAGATAAATGATATTTTGGTGTGTAGTTTGGCGTAGCACTGGGCCTCATGCGATCCACTAAACCAAACACGACGTACACGATGTCGTGCGTACCTGAGCAGAGCGGCGCGCGCGTGCGTGTGCGTGTTCGTGTGCGCGGGGGGGATGTAGCGCGCGAGCCGCAGGTCCCACGACGAGTAGAAGCGCACGCCGCCGGTGGCGAGCGCCACGCACACGCAGTTCACGCTCACGCCCTCCGGCGCGTTCGTGTAGCACACGCCCGTCACGCGCTCCGCTACCTTCACGCTCCCTAAATAAATGACAAACAATTAGCTTTTTAATGCGCCTGCTACAAATAAACACGCAGCGAAACATAAATTAGCATTTTTTGTCTCTTAGGGTAGAATATTGAAATCCGAACATCAATTTATGGTAAATCAAGTCAAGTCAAAAAAAACAAGTTGTAGTGTACTCACCGACGAAGACGCCGTTGCATGTGTGTACTCGTAGTAGCGACTGGTACTTGTGTGCGGTGTCCTTCTCGTACTCGGTGCCGCCCTGCTCCCCCTCCCCGCTGGGGGCGGAGGCGGGCGCGGGCGCGGGCGCGGGCGCGGGGGCGGGCGGGCGCGGCGCCTCGTGCACGGTCGCCACGTCGCACAGCGTCTCGCTGATCGCGACAAGCGTCACGCGGGACATGTCGCGGTTAGGCAGCGTGCGGATGTACGTAAGCCTGAGGGGAAGAGCGTGTGATGGAAACGGCTGAGTTACGTCCGTAGTGTAATGTTATTTATCAAGTCTTTTTTTTTTCTTTGTTTTATTGTAAGTCTGATCATAAATAATAGATTGTACTCGTCCAACTGAGGACCCCCCCGTACCACATTTCAGTTTTTGATCTAAATTCTTATTTTTGAAAAACTTTCAGACTTTTTTTGGCGAAGGACTAGGAAGAGGAAACAAAATTTCCGATGATTCCAGATTTCGATGTCACTGTTGCTGTGACGCAGTTCTAGCCACGTCTCCAACAGATGAAATTGATTTGACTTAAAACTGACTCGTAATTAAAAGTAAGAAAATATTGATCCATGTTTAACTGTTAATTATTATTATTTTAATGACCGAGTCTCCAAATGTTTATTTATTTTTATGCATTAATATCTATATTTTATTAATTCTACAAAATTAAAATTTTTATGTTTAAATAATATTAATAATTCACCTTATCTTTAATTAATGTTATTGGTTGTACAATAAAGTATATACATAAATTTCAGTTTCATTTAGCAGGGACACAAATCGACTCATAGTATTAATTGTATGTATGTTATTGTAAATCCTTTATTGGCTGTAAATTAGAAATTTTATTGTTTTAAATGAAGGGCTGCGGATTACTTGTTCAAGTCCCAGAGCACGATGACGCCGTCCTCGCTGGCGGTGGCGAGCAGCGCCGCGCGGGCGCACACGTCGATGGCGGTGATGGGCGCGGCGTGCGCCAGCAGCGGGCGCGTGCGCACTCGCGGCGCGCCGCCCGCCAGCCGCACGCGCACCGCCACCACGCGCCCGGACGCGTGACCCACGAACAGCGGGTACGGACACCCGGCGTCTATGTGCGCGCTCGATGCCACCGTTATCTATGCATATGGATGTATACACGGTAAATATACCAAAACAATATTTTTTTACAATTTTTGTCGTCTGTTTGTTCCGGCTAATCTCCGGAACGGCTGGACCGATTTAAACGGGACTTTCCCTGGCAGATAGCTGATGTTATAATGAGTAACTTAGCCTACTTTTCCAAGGGATAAAATAGGGGTGCGCGATAAAACCGAATTCCACGCGGACGAAGTCGCGGGGAACAGCTAGTCTAAAATAAGCCGGAATTATAATTCTGGAATAGTTACAAGGCAGGTTAGTCCACTTTTTCACATCAGAAAACCTACATGTGTGTGTGTGTGTGTGTGTGTGTGTGTGTGTGTGTGTGTGTGTGTGTGTGTGTGTGTGTGTGTGTGTGTGTGTGTGTGTGTGTGTGTGTGTGTGTATAGTCGGAAGCAGTGGACGTGTGACGTGCCCGCACCTGGTCGAGGGCGGGCGTGTGCAGCAGCAGGTCGGGCGCGGCGTCGCGCCGCCGCTTCAGCCGCACGATGTTGTCTGAGTGCCCCCAGGACACAAGCCCCACGGCGGGCTGCCCGCCCTGTTGGAGCGTCGCTGTGTCTCCTGAAATGATGATTTATTGATGGTTTGGTTCAAATTCAATAATGATATAAATACAGTATTGAATGTATTTGAAGGTGCGTGCCGCATGCATGGACCCAGTACGTACCGTGCAGCGGCACGAGCGCGGTGTTGGGCGTGGCGGCGTGCGCGGCGCGCGGCTGCGGCAGCGGGCGCACGGCGACGGCGCCGACGCACACGCGCCGCGTCACCGGCACGGGCGCGCACACCTCCGGCGAGCCGCAGTACCGGCCCCAGCGAGCGCCCACCACGCCCGCCCACACACCAACCTACGACGACACAAAGCTTTTATCTCACGCCAAAGCTAATTACTCACTGCTAACCTAGTTTTTTAATTTAAAAATGGAGTATGTATTTAAAGCAAACGACAAAAAATGTTTGTAACGTAACTGAACTTTTGTGGTTTTCTAGTTGTCGGTGTGCAAAAATACCGGTGACATAATAGTGGTGAGTGTGTCGCGAGTGTGTACGCATACCTCGATTGTGTTGTGGTGCAGGTGCGTGGCGGTGTGCGGGTGCGGCGTGCGCAGCAGCTGGCGCGGCGCCTGCCCGTACGTGCGCACCATGGCGGCCGCCGCCGTGCGGTCCACTTCGTCCTCCAGCGCCAGCGGGTCGAACCCGTAATACGTCTATACAATCATATACAAAACAATTATCCCATCCGGTCCGTCGTTAAAATACTCATATACGGGCGTATGAGAATATCAGAACAACTAACGGCCAACTACTAAAGAAAAAATTACACAGGGAAACAGTAGACTGAATTTAGCTGTTAACTTTTTAATTGCGCAAACAATTATTCCATTTAACGAAAAAGTATATAAGTAAATAACAGTTATTTATGTTCTCAAAAGCAGACCTGTTTTGCTGGAGTGGGAAATTACGAAACAAATGGTAAAGTTAACTCGAACATAACCGGCAGGAAGCGAAATTTAAGAAGAAAAGTTGAATATCACAGACATTATTTCCCCTAGAAGTTACAATATTAATATTAAGTACATATATTAGAATGGGAAGTGATAAAAAGATTGAGATACTACTAGTTTATAATGTGAGATGTGTGCGTTGCGTTGCGTTGCGTTGCGCATCTGTGTGAGGTACTCACGCAGGCGGGGAACACATTGAGTGCGTCGAGCGCCGGCTGGCCGGTCTGCTTGTACCCGAACACGAGGTCGATCCAGTGCGGCAGGTGCTCGGTGACGAAGCTCGCCTCCAGCGCCTGCCGGTGGATGAGCGTGAAGAGGCGCGCGTCCGCCGCCCACGGCGGCAGCTCCACGCTGTCCACGCCGAGCCCGCACTGACGCACGCCCAGGTTCAAGCCTGCGAATTACACGCCCGACGATCTAACTCACAAGTAGGTCGGAAAGGCATTCAACTTATTACTAAATCCTTCCGTATCTCCTGTCTAGTAAGGACCATACCTTTTGCAGAAACTTCAGAGTCGCCTTTTACGGACGCCAGATCAGTGTTATGGTATATTTTATTTTGTTGGTTTTTATTATAATAATAACAATGTTTGACCAAATTTGATGCGAAAATGATTCAACCGTATTCTACTACACAGGCCCCTTGGAAAAATCCCTAATATAATGTCTCTGTGCTTAAGAGGAGTTATCTAGTTCAACTCAATACATTCAAAGCACAGAGTAGGAATAGAAGAATTTAGAATCAATTTGGACCAGAGGTTATCCTTTAAATATGACGTTAATTATTAATAAATAAAATATTCAATAAGTTACCTTCGTTATTGTAAAAAAGCTCAGGAAGATAGAACAACTCAGGAATGAGTTCTTTGACGTCAGTGGGGGAATCGTTGGTGATGAGTCGCCACGTCGTCGCCAGAGAGTGGAATGTGCGATCGGGCATATCGAAATTGTTATCTGAACAAACAGTAGAAAAATAATACGACTTGAATAATAAAACAATAAATAATAAATAAAAACAATAATTTAAAAACATTAAACAAGAAATTTACATAGAAAAATAAGTTTATTAAAAAAGAATGCAATACACAAAGTTATTGGCATAAAAATGAAACACAGAACTAAGTACCTTGATAGTTGAGAAAGAGTTCCGTGAAGGGTGGCAGTCTGACTAAGTAGTGTAGGACTCCGCCTGAATTGGAGTAGAGGGAGGCGTAGTGGTGCGGCTGCCGAGACAGCAGCGGGCTGCAGCCTTCCCGCCGCGCCGCCTTCAGATCCTGCGCACCAAACCACACCGTTTTACCACGTGATCGTATGACATCTCTAATTACGGTAGGCAGATATTTATAATTTTATTTATTTATCAGCGGAAACTACACTGGTTGTTGTTACTGTCAGAAAGGCACATAACTGTATGAGTTGGCAACGCAACACTCACGTTGTATATATTGATGTAGTGGGTGTCGCGCGCTTTGTTCTGCACGGCCATCGGGCGCGTGAGGTCGCGGAAGACGCGCGGCTGCGTGAGGTCGAGGATCCTGGAGGAGTAGTCGGCGAGCACGAACGGCAGCACGGGGTACTGCATCAGGTCGTTGTACGAGCGCCCGCCAAACCCGTTCAGCCGCATCAAATACTCCCAGTTTGTGATACTGCCGCTGCGCCACTGCGCCATCGCATCTTGTAGCGTGTCAGCCTCGATTCTGAATCAGACCACACTAAAGATATACAGCGCGCATGCCCTTGTGTGTAGGTAATACAATGTACAGGTGCACACTTAAACACTAACTGATGGCTGAAACTAAATGTAATATAGTAGTATATTGATAGCATACTTTCCGGGAAGGTGGCAAGCTGCTAAAGCTTTCAGGAAGGCCCCCCGCTCGTTGACATCCGCAAACGCCAAAAGGTGAGCGTGTCCGGAACTCAGGAACAGCTCGACGGCCACTTCTTGCAGGCACCAGCGTCGCGTGACTACCTGAATAATCATTATTGATTTGAGCACACTGTATGAAAATTTGCCCAAGTGGGTTGTTGCAATTACATTTGTTCATAGTATTTTGTTTTGGCAATGTTATTGTCTTTCACAGACCTGGACGACAGATTCCAACGGCCAGCTCTGTGCAGGCGATCTCACTTCAGGATTGTAATGTAAGTCCTTGCGTTTGCTCGGAGGTTTGGGTTTTTCTTCCTCTGTGTCGTCAGGTACAAAATGTATACTCCTGTAATACATAACTGATTTATGTTTCGGAGCTGTAACTACATCAGACGCGCCTCACAAATACTATCAACAAAACGTGAGCAGTACAACTCTCGTCAAGTTCGTCCGGGGAAGTACTGCCACCATGCCCATTTCTGCCGCCAAGGAGCAACGCATTCGCGTTACTGTGTTCCGGTTTCAAAGGTGTGGTTGCCGGTGAAATTACAGGCACATGAGACATTCCAACTACTCGTCTCAGAGTTACGGGCGCATACGATGCGACTTGGGTCTTGTCTTACCTAGTAGGGGAGGACCCAAGTCGCATTGGTAGTTTTGGGCCGAGGTTACCACTTAACACCAGGTGGGCCGTCGTCTCGTTCCGTAACTGTATTACACAAAAAAAAAGAAAAAAAAAAAGTGATTTGTTTTTTTATTGGGTGTCAATATGTATTCTATGTATGTATTTACAAAAAAAAGTATATATGTATTATATCAGTTTCCTGGTTCCCATGATACAAGCTGTGCTTAGCTTACTTTGGCCAATATTTATTTATTTAATTGAAAACTACACCACACGAAATGTTCCAAACATAAAAATAAAATCTCAGTGTCAGTTTTAATTGAAGCAATCAAAGCATACTTTGTGTTAACAGGGTAGTATTCAAAATATTAAAATACAGTAGAAGTCAGATATTATAAACAAAAATAACTCAAAACAGAAAAAGTAGAGAAACGTTTGATAAAAATTTACTGTATAATGAAATAAGTAATACAAGTTATATGTTGTTGAAATGTACATATATATGTAGTGTGTCGACATGTGACCTGTCACTGAGCAGCAGTTCGCCGGGCGTGTCGCACGCGACGGTGACGCACGTGGCCCGCGCCATGTACGCCACGGTCTCGTTGAGCTGCAGGCGCGTCACGAGGCCGCCGCGCGCGCCCCACGCGCCGCCCAACACGCTGCGCAGCGGGGGCGCGCGCGACACCGCTTCTGTACACAACAATATCTACTGCATACACACGGCACACCGCACACCGCACACCGCATCCAACATCAACTGATGACTTACAACGCTACATCGCTACAGAACGTCCGGGGAAGTACTGCCACCATGCCCATTTCTGCCGCCAAGCAGTAACTCGTTCGCGTTACTGTGTTCCGGTTTGAAAGGTGTGGTTGCCGGTGAAATTACACGCACAAGAGACATTCCACCTACACGTCTCATAGTTACGGGCGCATACGATACGACTTGGGTTTTGTCGTACCTAGTAGGGGAGGACCCAAGTCGCATCGGTTGTTATGGGCCGAGGCTGCCACTTACCACCAGGTGGGCCGTCGGCTCGTTCCGTAACTACATAACATGAAAAAAAAAAAAGAAAGTCATCAAGATAAATAAAAATACTTGTTAAAAAAAATTGTGTCAGTTCCAACTGGCGACTGGAGTTTATTCTTTAAGTGCGATTATCATCGACTATCTTAATTAGTCGAGCGTTACCAAAGAGAAGTATGCTTTTAAAAACAACACTTTTTTTCACGTTCGATTTTACTACCCTTCAAATTTTCCGTACCCGGGGTACCGTACCGTTCCGTAACGTTTCATTTCCTTAAACGAAATCCAGTGTTATGGATAACTCCGATAAACTCCAATAATGAAACGATGCCGGGCCACTCGCTCGTGAGGATATTATGTTTGACACTTAGGACATTATTTAATTAATTTATTTATTTATTTAATTTAATCGGAACGGCATTTACACCAATTACACCAATTAATACACAATTTATACAGTAAAAGTTAAAAAAAAAAAAACAATAATGTTTCCACTTACAGATGGGTTTTTGGAAGACATAAATATTGAATGAATCCAGAATTACTCGAAGGCTAACTAATTCACTAGGTATTTATTGTTGTCTTGTGAACGAGAATGTGATGCTGTATGCACCCGACGTAAAAATTTCACAAGAACAAAACTTACCAGCCTTATGCCGTTCCTCTGGTTTGAGGAACCGCGGAGGTATGTGCAGATGCGCGCGACGCAGGCGCACGCGCACGCGGCCCGGCCCCTCCGTGGCGTCCAGCTGCCACGACTGCGGATAGCTCTTAGCGTCGTGCCATACACCTGCAATTAAACAATCTTATTATTAAATACTCAAAAACTTGCTAAACGATAAAATTACTGATGCAAGAAAGTGAACCAACCGTTCAATTTTAAATCCACTATATCCATTTCCAGTACACACTAAAATTATTAATCCGAAAGTATATATCGATGTATCTTTCACATCAATGTACTACATCAATTATTCATATTTTTTTTAACATAGGTGTAATATGTACCGGAACAATAAATAGCACATAAGCTGTTTCTTATTCCGGTATCGCGGACAGAAGCCGGCAAGGAAAAGGCCAGACCTCTAAGAACGGGTCGTACGCGTGTGTGAGTGCGTGCGGGGCCGGGAGCGACAGGGAGTGTGGGGACGGATCAGTAAGCAGTCTGTGTTGCGGAGGTGAAGCTCACCTCTCTCGTGCGTGTGCGTCTCGAGCAGGCGCTGCCAGTCGAGCGCGGCGGCGGCGGCGCGCGCGTGCGTCCGCCGCAGGTGCTCGATGAACCGCTTGCGCTCCGCGTTCTGCGCCTCCACGCCGGCGCGCGTCACGCACATGGCGCTCTCCGCCACTCGGCTCGCCACCCACTCCTTGCCGAACACCACCCTGCCGACACACGTGACACACTAAGCGTGCACTCTCCCCCTCCCCTTCCACCGCTCGCCGTGGACCACTGACCGAAAGTTGCGTCCATTACGAACCATCACTGAACGCAACAAGGAGAGTTCGCCTCGCCGGAGTCGGCAGGCGGTATACTCACTTGCCGACGGCGGGCCTGGCCCTCGCGGCCGCCTTGGCCCAGCGCTCCTCGTCGGCGCGCAGGTACGCCTCGGCCTCGAGCGGCAGCGCCTCGCTGTGCAGCCGGTCCGGCAGGCCGGCCTGCATGGCCAGCGCCCAGCCGCGCGCCCAGTCCGTGATGGCGAGCTCCACTGGCGCGGGGCCAGACTCCGCCTCCGCGTGGATGTCCTTCAGGATCATCAGCAGGTATACGGCGAGCTGGAATCAAACGCTACGCGATAAAACCATCTGCCGTAATCCGGGGCGGTAAAGCTCCAGCTCTTGTCGTGCGCAAGTTATATATTTTTGTTCGTTACGACTTACTTCAGCGGTAGAAAAAGCGACCGGAACCAAATGAATATCGAAGTGACGTACCTTGCGCATGTGCGGCGGGTCGGGCGCAAGAGGGGCGAGCGCGTGGGGCGGGGCGCGGTAGAGGGCACGCAGCACCGCCGCGCCCGCCCCGCCACCGCGCCGCGCTAGCGCCCACTGCACCAGCTCCTGCAGCGGGCCCACCCACTCGTTGCCGCCCCACCACCAGCGCGACCGCCCCGAGTAGCCCCCGCCCCCGCTCCCGCCGTGTGCCGCTGGAAAAACCAATACAAAATCAACGTGAGACACGCGAACGACGCTACATGCAACCTCACACATGAGCTGGACGTAGGAGAGACTGCACACGAATATTGAAGATTTGGGATACCTCGAGTTACGCGATCGGCTACATAATAATCTAGCACGGTCACTCGAACTGGGACGACAGTTTTATATCGTCGTGTTGTGAATAAAGAGTACAAATAGATGTCTGACCGTGCGGCAGCGAGTGCAGCAGGCGGTCCCTTAGCGCGGCGACGGGTGGCGTCAGCGGCGTGCCCGCGCTGCCCTGCGTGGTGAGGAAGGCGACGCAGCGCGACACGCAGCCTATGAGCCGCGCACCCGCCTCGCCGCCGCCCCCGCCCCCACCCACACCTCCGCCTCCGCCTCCGCCTCCGCCCCCGCTCCCGCTCCCGCCACCCAGAGACACCGCCGACGTTAGCACTGTAAACGTACCAACCCATTATTATCCTATTTTACTAAATGGAGAACCAACATTCGATGTAATACATTTGGATGGTACATTCGGTGTTATTTTACTCGTAAGGTAAGGCTTTCAAATATGGTACACTTTTTACGAGAATCTCGGCAACTCGAACTCGGCAGATTGAATTAAATGTGTGCGGGCGCGTGTGCGCGTGCGTGTGTGCGTGCGTGCGTGCGTGCGTGCGTGCGTGCGTGCGTGCGTGTGTGTGTGTGTGTGTGTGTGTGTGTGTGTGTGTGTGTGTGTGTGTGTGTGCGCGTGTGCGCGTGTGTGTGTGTGTATGTGTGTGTATGTGTGTGTGTGTGTGTGTGTGTGTGTGTGTGTGTGTGCGCGTGTGTGTGCGCGTGTGTGTGCGCGTGTGTGTGTGCGTGTGTGTGTGTGTGTGTGTGTGTGTGTGCGTGTGTGTGTGCGTGTGTGTGTGTGTGTGTGTGTGTGTGTGTGTGTGTGTGTGTGTGTGTGTGTGTGTGTGTGTACGCGCGTGTGCATAGCGCAGGTACCCGTGGTGAAGTAGTTGACGGTGCGGGAGGAGTGGTGGTGTTGCTGCGCGGCAAGCAGCCTCTCCTCCAGATGGTCGAGCTGCGCGTTGTAGAGCGCGCACTGCGCCGCGCTCGCAACGCGCGCCAAGCTCGGCTCCTCCGGCCCCGCCGAGCTCTCGATGTACGTCAACATGTGGTGGATCTCCACTACTGTCTGATAAAATATGTAAGTATGTAGTATATAAGTGACTACAAAACAACTTGCCCAATTTAGGACTTTTAGATTATTGGGTCAAAATAAACCGTGTATTTCGAAATAAGGGTCCCAAAGTTCGAGATATGGAGAGGTATTAGAAAATTTGTTAAAAATTCCCAACAGCAGATGCCCCCCCCCCCAAACTCCTCGTTACTCATGGGGGGATAGTGCTGAAGGACGGCACCACCACTTCGACAGGGGCTCATAGTTCGACTGACCTGCATACTGTGCTGCGTGGACAGAGCTTTGATGGCGACCCTACTGAGAAGATCGTTGAGATCGTCCAGTAGCAGCTGGCGGCCCTCGAACTCCTCGTCGGCCATGAGGCCGATGGCGCGGATGGACCTCACCACCACTTCCACTAGGGATACTTCGTTGAGGAGTTTCAGCGATGCCTGGGAAGGGAACATAATATTAGCAGTTAATTGAAGACTAAAAATAAGCTAATGAAGATAGATTCTGTATTACGACGACGTGACATGTTTCAGCTCTTTGGCTTAAATAAATTTTCTACATAAAGGACATTATTACAATTCCGTAACATTTGTTGGAATCCAGCGAGGAAAAGGAGGATTTAATCATTTGCCCGGACTGAACTTGTCAAACCGTCAGCTCATTCTATGTCAGCCTGACCGAGGCCAGAAATTGCAGGTTTTCTCTACTCGATTAGATAAGTTGGTACGAGACGTACTGTTACAAGGCAGAACGCTCTATTAGAGCAAGTTACCTTATCGACAATGTTAGCGGCGAGCCGCGTGATGTTGTGCGCGAGCGGCACGGAGGCGGCGCGCGCGCAGCCCGGCAGCAGCGCCAGCAGCGGCGGGCTGCGGGTGATCGCCTCCTCGCCCACGTCCACCCAGATTTCATCCTGCACATTTGTACAAGTTAATCAAATAATATACAGTAAAACAATGTGGAAGGTGATTTCGAAACGAAAATTCCCATATTCCCGCTTGAAGAAGGGGACGTTTTAATTGGAAAGTATTTTATTAATTTCTTAATAATAATACTTTTTATTCCGTAATTAATGTTAGGAGTAATCTGCAAACAATCTAATATTTTGTTATGATAGATGTTGGCAGTTGGCACGTCATCTTAAGGTCGTGACTGTCGTGACACAATGAGCCTACACGGCATCAACGTGAGAAATATAATAATAAATTATAATGATAATAATACATAATTTTGTTATATTTCAAAGGCTAAAAGACAGCATTTTCGATGAAAGCTCTCAGTCGGCTTGATTTCTTCCGACATCTTGAACAGTTATCTTCATATTTCAACAAATTAACACAACAATATTACAAACTACGTATAAACCATCCTCCTGAATCACTCCTATCTATTGATGAAAACCGCATTAAAATCCATTGCGTAGTTTAAAAGATCTAAAAGTACAGAGGTACAGACGTCGGGAAGCTACTTTGTTTTATACTATGCAGAGAACGGTCAATAAATGTGCAGATCGGATCAGATATTCTGCCGAATTGTTGTATACACTCACATCCAGCTGGTCTTCAAGTGGCACGTCGCATTTGGTCAGTAGAGCCGCGCAAGCCGTCGCGAGCTCCCAGGAACCTTCGTACAGCGATATCTGGACAACGCGCAAGTGTGCACAAATTATAGTCACAATACCATCGTACAGTAATTATACTGGTCCTTCCTGTGCAAATGACCAACCTAACTGGGTTTAAATTATATCTATAAGACTAGGGTGTGCGGTGCGCTATTAATAATTATAATAATAATTTATTTCAGATAAAACTTACCAAGGAGCACACAGTCAAATGATACAATAAAAATGAACAGCAGTATACAACAGAAAATTAAAATAATGGGAAGTTTTTTAATAATAGAAATTCTAGGATGCAATCTCATACTGCTTGACGGAGATTTCCCTGTTTTTACTACGTGCATATTATGGATGTATACACAGTACATATACCAAAACATATTTTTTAAATTTTTGTCTGTCTGTCTGTCTGTGTCGGCTAATCTCTGAAATGGCTGGATCGATTTTGACGGGACTTTATTTGTGTGTGTGAGGTTGTGCGTATACCTGATTGGCGAGGTGTATGTAGTAGTGGTTCGAGCAGAGTTTCTTGGCGAGGTCTGGCGTCTGGCGGCGCTGCAGCGCGGCCAGCACGCGCACGACGGCCGCGCGCACGCCACACGACCGGTGGTTCGCGAGCACCACCAGACTCTCCGCTTGGATCGCGTTGCACACCGCCTGCACATCATCTACTTAAGCGCACACTCTCCACACTTCGCGATCATTACAGGTGACTAGGATGTAGATGTAGTAACAACCTAGGGCCCGTACCGAAACTTAATAAATTGTTTGTCAGTTCCTTTGCAGTATTTTGTATTTCATGCGAGTCTCGAGGTTGAAATGCCGCCGTGGTAGATGTACTTTACGAAGTTTGCGATTCAATGTCCAAATGTGTGCGTAATACTGTAGGGCCACTAAGTGTCGATACTCGCGGAGGCTCCTGGTGGCCTGGGAGTATGGGCGGACGTCGAGCCGGAGTCGCGGCTAGAAGCGAGTACCTGCGTGAGCTGGTGGTCGGGCAGCGTGCGCACGGCGTCGCGCACCAGCAACAGGAGTCCCTCGCAGGCCGCCCAGCCCGCGCCGGCGCCCGCGCCCGCGCGCACTCGCCCCTGCAACCGCAACACACGTTACACATCCTCTCTCACTTCTACTCACCGTACCGTTACGTCCCTTTACTGCAAACTGAATCATGAAAATGTTCAATCACTTTGTATTTCTAGTGTTTTTACGATAACCTATCCATTACAACTACAAACAATGTAACTCCTGGAGAGATCCGTATAATTTCGAGACATAAACCTAAATAGGTTTTAATCTACAGTGACCGAATAGATAATTGGGACACAGTTGGATATGGTAGCTAACTACTACGAGCGAGCTCAGGGAGTTAAGACAACATTCGCTAAACGTATGTGTTTGTGTTACGAAGAGAATTGGTCTGACGTACCTGCGTGTATATCCCGGAGGTGTACATCTCGACGGTGGTGTGGCTGACGTCCTCCTCGTCGACCACGATGTACTCGTTGAGCTCTCCCCCCGCCCCCGCCCCCGCACTCTCACCCTGCACGCCCGCGGGAGCCGTGCGCCCTTCACTCTCACTGTATTCCGCCAATTCTAAAATAAATTTTGTCTAATAACATTTATGCGTAGGCAAAAAATATTTTTATTGTCTTTTTGATACTCTTGTTTTTCTTTAAGTTAATTATTTAGTTAGTTACTTAGTTGACGTAGTTCACCAAGTCTATATATAATATGATTAAACTCTATTCCGTAAACAAACAAAAGATGCTGCAAATGCGTGACGATCCTAAAAAGCAGTATAATGATACAGAAACATTTAGAATTCACCTGCCGTGGTGTCCGAGGTCTCCGATGTGGATGAGATATTGTGCTTCCTGTAACAAAAACGTCTTTATATAGATAATAATGTGTTAGCAGAATATCTGAGCAGATACTGAGATTAACGAAACAAAACCGTTACCTGCCTTCCTTGATCTGCATATTGATGATTCCCTTCATTTGCTTGGTGGAATCTATGCTACTCTCCATCTTGTCGCTGTCTTCACGATTTTGGACCGTATCACGCAAATCACTGAGGCTGTTATCTTTTGTCATATCTTCGGTGGACACACTAGCATGACTAGGCCGGTGTGTGGTGCGTTTCTTGATTCTTTTAGAAGTTTTTCGACGAGTGTTTGAGTTAAAATCGCTCATGTCTTGTGTCTCGGAGGTCAGCAGGAAGTAGAAATTAGCTCGAGAGTGCGTCACGAATGTGTCACTGGCCTGAAATTAACAATGAAGCTCATGAGTTATTCACTTTCAACAACGTACCGTACAATTTTAACTTACTAATTTGAAATGTAATTACTGCCTAACTCAAGAAACGAATGTTTGAAATGTCACCAAACTAGAGGTCGTAAACGTGAATAATTTATGGGTGATTGTGATACACAAGTTAGCAGGCTCTCGCTGGCGCTGGCTTCAATCTCACCACTCTTCGAGTTGTAGCTATGGTACCTGATGCATGAGCAGCAGGAAGTCAGCCAGCAGCGCCAGGCGGTGCAGGAGCGGCGGCTCGCCCATCAGCCCCCGCACCAGCTGCACCAGACTCTCACTGGCGCTGGCTTCCATCTCACCACTCTCCGAGTTGTAGCTATGGTACCTGATGCATGAGCAGCAGGAAGTCAGCCAGCAGCGCCAGGCGGTGCAGGAGCGGCGGCTCGCCCATCAGCCCCCGCACCAGCTGCATCAGACTCTCACTGGCGCTGGCTTCCATCTCACCACTCTCCGAGTTGTAGCTATGGTACCTGATGCATGAGCAGCAGGAAGTCAGCCAGCAGCGCCAGGCGGTGCAGGAGCGGCGGCTCGCCCATCAGCCCCCGCACCAGCTGCACCAGGCTCTCACTGGCGCTGGCTTCCATCTCACCACTCTCCGAGTTCAGGAACCGTTCCTGAGAGAAAACATTACATTCAAAAATATTTGCCAAGAATGTTAAACGTATCGTACTGTGCCTACCTATGAATAATCAGTATTTGATCATCCAAGACAATAAACGGACGTATAGCCGAACTCGATCTTTTAATCAACATCAATACTCATACAACACGCTCCATATAAAGAGCACAGTACCTTCCATAAAGATTGTTCAGGAAAGCCGATTCAATTTGTTGCTTTGCCAAATGTTTTCAAGCACGATTCCGACTTTCAGAACTATCGCTTTATATCGATACACAGTTTAATGTACCTTGCAGGCGAGCAGCAGGTGAGGCAGCAGCTCCGCCCTGGAGAGCTGGTAGTGGTTGAAGGCACGGCGCGGATGTCTCCGCCGCAGCAACACCCTCATGCTGCGCAGCGTCAGCGCCCATAACGTCCCGGACTCAACAACCTTCCGCTCCGTCTCTTCAGACCCTTCCACCTCCCATTTGAACTCCTAGAACATCATATTCAGGTAACAAAGAGGTTTCTGATTCAATGTTCAACGTCAGAGATTGAAGTTCAATGTTAAATACTGACGACTAAATAATTGTGCTCACTGTCACAAAGTTAAAAGTATGTTTTCTTCTTTATCTTATAAATATGTTTCTATATATTTTGTTTTTTTTTGTCTTTTACAATTTAGTACTTCAATTCGGAACTGGTCAAACTCAAGTCCCGAGCTGCCCATGCGCATGGTGTCAAAGATACAACAGTGACATACTTGTGTAGTGTCGAGGATGGAGGAGGCTCTGGTGAGCAGCACCAGCAGCGCGGGTTCCAACACGACGGCGTCGCTGCGCGCCAGCACGCACGCGCCCGAGCTGGCCATGCGCAGTATTGAACTACTGCATGCTTCGTCTAGAATCACCTGTGTGATAACAAGTAAGAAAGGAACTTATACTACAACTAGCTGCGCCCCGCGGTTTCACCCGCGTAAGTTTAGATTCCGTGGGAATATCGGGATAAAAGTAACAGCTGTGTGCAATATACCTATCAAGTTTCATCACAATCGGTTCATTAGTTTTTGCGTGAAGAAGTACAAACATATTAAGTATATACTTATTTTAATTTAAAAATGAGCGCGCCGCCGCTATCACGTTGAGCAGCATGTCGGGCGGTACCTTGAGGAGATGCGGCGTGAGGCGGCAGCGCGGCGCCGCCAGCACGGTGAGCAGCATGTCGGGCGGTACCTTGAGGAGATGCGGCGTGAGGCGGCAGCGCGGCGCCGCCAGCACGGTGAGCAGCATGTCGGGCGGTACCTTGAGGAGATGCGGCGTGAGGCGGCAGCGCGGCGCCGCCAGCACGGTGAGCAGCATGTCGGGCGGTACCTTGAGGAGATGCGGCGTGAGGCGGCAGCGCGGCGCCGCCAGCACGGTGAGCAGCATGTCGGGCGCGTGCTCAGCGTGGAACTGCGCGTACAGCCGGTCGTCAAGCCGGCACAGCCGCAGCACCACGCCCAGCGCCATCGCTTGCTCCGCCGCCGTGCCCTCCAGCTCCACAACCTGTACAATACACAACACATTATTACAAATGGATTAATTTATTTTAATCGGTATAGTTGTAACTGTTGTGCGCTTGTGATAAATACATTGTGAGATCAAATTGTATTTCGAGTTATAGTTTCTCAATCACACTACTTATTATAATAAATAATTTCAAAGATGGTAAAATTGCCGGCATAGGAACTGTCATGCATAGTTGAAGAGGGTTGAATTAATTTTGAATACAGCAAAAAATTTCAATTAAGGTAGTGACAGTTGAGTGCAGTCCCGTTCCCGGTACGTACCCGCGCGTACAGGAAGAGTAGCACGTCGGTGCCGTGCAGCGCGTAGAGCGCGGGCGGCAGGCCGCGGTACCGGCTGTCGAGCGGCGCGCCGGTCCACGTCACGAACAGCGCCTCGGGGATGGACGCGCCGCCGCCCCCCGCGCCGGACGCACCCGCCCCGCCCGACACACCCACCCGCCCCGCGAACACTACAACACAACATCAACATTTGCGATACGTGCCGAACAAATGCAATTACATTCAAATATCCTCAATTTGAAGGAATCCGAAATGACACTCGTCTCGCAATCTATATCAGCATCAAGTAAACAACTTTAGGCAATACTTGTTCTTCAGAAAGAAAAATATAACTCTAATATAGAGTAAGCTTCTTTCTTATTCTGACACTGTTTTAGTGTTAGTTGTTTACAGTTTTCGAATACGAGATTTTGAGAAGTAGACAGACAATTTGACAGGTCAGTATAATTGAAGACAGCGGGCGGAGTCGAGTGCATTTATAGATTGTGTGTGAGTGACCTGTGTTTGTGACTACGGTGTTGACCAAATGTGTCAGTGAGGTAATAATGTATGTGTAACAAGCAAAAATCAAGACAAAGTTTTCCTTTAAGTTCATCTACTTAGTGTCGAAACTTCAAGTAACGGCTATGTCATGCCAAAACTACATCGTCATTTGGACGAAATTAAGTCACCATTCGGATAAAGGAAAAATAAATAAATCATAATAAAATCTTCCAGTTAACAAACTCACCTGTGGGCAGAACAGTTGTCTGATGATACAAATTGACGATGTGCGGTGTTTGCGCAGAAAACGATAACAGCAGATTGTCATGTAACTCCCGCAGCGACGAGGTCGACATTTCGAATACCTGCCACAGAGAACCACAGAGGAGGGATACCACTAAATACTTATCAAAGATTTATTTTTATAAATAGATTATATTACGAGTAATTTACCTGATCCCAGTCGATGTCAGAATCCAAAACGTTAGGCGTGAGTAAAGATGGAAAATTCGGGTATTCACATCGAACCTGGAAAAGGCACAAAAGATAATGAAAGTAATAAACGATTAAGCGAAACTATTGCAAGGTAACAGATGACGCCATGGCAAAGATGAGCCTTCTACAGCTGATCGGATTTGACTCCAACCTAAAGTCCCTCCGGTACTTTAAGGAGCTGGACCGAAGCAATGCACAAAAGTCCCGAAAAAGGGTTATGCGAGCCGTTGGCGCAGCCCATAGTCTACCCCACTATGAATATGAAAAAATTTGAGGCGGTTGGTGGTGTGACGCAATTAATCTAACGGTCATATGTACAAGAGCTCGGAATGACGTTGCATTAGGTAGTTCTCTTAACCAATAATCGTTAAGGAATAAAGTTATCGACGGAGTAGTGACCCAAATGGGAACTGCACGCTTTTAGATATTTATACTTATATTCCTGTCACGTTTGGCCAATCACTGTTGTGGTAATGTGAGCCGAGGTGCACTCCAGCCGACAAAGAGTGTCGGCTGAGTCGGTTATTTGTATTGTTGCTTTCCAAATAGATTTATGTTGTATAGCGCGGAGAGAAGCCTCCAGACGCGGCAGTCACGCCTGTATAGTTTAAGACTGAAGTTGGCTGCAAAACATGTTGTATTTTACCATGAAGGAGACAAGCAAAGAGTCGAATAGATATATAGTTACAATGCAGTCGGAGTCAGGTCCGTGCGCAGCGATGTGCATCGCGAGCGGCGCCGTGAGCAGCGCGGCGCGGTACACGTGCGCACTCGACAGGTGGTACACGCCCGCGCCTCCCGCACCTCCCCGCGCCGCGTGCCCCACCACCATGTGAGTGGGCGTCACCTTGCGCACCATTATACCTGTCCCACACAGGTTTCAGTCTTAACTAACTTCAAGCTAACGTGATTTTCACTTTAAACGCATGATTCAAGTTATAAAAAAAATATTACAATGTTATGTACAGTATAATAACGCGGCATAAAATTACATACCTTGCATAGGCAACGATATAGTTTCAAATTCGTATCCATTGACGAATATCGTAACCTGAAAACAAAGCAACATGATACTCAAGTATGATCGGCATGATAAATATTACACGTATCATCAGTCAAACCGACGCGACGCACAGAAAACATTTTTCAACAACTTTTTACACGAATAGCACTAGCACTTCACAATGAGGTCTGTTCTTCTGACATGACACCGTATAAGTAGACATTGTTTGTAATAGTATAATAGTTTCCTTCGAGCCAAATCTAAATGATACTCGGTTTATGGGAAGCAGTTAAAACAATATCACATGGTATCTGGGAGGGGGTAAGACCCCTGATGGGTGGTGCGTACCTGTACGTGCATAGCGCGGCGCTGCAAGCGCTCCCGCACGTCGAGCGCGAGGCAGGTCCACTTGCGCGGCGGCAGCACGGCGGCCACGCGCGCCGCGCTCAGCACGCCCGCGCCGCTCGCTTCCGGACGCGTCAGCTTCAGCGTCAGCGAGCCTGGACCGGTGACGTTCAAACCACTCGCGTTACAACTTGACCATAACGAACACGGTGCTTAGAAAACCACACCGCGCTTCGTCCGATGTGTCTCACCCTAGGTCACATACATCGGCTCGGAGAGCAGAAATAATTTTGATCATATTGAAAATAGAGTTTTAGATATAAATAATGTGACAATGAATTTTCACACCTTCGCCAAAGAAAGGTTTAAACGTGGTTTTGGACGTAATCATCTTATCTTGTGTCATTCATACCACTTGCGTATACGTCCGACTACACTGCAAAATGAGTGGGCTTCATTATATTCTTTTTCACAAAATGAAGGAAAGTAGTATATTTCTTGGAAATCATCATTAAAACACGCAACGCTTCACAGTCTGAGAGGTACGTTACAGAGGTGCGGCATACGCGCGAGAATGGCAATAGTGTATGCAGATGATCGCACGAGTCAGTCGTCCTAATTGTTCAGACATGAAATAGCACGATGACTCGGTATCAGCGTACGCGATTGGTTAGGCCAACCGCTGCAAAAATTCAAAGTTCCCAATTTGAGAGAGCAAAAATCGTCAACGACGTAATTGTTACGTACCAGATTGTGGTTCGAGCCAGATTTCGAACATGAGCAAGTCGTGTCCTATCGAGAAGACGTGGGCCAGTTCCGCTTTTGCTTCCGTTTTGTTGGGCGAGGTGCTGGCTGTCTTGCTGGCCGGCTTGTTCGGCGACTTGTTAGTGTCCGAGTCCGAGGAGTCGCCTTCTGCCTCATCGGCGTTATCTATCACACAAGAATTACTTACTTAATAGTTAATAAAAATCGTTTAGTTAATTTCTTTAATCATATTGTATTGTACCCCGGTATGTAAATTGTGACTGTCATGTTTCTTGTTTAAATGACGTACAATAAAGATTCAAAGCCAAAGTCAAAGTCAAAAACTTTATTTCCATAGAATTCATAAAGAAATGGCTTGGAAACGTCAATATTCAAAACATAAGGTCACGCGTACTTATCGATAAGTTTGATGCCTGTTCAAACCCTATCCGACCCTCCATGGGGAAGAACAGACAAGAAACCTCTAATGGAGGGATTCCTTTTTTTTTTTTTTATTATGATTAAGTGTACCTTCGACTCCGAAATGCACCTCATTCAGGAGTATTAAACAGACACCAAAGCTCCGACTACGGTCGAGTCGACCCACCACGGTGACGACAGCGCTCCTCTCCGCAGAGTGAGGGCGCCACATTAGAGGAACACTGACTCTTGATCAAGCATTATCTGTTGAGTCGTGATGTGACGCATCTAATACCTGTGGCAGCGGGGGCGGGGGGGGCGTGCGGCGCGTGCCCCTGCAGCCACAGCACGAGCGAGAACCCCTGCAACCAGGGCGCCCAGCCTGCGCCCTCCGCGCCCACGCGGGCCGCGCCCCTGCTCCACGCGGACACTACTCCTGATCAACAACATAACAGTATTTGTGGTAAGTTGGGAGGGGGGGGGGGGAGAAGTATTTGATAGTCAGCGCTGTTATAGGGTAAGATAGTAGTTTTTAAGTCATTTGTAAATTAAATGATAATAGTGACATATTAAATAGTATTTTCCAAATTAAGAAACTATAATAGTGCCTATAATTTTTTTTTATGTAAAAAACATACATATATGTATATTGTAGTTGAGGCATTAGTATAAGTACAATAGTGTGGTGTGTAGTTACCCGCTCTAGTGTGTGCCTCGTACAACTTCCTGGCGGAGCTCTCGGCGAGGTGGCTCTGCGACGACACGCCGTTCATAGTCAAGTGCACGAACTCTTCCGATAATGACTGCATTGTATCTGGAACCGAACATATATTTTATATATTTTAAGAGCAGTAGAACTCTCGCCAAGTTCGTCCGGGGAAGTGCTGCCACCATGCCCATTTCTGCCGCCTAGCAGCAACACATTCGCGTTACTGGGTTCCGATTTGAAAGGTGTGGTTTCCGGTGAAATTACAGGCACATTAGACCTTCTACCTACACGTCTCAGGTTGGTTGGGCCGAGGTTACCACTTAACACCAGGTGGGCCGTCGGCTCGTACCGTATATATATATATCAAATAAAAAACAAAAAATGCCGAACCTTATACTTGTGCTTTTGTGTTTTTTATGGTTTATGACTAGATTTGAAAACAACAACTAATAATACAGGTGCGCTCAGACATAACGCTCATATAAGGCTATAAGTCCCAGTCATCGACGGACATCTACAAGACCAGAGGCACTGATGGTGCGCTGCCGGCCTATAGGTAAAGGTAGAAGGGGAACGGCTTTTTGAAAGTCTTGAGCTGTATTGTGGGATGAGGATTGTGAGGATGCAGCGCGGCGTGTGGTGATTCGTGGCTGACGAGCGCCTCGTCCGCGCCGTCAACAGCGGCGTCAGGAATGTCGCCAACCCTGGTAGTTCTATAGAGGAGTACCTGTGTTGTCCCTGTCTATGGGGAAGGTGAGGATGCAGTGCGGCGTGTGATGGTCCGTGGTTGCGGTGAGCCGCGTCAGCGCCGTCAGCAGCAGCGTCAGCGGCGGCGCCTCGTTCGTGAACAGACGCAGGAAGGCGGCCAGTTCTGGCGTTTCGATGCTCTGAGATGCTAACACGTGGATCAGCTCCAATACACTGCGCTGAAGGTCTGCGGAATTAATAATATTTAGTAATGTATGCGATAGTGTTTCCATCCGCGCACAATTATGAGCTTTATATGTGTGTGGATTCACAGAGGGTACCGCACCCGATGTTATAATTCACAGTGAACACAGCGATAATCACGTTGCGGAGTTCTTATGCAGCTCTGAGATAAGCGTAGATTAGCTGAGCGGAGCCGTGAACAGAGATAAGTGTTTCTGACGAGGCGGGAGCTAGCGATGTGGTTGAAGAGCGGGAACGAGACGTAAAATTTTCTACGTTAATCGATGCAACTCCCCCCGGTACACTCCTCTCCGCCGCGATCCGTCGGCGGGTCATACAATATGTTACTAGTGAAGCGGAGCGGAGACGCGCTGGTTACCTTCGAGCGCGGGATCGGCGGCGGCGAGCAGCGCGGCGGCGGGCGGCGCGAGCAGGCGGCGCGCGAGTCGCTGCGGGGCGCGCGCGCTCGCCAGCGCGACCGCTAGCCGCGAGCAGCACGCGCGCGCCAGCTGCACGCCCACGCGCTGCACGCCCGCCGCCCCCGCCCCGCCACCCTCCTCTGTACCCTTCTGCTTCGACTGGAGCAGCCTGCGCACACACACACAAAATACATAATTTTATTAACAGCCGCTTCGACGCATTCGTTAAGTGTCCACTCTCAGTTATTCTATGGTTACGAGTCAGTTACTTTTCGTGGATACCAATAATTAGGACATAATAGTAGTTCACGAGAACACCCAAACCATCGGTAACTTCCTTGGAAAAATACGTCTAACTTATACTGCCGAACACTGAGATAAAAATTGATAGATAATTTTTCTAACTACATACTCGTATATATAATCTTCGGGAGGAAACCAAGTTTTAACTAAATACTATAATTAAAAACCCATAATACTAACTTGTCAATGAGCTGTGTAAGTATATCAACCACAATGACACACAGTTCTGGATGTGCCAACTCTCCGTTCTTGGTGTATTCGGTACATTCTGTGGTGACAGGTTCCGTCCCGGGCGACTGTATACCTGTAACATACCACGGGATATAATGCACGGGTTCAAGGTCGAAAATTCACTTTTTTTATGTAATACAGTTACAGCACGAGCTGACGGCCCACCTTGTGTTAAGTGGTAACCTCAGCCCATAACAAGCGATGCGGCTTGGGTCCTCTTCTACTAGGTACGACAAGACCCAAGTCGCAACGTATGCGCCCGTAACTCTGAGACGCGTAGGTGGAATGTCTCGTGTGCCTGTAATTTATCTCTTATCTGTATCTTTATCACTATCGGGCCTTTGACACGTATACTGAATTTACCTGATGAAGGAATGGAAGACATATTCAAAGACATTTTTCTGCTTTTGTACAAAGGAAGCAGATCGAATTTTCCGATTTCCACGTCAGCCTGCGGACAGAAATACACGAGTCTGTAGATTATAAAAATAAATGTATACATTGCACATACATCACGTTCTCAGAATACTCACCGCAAATGTCTATATCACTTTTGTAACATATTTTTCTAGACTATAATTAAAAAATATCAAATATCTATTATTGGATGACATTATAAAATATTTTTTCATAAATGCATTAGGCATTTTAGAGCGCGTTTTGCATACATTAGCATTTCGACAAGCAACAATGTTGGAAGTATTTGAAACGCAGTCGTGTAGGTATGTGATCGTGTACCGGTTGTACGGCTACAACACGGCACTGAGCACAACTTAAATATACAGTCGATCAGATTGTAGGTAAGCCGTATCCGACGTTGATCACGGTACGGTTACCAGTTGCCTTCTACCCCGTTCAAATCTAAGTAATTGAGGAAATTGTATACAATTGCTTCCAATTTCAAATATGCGTGCAACGATAAGACAAGCTAACATACATTTACAAGATATGAGTTGCGCTGAAAGTTACCCGGAGACGAGGAAATCTAACCACTGTCAGATGACCTTCAGTACTTTTCATTTGCAACATCATAAAAAAAAAACATTGAATGAATAAGTTATTCCCTCACACTCCCCCGACCCCCCAGCATGCAGAGGATTGGGATAACCTTATTATTACGACAGGTGTAAGAGCAGTAGAACTCACGCCAAGTTCGTCCGGGGAAGTACTGCCACCGTACCCATTTCTGCCGCCAAGCAGTAACGCGTTCGCGTTACTGTGTTCCGGTTTTAAAGGTGTGGTTTCCGGTGAAATTACAGGCACATGAGACATTCCACCTACACGTCTCACAGTTACGGGCGCATACGATGCGACTTGGGTCTTGTACCTAGTAGGGGAGGACCGAAGTCGCATCAGTTGTTATGGGCCGAGGTTACCACTTAACACCAGGTAGGACGTCGGCTCGTTCCGTAACTGTATTACATAAAAAAAAAAGTTATTCCCTCACTCTCCCCCGACCCCCCAGCATGCCGAGGATTGGGATAACCTTATTATTACGACAGGTATGTATGTGTGTGGTGTGGAGCACAGCAGCCGAGTCACGTACACCACAAGCAACATTACCTCGTAGCCGTCGTCCCTGCGGGCGGCGGCGGCGGCGGCGGGCTCGCTGTGCTCGCTAGCGTACACGGGCGTCGCGCTCTCCTCGCTGGACGTACACGAGCCGGAGCTGCCGCCGGAGCCGCACACCAGCGGCGGCACCTGCACGGGCGCGCAACCTTACTACGTTACAATATTTATTTTATTACTAGCTGTGCCCGCGACTTCGTTCGCTACGAATAACTGAATCCTTATGGCAGCGGCGCGGCTCTCAGCGCGCTTTATATAGCCACGGACGCTCAGGCGCGAGGCGTGTAGTACGTACTCTGTACGTTAAAAATGTACGCCGTGATTCTTTAAATTGACATAACTTTTTTATTTATGAACCGATTGACATGAAATAAACACTAAATGTTAAGTGAAGCTTACTACAATATATTAGTGAAAACCGTATCTAAATCGAATAAGCCGTTTCTGATATTAGCGTGCACAAACACACAGACAAACAGACAAACAGACAAAAAAACAATTAATTACAATTTCGGGTTCGGTATCGATATAATAACAACCCCTGCTACTTTTTTTTTATATATTTTCATTGTACAGACACCACTTTTCTACAATTTTATTATATGTATAGATTGAGATACGGAACGAGCCGACGGCCCACCTGGTGTTAAGTGGTAACCTCGGCCCATAACAAGGCCCCTACATGCGCCCGTAACTCTGAGACGTGTCGGTGGAATGTCTCGTGTGCCTGTAATTTCACCGGAAACCACACCTTTCAAACAGGAACACAGTAACGTGAACGCGTTACTGCTTGGCGGCAGAAATGGGCATGGTGGCAGTATTTCCCCGGACGGACTTGGCGTGAGTTCTACTGCTCTTAAAATTGCTGCACTAGTATATGTTTTTCCCTGTACAGGTTATAATATGACGGCGCAGCTACACCACTGTGAAATTTATCTAAGATATGCATCATGAGACATTCCACCATCATCCTTCGCCTCAGAGTTAAGGGCGCATAGGATGCGTCTTGACCCATGTCGCGCAGGGGAGGATTCAAAGTTGTATCACTTGTTATGGGCAGATCTTATCACTCAACACCAGGTGGGGCGTCTGCTCGTTGACACAATAAAAAACAAGATAACAGAACCTATGGAAAAAGCAAATTTAAATGAACTTATAATCCGTTCTTGGGATTAAGCTAAAAATGTGTGTGTGCGTGTGTGTGTGTGTGTGTGTGTGTGTGTGTGTGTGTGTGTGTGTGTGTGTGTGTGTGTGTGTGTGTGTGTGTGTGTGTGCGTGCGTGCGTGCGTGCGTGCGTGTGTGTGTGTGTGTGTGTGTGTGTGTGTGTGTGTGTGTGTGTGTGTGTGTGTGTGTGTGTGTGTGTGTGTGTGTAACTACATTTCTGTGATGAGCAAGTCCAATACGGCACTGGGGAACAATTCCCACTGGTAAACTAACCTAGATTGAGTAAGTAAGCGTTTGAAGACAAGAACATAGATAAATGATGTAAACAAAGCAACACTTTAATGTAGAAATAATGTTGCAGACAGTAATTTATTGGACCCGTAACTACGGGGGGAAACGTTTCACGTATTTTCACCAGCACCGTCACAATTAAAGCCGAAACTTAGATATGCAAATGCGGTGGTTGGCGGCAGCAATACGTATGAGTATGGTGGCAGTAGGTAATACCGCCGCGCCGGCAAATTTGGCTCAGCTTGCAATTACCTACTTGTGTATAAGTCAAAGTCAAAGTCAAAACTTTTATTTCCATAGAATTCATAAAGAAATGGCTTGGAAACGTCAATATTATTCAAAACATAAGGTTACGCGTACTTATCGATAAGTTTGATGCCTGTTCAAACCCTATCCGACCCTCCATGGGGAAGAACAAACAAGAAACCCCTAATGGAGGGATTCCTTTTTTTTCGCGAGCACGTCCAGCACGTATCAACAACAAGTATAAGCTGCTAGTAATAGCTCTAGCTGTGGATACTTGTGTGATCATCAATATCCACAGCTACACATAATCGTAGCTTACTCACTGATTTAAAGTATCCACACCCACTACTTATAAATAAATTAACATTCCAGCCACCAAAATATGGTGACTCAACACACAAAATGTTAAAAAAATCTATCCACAATTTTGAAACAATTAACTTTCACAGCACACCGCAACATAACATTACTGCAACTCACTTTCTCCATTCCCGTAACTTTATTGTTGCACACACACACACACAAACAAACAAACAAATATTTATTTTATATCCAATGTAAACAAACTTATTTTTAATCAATATTCATAAAACGAATTAACAAATTATGTATATATATTAAAAAACTTTTATTTTTCTTTTTACGCAATTTAAAATGAAGTAATAATTGGAAGTCGCGGGGACGACTAGCTCCGATCCGTGATTTCCGTGTTGTTCGGTTGTTTAGCGTCAAGTACAACATGTTACAATATTTGGGGGTCCCGTAACCTGAGTATTTCTTAAATCTCGTAGTTACAGAGCCGAACGAATCAGATCTTCAATTTAAGTCAGAAAATTTTAATCCATTTTTGCCGTTACAGAAATGGAAACGACAATGCTGTAAACGTCTTGCAACTGTTGTAAAAGTACGAAGAACACACTACGGATTACCTATCTCCTAATTACCTAACTCGACTTTTCTGAGTGGTGGATTGGGATTCGGATCAAGATTGACCTGTAACTTAATATTTTACGGAAGGATGTGATTACTCTAAAAATGTAAAGTAGCTACCCTGATAGGGTTTGCGTCTCCAATTGGAGGGAAACTGTGGGGAATCTGGAGGGCTTTCGAAATTACCTTGAGCACGAAATGATTACAAAAAATGATGATCAAAAATATGGGCGATATACTGGGCACCAGTACTCGATAAACGTGCCAACAAACGGAGTGTATATGTCCGAATGCTTTCATTTCATTCAACGTATCGAAGCCTCCAAGTAGCTGTCACACCCACGTCAATGTAATCGTTTATACGTGTGAATATGGAACCCCGATGAACGGGACCGATTATGGAGGCTATTAGGCGAGGGGCCGAAACCGGTAGATGGCCCCCCACCGCCCGCCGCCCGCTCTGCCTATCCGTAATCTTGTTCTATGCTAATACCACTCGCTCCAAACCACGAGGTACGACCGGTCAATTCTGCCCCCTTGGAGTCGATATGTTCCTATTTTGCAATTGATTTTCTGATTTAAACGTTAAATTGTTATGCTTTTGTCATGTCTATGTTTCCAACTATTATAAATAATATCCACGATGTACTCAGTGTTTCTGCGTGCGTGTTGGTCAGTTTTTTGAGACTACAAGATCGACTTCACAATTAAATTTACAGTTGTATTTATTTACTGTTAAGTGAATGTGTAGCGCTTATATTTTAATTAATTCGACTCCAAGATAAAAAAGTTCTAGAAATATAAATACTGTTTTAACTGATCAGATAAATACTATTGAATAAATAAATAAACCAACTACTATTACTTTATCTTATTACGTATAAAAAATGACCATTTTTAAAAACGCTACAGTCACATACAGGTATAATAGCATTTGTTGTATTTTCGTATGATGTATTTCCATAAAATAGTAATGTTGAATTGGAATAAGGAATCTTTATATTATTATTTTAATACGATTGTTCGGTGTTACAGACATCGCAGTAATTACATAGCTTCGGAGACTATCCCACGAAAGAGCACATTTTTTCAATTATGTATTTGATAACAAAGGAGTAAAAAGTGCTCCATTATCATTTATTTTCACGCTCGTGTACTAATCAAATCCGGGCTGTGTAATGCAATAACTACTTATTACAACATGTATTATGTACGAGATACTGACAAGCAATGAAAATAAATGTAAGAAATAATAGATAGGACAGACAGACAAAAACACTGTCCACGTTCAGAACCGGCGAACGCGTGACGTGCACGGTCACGTGTACAAGCAGCCGCCCACGTCCGCGCCCGCGCCCGCGCCCGCGCCCGCGCCCTAATCCCCTTCCAGATGGTGGGAAAGCAGATAATAGGACAACGGTGTAAGGTTTCACTCGACCCGGGGCCGGGGGTGGCTTCTGTACGTACACAAACACTGAACGCTACCTACATTCAGTGTATAAGTAAAATCGTGTTATCTTTACCTAAAACGCTCAATTTTTTTTTTCTCAATCCCGCTATACATGTCACTATTAAGATATAGTACATGGAGAGAGATAAACACGCGCCGTACGTAATAGGAGGAATAAAGTTTACTAGTTATTTTTCTATGTAAATGATATGAGAGCTGAGATGATGCAAGTTGATCAGCTGCTGGAGATCAGTAACAGTGTAGAAGAAACTTGTGAAGGGGCGTAGACTTCTGTTGGGGTTGAAACATTACTCGTTGATAAGAGGGTGTCGGGGTTACCTTAGCGTGCGCCAGGCGCGGCATGGCGTGGCAGCGGCTCGGCGCGGCGGTCGCGACCCGTATGAGCGCCTCGCACAGCGCACGCAGCCGGCTCCCTTCCAGCGCCGCCGCGGGCGACACCAGCGCCCTCCTCACCAGGCCGCAGCTCGTCTCCTTAGAACGGCCCGACGTTACATCTGTCAAACATCAACCAACGTGTCGGGAATTGGCCGATACAATTGTGAAGGTACACGGTATGTACTCATATTATATTAGCCATTGGAACGATTCGCCATGTCAGAAGGTCACCAAATTACCTATATTGTACGTGATTAGATAGCCAAGCTATACACACGAGTAGACATTCCTTAATCTGCCATTTACATGAGGAGCAGAATAAACACAACAGTTACATAAAAGCATTCTCAACAATACTTGAAGACAGCTTTTAGAAAAATTTTATAAAACTTATCTAGGCCGGGAGGAATGTTTAAAGATATAACTGCAAAAATCTAGCGTGGATACAGATCTCGAAAATTCGAATGTTTTGCGCAGTAGTTTAATAGCGAACACAATTATTGACGTAATATGCTTCAAGAAAGGTTTACTTAGGGCAGGACTATCGGTGTAATCTTATCATTCAAAGTAAACTTAAATGGAGGTACATATCCAGGTATCTCTTCCTATCTCATACACAATAAATACAACTTGAGAAATTAGTTTGTCAACACCCAATTAAAACGATAATAATAAATTATCAGCTACCGTACCCGACTGCAATGGAATAGCTCCATAAGCAATGCAATTTGTAATCCAGTCTAGTGTGTAATGTAAAGTCGTCTTACCGCCAGCTGGCTATCTTCAAACAATCACAATATGCACTTTATTTCGAATGGAATACAATCTAGAATAGCACAACTGCAACACGAAACCGTACAGTTATGCCCTTGAGCTTGCGTTTAGTTACAGACTATTGCGCCTGCGCCGCCGGAGCGAGCCGCTGATACGTCAATAGTTGTTGTTTGGGTGGACACTAAGTCAGTAGGGGAACTCTATCAAATTAACATAACGACCACATTTATCAAAATGGAATGCAACATTGCAAATCCTAATAAGTGTTAGTGTTCATTGCTAAAAATATCATCGCGAAAAAATCTAAAAAATCTACTAAAAACAAGACTAAGAAACCGGATAGATACGACATTTATCAGATTATTAATGCCAAAAATGGACCTAAAAGGACTCACGTCGCGGACGACAAGCGCAACCTTAAACACTGGGACAATATCTGCCGGGTAGATATTTTCGAGTCTCTCATTTGCACATAAATCTTGCATGTCGAGATTAAGCGTATGTAGGTACGCAGGATTATTAGATAACAGGTTTGTTTACATAGGATACAAGCAAATATACCGAGAGCTAGTGGTAGGTACCACATTTGTATGTGAGTAGATATGTGAGCGAAGTGAAGTGTACTCACCTGCCACGGCGAGCTGAACCGTGAGTAGCGCCTCCATAATCTTGATGAGCACCCTCATCTCTTGCGCGCCGCACTCGCAGTTGCACAAGTAGTGTAGCAGCAACTTGAGCAACGCGTAGCTGTCCAGAAGCACGCTCTCGCTCACGATGTACTCCCTGAACATCGGACTATACAAGCACAGACCGGCACAAGTCTTCCAAAACGTCCAAATGTTCTTTAACACATCTATATGGTCCGCCATAGATTCCTCGAAAGTATTCTCACTGGCCGCGTAATCGCTCATCTTAATCGGCTGCGAAATAGATGACTTCCTTTCGACGTGATCCATAGACGGGATGAACGCGAGCGCAGCCCTCTCCGCGTCCACGTCCACGAGCTCCTCGTACTTGTCGAGGGGCAGTTTCATTCTGTATACCTTGTAGCACTTGTCCGTCATGTCCAGGAGCGATTTGAACAGCATTTGCACTGACGACAGGGAACTCATTTCTCGATAGTACGTCAGTTCGGAGTTTTCTTTCATCAGCTTGAAGATCTCGACGATTATTGCAATTTCTAATATCGAGCAACATTGGTTCGAGAACTCCGGAAGCGACACTAATTCTAGGACATAGCTGAGTCCACCTTTTTGAATAAACTGCTCGGCGAACGACACCGTATTGAGTAAACTGGCGAAGATGTTCAAACACGAGACGGTCAGGAAGTACGCGGATTCTTCCAGGCGGATTATGTATCTGTGTTTGGCCACGATAAATGTAGGGTAGATGACGCTGAACAACAGTTCGTACTTCATCTCCGTGCGGCATTTGGGAGTGACCCGCAGCAAGTGACCGACCGTCGCGTGCAACACGTTGTTGTGATTATCCAGCTGCAGCAGCGAGTTGTAGTGGATCAGGAAACACCACACGCTCTTCCTCTCCACGGGACCCACTCCGTGTTGACACAATTTCCTGTTCAGATCTTTCCTCTCGTCACACGGTTCACAGATGGAACAGGGGAGCTGGTCAGTCACTTTGGGGACCAAAACGCTCGCTCCGAGCTCTCCGTAAACCGTGTGCTCCAGCACTTGGAGACATAGAGACGCGGCGGTGGTGTGCGTCAACATCAGCCTCACGATGCTCTCCATCAAAATGCCCGGCGAGAAGCAGCAGCACACCCCACAATTGAGCATCACTCGAAGGATTTTGTTCCTGAGCACGGTGTGCGCCGAGACCGCCTCGTCGGTGAGTAGGGAGGTCAAGGTCCCGTAGAGGAGGGAGACGCAGCACGCGGAGGGCATCGGCAGGCCGGTGCTCGCCTCGCCGAGGATGTCGTGGTGGTGGTGCATGCCGGCCGCCACGCGCTGCCGACACACTTTATGTCGGGATCGCGGACACGCCGCCGAATGTATCACCTCACTTCGGACTCTCTTCATGCCGTTTACGAGTTTCCCCACGACTTCTATCAACTTTTTAATCAAAACGACTACTTGTTCGTCGTGAATGTACGGTATTCTAATCATTAGTTCGATGCTGTCTTTCAAAAGGCCGCCCTTGAGGCATTCACCGTACAATTTAAACTGATCCGTAAACTCTCTCAGCTTGTCGACGGTGCGGCACTGCATCAGCAGACAGTGGAAGAACGCGGTGACCGAGTACGCTATACCGAACACATACTTAAACAAATTCTCCGATTCAGTCTTATCAGTTTCTCTGGCACGATTGTCTTTTTTACTCTTGGTGATGACATCTTCTAATATTCTGAGCAACATGGGCAGCACTCCGCTGTTGATCAATTTGGCACACAGATCGGCGTGAATGAGCACTTTGTCCAGTGATACTATTAACAATTCTGTCAAAGCTACCTTTATCCGAGAGGTTTGTCCGTCGCCTTGCATCGGAAGGGAGCCGAATTGTATCGAGCACAAATTACGCAAAGAAAAGTTTATACACTGCATGGATATTTGCGAACCTTCGGATCCGGATAAGCTGCTCTCCGCTTTGCACAGCTCCTGGAGTAGATCGGTGACGATCAGGGTGAACTCGAAGGCCGATATCTCCGAGTTGATGATCTCTCTGTGCTTATCGTTGATGAAATCGTCCGCTTTGGGTTTTACTTTCCTCGGGGAGTAGAAGGAGTCCGTATACGTGTCGGGGTACTCGTTCGATGAGCGAATCGACGAGTTGAAGTATTCGAACTCGTCGTTGGGCGAGCTCACTTTGATGGTGAGCGACTTATTGAGAATCTGAAGGTCGTCATTGGAGTCCGCCGATTCCGAAGACGGGTCCGACTCGTCCGCGGGTTTTCGCTTGTTATCGGGCGAGTCGTAGTGGCTCGTGCGTCTCGACCTACACGGAGTGACAAAAATTATCTAAATATCAATAGAACTTGTGAGCAATCTCGTTGGTAAACATTACTTATATTACCTTGTTGCGCATCGTTCTGGTGACTCAATCACACTCTTTGATTGGACGCTTGCTTTCTGCTTTGCCCATATTCTGTAATACAGTTGAGCTGTTACTTTTTGACAAACAAAAAACTAAGCACAGCTTATGGGAACTAGAATTATTGATAGAATACTTTTTCTTATAAAAAAGCCCCAAAGTTAAGCATAGTATAGTATCCTGTATAGTGGGAACCAGACAACTGATATATAACTCATAATACCTTTTTTGTAAGTACACACATATAATACAATACATATTAACAACCACCCACAAACAGAACCATACATACATATATTCACCACAGGAATGATGGATGGGGGAATCGAAACCGCGACCCACAGCGCAGAAGAGCAGCGGGAACAGTGGTTGGTTGTACCTCCCGTTAATAACTGTATCTACTTATCTGTGGCTTGCGGTTAGCCCTTGGCTACGGAGAATCGTGTATCAATATTGCACTAGACTAGACAGATCTGCTAATGCAAAACATTACACATAATGATTATGATTACCTTTTGGTTGTGTAATGCTGCTGCTTCGACAATTCTCATTGCATTTGAGAATACTGCACACTTACAATACTCAAAGGATTTTTTTTATTTTTTTATTTAATACATTTACGGAACGAGCCGACGGCCCACCTGGTGTTAAGTGGTAACCTCGGCCCATAACAGCCGATGCGAATTGGGTCCTCCCATACTAGGTATGACAAGACCAAAGTCGCACAAATTACACAAAGTGATCGATCATTTACAACTTAATTACCTAATATCATTACGCCAATTACAGATCTTTCGGCGTTACCTTATCGCCATCACCATCGCCATCGCCCAATTTAACGTAATGAGGCGCCAACATATTATAGTGCGTACATGTAGTAGTAATAGTAGTAGTAGTAGTCATGGAGAGATGGCATGTAGTTTATCTGTGGGCACGCCACGCCATTGCAGCGTCTAACGACATTGTTACCTGTGTGAGAAGAGCTGGTGTATCGGCGGGCGCGGTGGCTGCGCCACCGCGCCCGCTCTCACGGGGGCTTCGGGCGCGGTCTCACCGCCAGCGGCGGCGCTCAGCTCCCCGAACAGCCAGATCAGCACCGAGCTCAGTTGCCGGCAACAAGACAAACCCTGATTGGAATGAAGCCGATATATACTTCTTCAGCCGCTTTACCAGGTAGGCTACCTTACGAGAGATTTGAATTGTAATCGGATCGACATTTGTCTCTTTCTTTGATAGTTTGCCAAAAAGAGATGAATAGACACGATCCCAATAGGAACTCTGGTCAATTGAAGCTCACGTGAGCGGATAAGTTAACTACTAATTTGTGAGAATGTTGTCCGTGGTTGACACTGTTACCGGAGGCACATTTTACGCGCAGTACAAGTGCTGAAACAACTAACTGAAAGTGATACCTTTATGTGCACAACGAAAGCGTTAACCTGGATTATATAATGTTTTTACTTTATTGGCATTTGTGAATATTGAATTTATGATTTGTATCTCATAAACTGAATACTTCTTCTTCGAGTCACCGGTTCTGTCGAACCAGTGTGGTGAAAGGATTGTAAGTGCGCCTCAAAGAGGCTCCTTTCGTGCACTCGACACATGTCTTCGAATTTTTAGTTCAAGGACATGTCGGTTTCCTCACGATGTTTTCCTTCACCGTTTTGAGAACGCGGTATTGCGCACATAAATCTTTCAATCGAAAAACTCATAGGGGCACGTCGGGATTTGAACCGGCGACCTCCGGATTGAAACTCGGGGGGTCAGTACCGCTAGACCACCACGATCTAGCTCACTATAAAGTAGAGGGTGTTATCGGTCAGGCACAACAGCACAACAATGTGTGACAGCGCTGCGCAGCGCTGCGCCGGCGCCGGTGGAGTGAGGAGAGTTTGACACAGTGCCACGAGATGTATCAGTGCGGGCGGGGCGCGGGGAGAGGCCGCTCGCTGCGGTGAACGAACTCGATACACACAAAACAATATCTCTCATTGCGTAAACTAATCGACATTATAACAAATTCCGAACTTGATCGCACCGAAGTCATCAAGAGAAAATATTTTGATCTAAATTTGACGAATTTCAAGTCCTCAAATCTTATAAGTAGAGTTAATAAAAATCAATTTAGTCTATAATCAATTATGATTCTATTTTGTATATAATATCTATTTTAATAATAACAGTATAAACTGGTAGCTATTTCTAACTTAAACGTATTTTAAATTGTTGTTTTAAATTCCTGTGTTCGTGCTGCAGTTAAACCTTCACGGTCTAACAGAGACGAAACTGAAATAACCTTATGTAATTACGTTACAGTTCAGACAGCTCTCTAATTGAAGAGAGCAAGAGTCTCGTGCAAGAGACAAGGATAACGCGACTATTTACTAATTATAAATACTTTTATACAAGTCAAATTACGATATATCGGTTTTCACGTCCAACATTCATAAAACATTACCAGTCACTTATTAAGTGACGAACGATAAATAAGTAAATTCTAAAACTATCCGGAGAACATTTGCACAGATTAGAGATCGGACAATGTGTATTGAACTAATGATATATACACACACACAGAGCGTCAGTCGGTCCCGCCGCCACGCGCCACGGGCCCCACTCCGAACTCCCGACCTCTGATAACACTGCACTCACATTAGTTGACCACATATTTACATATGGGACTATTTTTTTACTTCCACTGATAGGGGACTATTTACACTGATAGATTAGGTATTCTTTCTAAGTCATACAAAAAATGACAAACAAATACATAACTCCGTTTATTAAAGAACTTTATAAGGGTAGGTAGGTACGACGTTTTGGACTCGGATGTGAAATTCTCTGCTACATATTATATTCCTTACTACAAAATCTGGGAACGACAGAATGTTGAATGTGGGCGTACATTTTAATGTGGAGATAAGATAAGAGATTCAGACAAATGCAAACGTAAGCTGGACAAAATAATGACGACAGGGAAGGGTAGCAGGAAGGGGCACCGACCTCGACTCCCAAAGCCCGCAGCAGATAGAGGCAGCGCCACGCGACCCCTCCGAGCAGATACTTCCTGAGGATCTGTTCGGAGGTGAGCGCGATGGAGCGCGCGAACAAACTCTTCGAGAGCGCCCTCTCCTCCGCACAATCCTGTACTGCTTCTACAACAAATAAGTACTTAACATCATTTCACCTGTGATTTACTTTTTATTTATTCCCCTAATTTTAAGCAACTTCTTTATTTTTTTTATGTTTTGAGTGGCGGAACGTGCTGACGGCCCACCCGATGTTAAGTGGTAACCGCCCCCCATAGACAACAGCAATACAGTCCACCAAAGTTTGAGATGACCTAAGTCGCATTGCGTTGCGTCGATCACCCCGAGACGGGGATGTTACTTCTCATGCGCCTGCAATTTCACCGGCACCCACTCCCTTCCACCGGAACACAGCAATACGAGTGCATCACTGTTAGGCGGCAGATTACCAGGGGTGGTGACAGTACTTCTCCGGGCAAACTTGGCACAAGTTCTACTGCTACTTTGGGTTGCTCCTTTCGCACCACCCGGTACGGATTGAAAGGGTAATCATTTACGGACGCGAGCAACAATATTTCACTGATGTTAAAAGAAACCCCCAGAAACCATATAAATAGGACGTCCGATGCGGTTTTGACCTTTAATTTAGTAAGCTATGGAAGGTTGCTACATCCTGTTCCCCAGGTACAAATAAATTCACTTCTAAACGGTTCATTCAGATGAATTGATGATTGCCACGATGCAAGACGTTTCTACATTAAAACTTTTTTCTATATCACACTAAAACTAGATTTAGGCCTCTTAGAAAACGAATGTCCAAACCGAAAATTCCAGAATAGGTACAAAAATTGTAACTAGACTCTACAGTAGAGTAAACAGGTTTCTTCTCAGAATAAGATAATGACTTATTTATCTAGGAGAGATAATAAGTTGCCAACTGTTTGATTTATAGTAGGTATGTACAAACACTGAGATCAAATCATGACCTGTGTGACCACCGCAACTTTCCAGTTACGTACAGAATTGCATAACTTTGCAAAATGTTTTGCGTAAAATAGTACATCACCTACTGCTGCGTAGAGCCGCATCTACACAGGATGGTACGACGGAGATATTGTCGGCTCACAGTAAATACTACATCCATATACCAAGGAGTGAGTTCTTTTAAGGAATGGACTATTAAGCTGTTGACCGCAGATGACCTTGACAGCGTTTACACGGGCTTTTGGTGAGAGCGGACGGCTCTCAATCGGTACCAACGAGTAGCGTAACGAGAGCTGACACACCAAGTTATATGTTGCTCGTTGGCAATATGCTATAGCTAATAGGCTGAGAGGGAGCGTGGTACCACGGTCTGTAACTTTATCCTGTGGAATGTTATCAAATGTGTGGGGGCGTCCGGTCGCACCGCACCCGCCCCAGGCGCCATTCTGTATTGATAAATGACACTAGCAACTGCAGTGTTATTCACCTACCTATATTCACGACTCTGGACAAAAAACTACACAGGGACCCCTAACAACGGAAAATAGAATCGTGTGAGACAGACTGATTCCTTTACGCAAGACTGGTCCTCAAAAGCGTAAGACCGTAAAGGAATGGGATGGGATAAGAGAGATGTTTGGCGGCGCGCGGTACCTGCATCGTCCCCGTCGGTGTTGAGGGTGGCGGCGGGGGCGGCGGGGGCGGAGAGCGGCGCGGGCGGCGCGTACTGACTGTTGATGGAGGAGGTCACGCGGTGGATGCCGCACAGCAGCTCGCACCCCACCAGCGTCACCACGCCGCTCACCGGGCTGCAACCACACATGCGCACGCGCACGCGCAACATACAACAACTGTGCACACACTGCCCTACTGATGTATGTCTGTCTTATATCGACCCATATACATAGGTCAATGTTAGATTGAGTTTTCCTGATTATCAAGTTTCTTTTATTTAATACACACAAGCTGACGGTCCAGCTGCCGGTAAGTAGCTACCGTTGCCTACAGACGCCTGCAACATTCAAGGAAATGCCGGCGCGGTGCCTATCAGCAAAATTTCAGCCGTTAGGTCAGGTAGAGGTATGTTCTGGCACGGTTTTCCAGCACGAGTACCAAAATACATGAAGCTGAAGAAATGATAGCTACAAAATCAGCCTAGAACGCAAGACTTTATGATTGCATTGACAACATACCAGAAATTGATTAGCTCCTTTGCGTTAGCTCCATTGTTGATGCGTATGAGGAACTCGGCCAGAAACAAGTCCAGCCACGTGGATTTCTGTGAACAATGCCAAAAAATAACATTTACAAAATAATAGCTTTAGTAGCTAATAATTAGCTCTTCTCGCCTGAAACACAGGATTACCTAGTTCAGGCTCCCGTGTTATATATACCTATGTATAAATAAGTTTTATGATTTTTTATATTTAACATGTTTTATTTGAATACATTTATTATTATTATAATTTGGGCGTATTTTCGTTTATCTCTCAGTGACAGGTGATAGGTTTATTTAGAACAAAACATGATATGATTGCTAAATAAATATGTAGATTAGTTATTCGTCATATATACAACATTAGATAGTGTTTTATCTACAATTGGAGAATCTGTTCAGACAACTTCAACCTGAGTTCCATCGATATATGTAATGAAATGTCTTGAAAACACAGTTTAATTCAGTTTAGTACAGCTAATGAAAAAACTGTTATTAAACCCTTAAACGACGTAACGGTTTGAGAGCACCTAAGACTCCTAACGTAAATACACATCGCATGTTATGTTCACTGATTGAATGATTGGAGACGTAAACGATGTACCATTTGAGCTGATCGTTGCATCCGGAAACGGTGATGTACGATGTTTTATATCGATCCCAATCGATGCTAAGCTAACTCATTTACAAAATCTGTGTTACGATTTCTAGATCATCTTCAGATATATAACTAAGTACTATGCCTACGTTTAACATACCTGAGTTCCATGTCTCAGTTGTATGTAATGATCGTAATTAACCCTCAGTTGGTATTCCAGGCAACCTATTTTCAGATAAAGCAGGAGTTTAATTGTACTTGACTGGCCTCATAGCTCAGTTGGTTAGTAACCCTACCTTCTGTGCTGTAGGTCTTGGGTTCGATCCCCACTCAGGACAAACATTTATGTGACATTTGTAACATTGATGTTTGTTCTGTGTCTGGGTGTTAATATGTATTATATGTATGTATTTATAAAAGAAAAGTATATAAGTATGTATATCAGTTGTCTGGTTCTCATGATACAAGCTATGCTTAGCTTACTTTGGGGCTAGGTGGCGCTGTGTGAAAAGTCCACCAATATTATTATTATTATTAATGTTTAAAAATTTACCAACGTATGTATTTTTTTATATTTAATAAACGAGACTAGACAGATATTGAATTAACAATACTGAACTAATATAAACATATTGGAACACCTGAGCCGATCCATTGGCAGATATAGGTATGTTCGTGTTCATGTTTTCAAATCTCATAATTAATGGGTAATTAGGTAGATATAGAATAATTGGCGAAAACCATCGAGATATGCGCCCATTAATTACTTCATTGAGTATTTCCGATTAACAGTTTCGAACCTTCGATACCGTAATAGCTTGAAATATATTTCCACTGCACGCACGGAGACCTACTCTCGACAAGCAAGAGTGTATGGCTTTCTACGAGAGCCCGATACGTGTTGTTTGGTGTTACATGTCTTCCAATTTTAAGCTATTGCATAGCTTCTATCGCGGGCCTTGGGCGTGGAGACCGAATCCAGAAATTCCGTAACGAAAAAAACCTAACACCCCCCACTCCGACCGGCACAGCGGTGATACTTTTTAGTTCCATCTATCGATAAATACCAGAACTTTTAATGACTTTTTGAAATATCACGCGCAATAGCTTTACCGCGGCAGTCTCCGAGTGCCACACGTCTTTTTTCTTCTACGTAAATTTCCAAGGACTATAAGTATTACACTGGTTTGAACCATAGCCATAAAAGACAAGGGTCGGTACCACTAGACCACCACGCTCAAATCTACCATAACGTACCATCCTTTGAAACATTTTCCAATATTAAGTTCACGACTAATAATCAGTACTATTTTATTTCATTACAATGGTGGGAGAAGAATTTTAAGAGCAGTAGAACTCTCGCCAAGTTCGTCCGGGGTAGTACTGCCACCATGCCCGTTTCTGCTGCCAAGCAGTAACGCGTTCGCGTTACTGTGTTCCGGTTTGGAAGGTGTGGTTGCCGGTGAAATTACAGGCACAAGAGACATTCCACCTACACGTCTCAGAGTTACGGGCGCATACGATGCGACTTGGGTCTTGTCTTGTACCTAGTAAGGGAGGACCCAAGTCGCATCGATTGTTATGGGCAGAGGTTACCACTTAACACCAGGTGGGCCGTCGGCTCGTTCCGTAACTACATCACATAAAAAATAAAAAATAAAATAAAAAAATTAACAACAATTGTGGTAGGGAGAGACGGTTACATACCTCATAAGTCCCCGTCTCTGCTTTGAAGAAATGGTCCCAGTACAGTTTGAGTGTGTCCACCCGCTCCTCGGTAGCCATTACACCCACGCGCTGACCTGCCTCAACCACACAAAAGCAAATTGTATACAGTATTCAGTGAGACTGAGAGCGTGGTGGTCTAGCGGTACTGACCCCCCGAGATTCAATCCGGAGGTCGTCGGTTCAAATCCCGACGTGCACCCATGAGTTTTTCGATTGAAAGATTTATGTGCTCAATACCACGTTCTCAAAACGGTGAAGGAAAACACCGTGAGTAAACCGACATGTCGTAGAACTAAAAATTCGAAGACATGTGTCGAGTCCACGAAAGGAGCCTCTTTGAGGCGCACTTACAATCCTTTCACCAAACTGGTTCGACAGAACCGGTGACTCGAAGAAGAAGTATTCAGTTTATGAGATACAAATCATAAATTCAATATTCACAAATTCCAATAAAGTAAAAATATTATATAATCCACCTAACTCCTAAAAACACCTAAATCAAATACTTAAATACTGAATATTTTTTATATTGCAAACCATATCATAGAAAATTACACAGATGTTACATTTACAATATAAGATATGATTAGTCTGTAGAACTGGCTAACTGGAAAAATACTGGAAAATTTTTGCAGAGTTATTCACTCAGCGACAGCTGTACTGTACTGATTTCAGTGAAAATATTGGCCCACTGAAGCTCTGCCTTACTCTTTGGCATAAAAGGCATTGAAAAAAAAAACATACGAATAATATATATAAAATAAATTAAAATATAGGATTTATGCAATCAATATTTAATTGAAGGAGTACAGACGTGTGGCATATTATGTTGTCATCTCTCCATGGAAAAAGCACAAAGAAAAAAATTTACAAAGAGAAGGATTGTATTCAAGGGATAAAAACAAAAAGGATTTTTTAATTAGTTAAATTAGTTGACAATTTGAGACTGACTAATTAATTATAATTTTTTGATCAATTGACATAATATACTCAAATATAGCTTTTAATATTTGCATGCCTAATTTTAAGGTAGGACATAATTGATACATATAATATGTTTAAGCCAATAATATGTAACCTACATTATGTTGACGCAAATAAATCAATCTTAATCTTTATCTTTATCTTTAATAATACTTAGTTTAAAAACATTTTTCCCTTCACAAACATATAAACCATTTTTTAATAGAAAAAATATATGCAGTTTTATATATGTACTATAACTAAACTGAATAATAGGCCTCATAAAGGTTCTTAAATAGTATAAGTATGGTATGTAAAGCCCATAACTGGATTGTACAGATGAAGCCACAAAAGCTCATTATGTAGACTGTGACTTTAGTATTCTTAAAATAAAACTTATACCCACTGGAAATAGAATACATGCCACATTATAATAATAATAACTCATATTTTTGACAGTTTTATTTTTAAATGAAAGCCCACCTACCTGATGCTAAGACCACTCATATAGTCATATACCATGCACTATTCCACTGGGATTCATCACTGAAGTCCTTTATATGGCTGTCTGATTATGTTTCAAAACACATGTACACACACACACAGTGTTTCAATGTATTCCAAATAATTGCACTGGGGCACAGCCAGTGCCCGTATTCAACTGTGAGGCATCACAGAGTGACTGAGGGCTGGAGCCGTTATCTACGGTCATTATTTATTGGCCAGTGTGAAGACAGCCGCAGATAACCACTGTAGCTATGTAACAAATTAATAAAGTTATCTACCCATGTGGGGTTCCAGACTGTTTGTATAACATTATGTACACATGTATCTATCTATCCCACATATCTACTTGTGTGTTTGTAATTGATTTACCTACTGGATTTGTGACAAAATTTGTACATCTATATTTTATGAGGAATGCAATAATTCTGAAATTGATAAGACTGATATAAATTGAATTTGTTGGTTTTTCAGTTGGTGAAAAATCTTTGTATATATTTTTTATGGTTAATATAAAATCACAATATTTTTAATGTTCCGCACAGCCATTCAACTCAGCTCACATTTTTACCTCTCAAACTACTCTATTATTATACTTATATATTATTATACTCTAATATTAAGTATCATAATTATATTAACTGTAATTTATTTTATAGTAACTTAGGAATAAATTATGCTATGTATGATGTGAAGCAAGCTCCCATTCGCCACACTCCAGGCTGTTTTTGTTAATTATATTTCTCTTTAACTCTGGACTCAATAGTTTTTCATATTCGTTATCAGATATCCACAATACAATAGCCCTCTTAAAACTTGAGAAGAACTAAGAACTTGTAGTTTTTAAAATGCCAGGAAATGTGTACTTACATGTAATCTGGAAGCCGATAGTCTTAGAAAGCCTTCAGCGATGAGCAACGAAAGACTTTTCGAAATTGAGAAAAAATATGCAAACCTTTTCAAATTAAAATTATTGCGGGTTATTGAAACGTTTACTTCCCTCAAACATTTCGCAACTTTTTGACATGACAACAGCAAGCAAATGAATTGAGTGTATTGACAGCAACTGACAGCCAAACCAACACAGCTTTTGATAACATTGACATTTCACTAAATTGATATGGCTTGGATATCATAGAATTATGCGTCTTCATTCTTTTAAATAAACTTGTACTCTCGTAGATCATGATATTGTCATGTAATTTATACTGACAGAACTGTGGCCTAAATCAAGCTACGAAAGCCATAAGGCAGTCCGTATCAGTTCGAAACGTCGTCAATATAAAAATTACTACTACATGTCTGGACACCTAAAATCACAAAGCCAGCCCTAAAGAATAAATTAAAAAAAAAGTCGGTATGAACTTTGAAGTGGATACATAGTCGTTTAGAATTTATTAAAATAGTATTATTATAGAATCGAAGAATAATTTAATATGTACGCGGATAATATGATAGAATACCTCAAAGACCCGCTACTCGTGGTGAAAGTTCAAAACTTCTTCGGTGTAAAGTACAAAAGTAACCAAAAAGATAATGATTCATCCAAGATTCATTCCGACCGACAAGATCGCGAGGAAGACGGGGATTCTGAGATGAAGCAGCATAAGAGAATCCCAAGCAACACGTCAAGCAGCTCCCAGTGTTCGTGTGACACCGACAGTTCTGCCGAGAGCGCGGAACAAGAAGTCGTGTGCCATGTAAACAATAAGTTCTGGTACTATTTGTTTGTGATTGGAACAGAGCTCGGTGATGAGTTGTTTTATGCCACATTCATACCGTTTTGGTTCTGGAATGTGGACGGAGCTGTCGGAAGGAGGGTGGTGTTGGTGTGGACTATAGTCATGTATATTGGTAAGGAAACTGTTATTCAAAACGTATCAATGTAATGATATTTCGCTGTATATAGAGTGATATAAAAAACTTTTTTTTTTTTTACTTGCATGCAGTAGTAGCATTAGCAGTATTTGCTTAAATAAAATTAATAATCTTTTATGACATGGTGTTTCTAAGGATTTGCTTATCTATGTAAACAAGAGAATTTTCCTGCAAGTACAGTTCTATGTTCCTAACATTGAATTAATTTGAGATGTTTTCCACAATTTCAGGCCAAGGTTTCAAAGATATAATCCGCTGGCCTCGACCTGGCTACCCTGTCCAAAAACTGCAACAAAAATGGGCTATTGAGTATGGCATGCCGTCCACGCATGCTATGGTCGGTGTGTCCATACCTTTCTCCATACTGCTTTATACCATGGATAGGTACATTTATCCTATCCACGTGGGTGTTGTAATAGCAGTCCTGTGGTGCACTCTCATCTGTGTCAGTAGGGTGTACCTGGGTATGCACAGCGTTCTGGTACGTAACTTCCCAATGAGTGAACTAGTGACAAAATGTTGTTTTGGTATATGTACCGTATAAGCGGTTATTTTAATATTACAAACAGACACTCCAATTTTATTTATTTGTATAGATAACCCATGTTTGTGATTTCAGGATATAGCAGCAGGGCTCGTGCTTTCATCGTTGCTGCTGGTGGTGCTGATCCCGGTGGTGGACCGGCTGGACGGTTTCCTCCTCACCAACACGTACGCCCCGCTCATTGTGATACCCTTGTCCATTCTCGTGATAGTCTTCTACCCCAATGCAGACAAGTGGACACCGACCAGGTAACTAGTTCGTCCGGGGAAGTACTGCCACCATGCCCATTTCTGCCGCCAAGCAGTAACGCTTTCGTGTGGTTGCCGGTGAAGTTACAGGCACATGAGACATTCCACCTACCCGTCTCATAGTTACGGGCGCATACGGTGCGACTTGGGTATTGTTGTACCTAGTAGGGGAGGACCCAAGTCGCATCGGTTGTTATGGGCCGAGGTTACCACTTACCACCAGGTGGGCCGTCGGCTCGTTCCGTAACTACATAACTTAAAAAAAAAACATCTGAGGTAGCTCCACACCATACCTAGTAATGCTGTCTCTACAGTGTGTCACTTTGATTTCAGTCATCATGGTGTTTTTGACTTTTTTATGTTCATGGTTTATCTGAGATCAAGAAACAAAGTCTTCTTTAACCATGGGCAACTTTTAGCAAGTAGAACTTGCCAAGTTGGCTGCTGAAATACTGCCACCGAGCAGTGATATGGAGGGATCCAATTTATATTGCTTTTGATGAGCATATGAGGTTTCCTCTTAAGTCAAAGTAGGCCATTTGCTGCCCTTTACTATATAAATAAATGCAAAGTCAGCAGCATGTAGGTTGTACAGGAGAACTCCATTGTCGTGCTCTTGTTCTATAGGTTTCTGTCTTTCTTCTCTTGATGATGCCTCAATGATGTGATATTGTTGAAGCATCTCGGGGCAATCAATAATAATATTATGCAGGGTGCGCTCGCGGAGCCTGATACTCCCTGGGGTCAATAGGCGACTCTGACCCTCGGCACGCCTTCACTGGCCGGTCGGGGGTGGAGTCGCAAGAGTGGAACCTATGCTCTTTTGCTGACGTGGATATTTGTATATTTGTGAAATTACACGTAATCTATTCTTTAATCTAATCTTTCACGTCAGTCCTGTGGAATGTCTTTTATTTTAAGCCCCACTAAATCAGTGTTAGGCACAGCCCGGTCAGCGAGTTAAGAACGAGGTAAAGCTACGCTCTCGTAGCTACCCGCGGAAACCGGCCGCGAACTCTTAAAACGAAATACTCGCGCAGCTATATGTGTTATATTTGCAGAGGTGACACGACAATGATAGTAAGCGTGTGCGCGGGCATCCTCACCGGCTCGTGGATCAACTACCGCGTGTGTAGGTACGGCGAGACGGCGGGCGGCGGCGGCCCGCCCTACCCCATCGTGTGGCCCTCCGTGGAGATGTGGGGGTGCACGGTGCTGCGCACGACGCTCGGGTTCTGCGGCGTGGTGGCGACGCGCGCGCTCGCCCGCTCCCTCTCGTACGCGTTCGTGAGCGCGCTGCTCGGCCGGCGCGCTCACGAGCTGCGACACTCCGCGGACACGCTCCACAACACGCACAAGATCATAGTGGAGCTCAGCTACAAGTACTTCACGTACGCGATGATCGGAGTCAACACCACGTACGTGCTGCCCGAAGTGTTCCGACGGCTGCACATCAACAGACCCACGTACTACACGGAGATATAGCCCCCCCCCCCCCCCCCCCCCGCTCACGATCACATCACACAATATACAGGGTGTCCGGTAATGAATGGATAACCTTGAAATGGGTCTTAGTAGAACTATTGGGCATTCGGATAAAAATATCAAATAAAAAAAAAATTATCAATGATATGTATTTTTAAATAATATCGATGTTTTGTTTTATTTGTTTTTTTTTTATACTACTTGGTCTTTTTTTATTTGATATTTTTTTCCGAATGCCCAATAGTTCTACTAAGACCCATTTCAAGGTTATCCATTCATTACCGGACACCCTGTATATGACATGTACACGCAAAGATACGTTTTAGTATCGAAGCGAAGAAGATAAATGGTAACATCACATAGTGGGTGGGCTAGTAGGTAACGCTGATGTAGCGTGCCCAAGCGAATGCGCATTGCACTCCTGTAGGTACACCACTGTAATACTGTCATCTATTAAAGTCAAAGTCAAAGTCAAAAACTTTATTTCCATAGAATTCATAAAGAAATGGCTTGGAAACGTCAATATTCAAAACATAAGGTCACGGGTACTTATCGATAAGTTTGATGCCTGTTCAAACCCTATCCGACCCTCCATGGGGAAGATTTTAGATTTTATTGTTAGAGGAAAACCAAATTCATTGAATAGTAATCAAACACCAAAATGATGGATATGCTTGCTGTGAATGACTTTAAATTGTTTGGAATACTTTTGCGTTAAGGTCCATTGGTGAATTATGATATGGAAAACATTTGAGGTGAGGGACTGTGATACGAGAGTCAGTGCACGGTCATGCTTACAAATACTTTTTAACTACTTTTTAACTTATGACTGGCCTCATAGCTCAGTTGGTCAGTAACCCTACCTTCTGCGCTGTAGGTCGTGGGTTCGATCCCCACTCAAGACAAACATTTATGTGACATTTGTAACATTGATGTTTGTTCTGTGTCTGGGTGTTAATATGTATTATATGTGTGTAAAAGTATATAAGTATTATATTAGTTGTCTGGTTCCCATGATACACGCTATGCTTAGCTTACTTTGGGGCTAGATGGCGCTGTGTGAAATGTCCACCATTATTTATTTATTTAAATGTTTGTGTTTTAGCGTTAAAACTAGGACCGATTGGTTATTAAGTTAATTGCCCAGTCCCATTTTGTTTGAAACATGAATGCTTTGTTATATATTCCGAGCCCATTAGCCACAACACTCGCTTATATGTATAGATAGCGTCGTTTTTTATTCGGATTTGAAGGTAGTTTGGTGTCGAGTACCGAGTTTATAATTACTTGTCAACATTGGTTTATGAGCGGTCCTTGACTCGCCTCGGGATGACGGACGGCCGCATTGCGCTGCCACTTGGGAAGTATCTATGTAATTTTTTTTTTCTTTTTTATGTAATACAGTTACAGAACGAGCTGACGGCCCACCTGGTGTTAAGTGGTAACCTCAGCCCATAACAAGCGGTGCGGCTTGAGTCCTCCCCTACTAGGTACGACAAGACCCAAGTTGCAACGTATGCGCCCGTAACTCTGAGACGTGTAGGTGGAATATCTCGTGTGCCTGTAATTTCACCGGCAACCACACCTTTCAAACCGGAACACAGTAACGCGAAAGCGTTACTGCTTGGCGGCAGAAATGGGCATTGTGGCAGTACTTTCCCGGACGAACTTGGCGAGAGTTCTACTGCTGTTAAAAAAGTGTAGTAGAGTAGAGATTAAGTCTTAAGTCTTACTGCTTTATTTACGGGCATATCTACTGCACGTTACCTTCATCGCACAATTTGAGAATACTTCCGCCATTTTTGAGCCAAGTATCTAGTTTAGACTCATCTAATCATATTGAAAAATATTTATTGGACACAATTTGTACACGTAGGCTAATCTGAACGATCCTGTGTTACTATAAGTTAAAACTGTGTCCTGGTTGTCAACATAATAAACTACACAATTATAATGCTAAATTAACATCATTGCTGTCACTTTTACAGTCCAGAAATATGTTAATTTAACTTTAAATTTAGACAATTTAATATAAAAATGGGAGCTCTAATTGTATAAATATTTCCCTAAATTACAATATATATTTTTAAATGGCGGAAATCACGATGGGTAATATTTACCCCAAAATCCCCGTATCCTTACTGTCAGTGAATACCTACGTTATTGTGTTATTCACACTCGCTCGTCCTGCTCAGACATTTATTTAGTGACTGGCTATTTATTTGTGTGTATTATAACAAGTCGCATTATTATTTATTATAGTCACTTTATATAACACTAGATACCTACTAAACTAGTTATTTACAATATGTACTTGTAAATAATATAATATACTTATCAATAATACAATCGGGTCTGTTATTCAGCTGAATAATGCATCGCGAAATTAATAGAATTGCATTTACGTTTATCATAAAACCTAAACTCAAGTAAATATTAACTTGTGCACTATAGTTTAGTTGTACCGTGTCGGATATGCATATATACAGGGTGTCCGGTAATGAATGGATAACCTTGAAATGGGTCTTAGTAGAACTATTGGGCATTCGGAAAAAAATATCAGATAAAAAAAACCCAAGTAGTATAAAAAAAATAAAACAAAACATCAAAACATCGATATTAATAAAAAATGGTAGGTTCATCATTGATACTACTTGTTTTTTTTTATTTGATATTTTTTTCCGAATGCCCAATAGTTCTACTAAGACCCATTTCAAGGTTATCCATTCATTACCGGACAACCTGTATATATACATCACGAAACGTATTGAATCACTTCACATTATAATAGGGGGTTATATTTGCACAGGTAAGCGCTCTCACACGCATGCCCATTACAATATACACTCTATATCCTGGTTGTAAGACACAATATTGTTAGTTTTTGTTGTCGAGACGAGGACGCGCCTCTTCCCTGTAATCATGTGCCCTGGGATTCCCCCCGGGACTTTGTTTTTGTTATTACGGATTATAAACATTTGTTATTTGTTTTTGTTGTATCGCTTGAGTGACTCTGGTTCTAGTTCCACTTCATACCTCATATTTGAAGCCAAATCCAAGCTCGTATGGGATTTACATGATAGCATTTTTTTTTTATCATGTCATGTCAAGAATGTTATCATGTCAACTGGTTAACATTTGGCTTAGCGACGTGAGTTCACTAGCTAGTCGGTGTCTCTGACCTGGACGAGACTATATCCAACCCACCTTAATATAATGTATTATGTTATTTATTATATTATATTACTATTGTTCATGTTGTGCCAACAACTTAGCAGTAACCTCTGTTTAAACCTTCTGGTATCACAAAAACATTACTTTCCTGTAACTATCGGATTTTGAGATTATTTCTAAAAAAATAATGTACCTATACTCAGAGATTATTAATCAAAAATCTAAGATCAGCTGTTTCTTAAGTATTTGGCCTTTAGATATGTATTCTACAAACTAAACCCATAGTAACATAAATAGCCTCAATTTTATTACACAAGAAACAACAGATTTTCGAGTAATTATAATTATGAACATTTTCATAAAATCTACATTTTAAATATAATTAAATAATTGTGACTGGTTTTTTATGATGTCCACAAGTTACCGTAACGGCTAGCTGTAAGTATAACCAGTTGTATATATAAATCATTCCAAAAAATTATTAAAAATAAGGTATGTAATATTTTCCCGATACATCAAAGCACCCTGACAAAAATAGTTCTATCTCTATCAAATGTATGTAGAACGGCCACTGCTTGGGGTAAAATATATTTCATTTCATCATTATGATTATTATTAATGTTTCATTATAAATGTTATTTATAAGTAATCTTGTGAACAATTTTTAACTATCACTAATTATTTGTTGTGTCTACCAGTTTATTGGGAAAATTTTATTTTTATAATAATGTGTCATCCACAAATATTAAATTGTAGTCACATATTTGTGTTATTTAATATTTTAATGGTGTTATAAAATATTATTATCCGCCTGAAATAAAACGGTGTAAGTGCCTTAACGATGTTTTATTATCATCATGACACACGTATGTACCTTAACCTATATATCATAGTAGGTATGCCTATACCTACTATAATACCTAATCATTGCGTTACCCAGGTGGGTAACGCAATGATTAGGTACCTACACGTCAATAAACATGTTGCCATGCACTTGTAAGTACAGTAGACTCTCGTTAATGCAACCCTTTTTTTTTCAAAAATCTTTTCGCCTGTTGTTGGGGCTACAGGTACGCAGACAAACTCTTCCGGAGCCCCAACGGCGCTAGTCCTTTGCAGGCCATCACTTGAGGAGCGACATCAGGTCGCTGTGGCTCTCTTTTAAGGCTTATACGCCAGCCTCTTACGGAGATATCGTCCTTTAGACAACGGGTTCCCATGCCCGTCGCCCGGACGACCTATTAGGGTGGCAGGGTGGCGTCGTACGCCTGTCTCCTGTCACCCTCCGCTGTCTACTTTGGTGAGGGCTTATTTCTTCCCTCACCCTTTCAGCCGCTTCCTTCTGTGACATTATGTCGTCACAGAAGGTCTACTGCTTCCCAGCATCTATCCCAGCGGTTTCCTAGAAAGATCACCTTCCAGTAGCGCGACGAGCCGCGTTCGCGGCTCCTCGTTAATTCAACCCAGCGATAATTCGAACCTCTATAATAATTCAAAGTTATCACGAGTTCCCTACAAAATCTCTTCATATTTCGAACTAAATCAATACATATTTATGTTATTATGCACTTGGCAATAATTTGGACGAAAAACTCATTGCTACGTAACAAGACGACATGTTAATTCTAACTCATCAGCATCAAACACTCGACAATTCAAAGTTGTAGAGAGAAAGATTGAAAGTAAGTACATTTTGAGACAAGTTCAAACTTGTATCATCGTACACAAAGCCTTTGTTTTTGTTATGATTGGTTTGACACACACACCCACACGAATTAGTTAAGTTCTGTTTCAGTTATCTACTGTTACTCCTTCGTTGGTATACAGATTAAAAGTTTGTGTTACTGAGTCCCAAAAAGTATAAATTCTAGACGATTTCTGAAAAGAAGTTATCGAAAAAAGTAGAGGGAGGTGAGAAGAAAAGTAATGTTGCAAAATAATTTAAGATTCCTCCGATTACTCTCTCAACCCTTATTTATTTTCTCAAAAATTTCGAACCATTCGTTATTTCAAACACTCGATAATTCGTAACATTTTAAGAGTGCCTCGAGTTTCAAATTAATGAGAGTCGGCTATCATTTCGATTTTTCTGAAACGAGCCGACACATTTTATAAAACAAAATAATTTTGCATGTCAGTGACTGCGAGTTAAATTATTCAAGGATATTTGCTAACGCTAGATTTTATTAAAAATGAACTTTTCGTACTGGGGGCTTTCAATGAGATCGATTCTTCAGTAATGGGGGGATAGACATAACCCAAAGTATATAGGTACAGTTTAAAGTATAATCTACACCAGTCTGTCGTGATTACCACCCCACCCGACCCCACATTACCCATCTAAAGTCACGTGTCATTATGTAGAATAGAACCTTTACAGTTTCTTGTCAACGAGGCAAAAAGTTACGTATAAGTAGGATATTTTACACTTACACAAATACTGAGACATTTGGACTCAAGCAGACAAGTAGCTTGTGACGTCACTGCTTGCACAGTTATTTCCCAGCACGCGTGTTCGTCACACCACACATCACCTACCTACGCGGTGATGCATAGTGCATTGGTAGGTAAGACACCTATATTAATATTATTAGGCGATTGTTCATACTTCCAGGTACAGACATCATAGTACCAAATGATGAATCATTAATTTATAGAAATAAACGATCGACAAATTTGGATATTTAGCTATTAGTTACCTTAACCAGAGTAAATAATTGACATGATTTATTAATTCCGGACGGAAGTATCGGAATTTACAATATGAATCATTAAAAATAATGAGTCAGTGGGATATTAGGTGCCTGGGTCGATATTAGTGTCTGTGGTTTCCCATAATAACGAACAGTGGTATTTATTAATAGCATCTAATGCTTTACTGAATATGTCCGCTGATCTGTTCCTGTCGATAGATACCTAGGTAACCTGCTGTACCGTCAAACCTGTCTGTGTTGAATATCCGGGTGCAGTGTGCGCGCGCTGCGCCTGCGCCTGCAGCGGCTGTCCCCTACATAACTGACTGACATCTTCTTCGAGTCACCGGTTCTGTCGAACCAGTGTGGTGAAAGGATTGTAAGTGCGCCTCAAAGAGGCTCCTTTCGTGCACTCGACACATGTCTTCGAATTTTAAATTCTATGACATGTCGGTTTCCTCACGATGTTTTCCTTCACCGTTCAACGCTCTCTGGCTGACATGACTCGCCTCATAGCTCAGTCGATAGTAACTCTGCCTTCTGCGCTGTAGGTCGTGGGTTCGATTCCACCCAGGACAAACATTTGTGTGGCTAACATAGGTGTTTGTTCGGTTTCTGGGTATTAATGTGTATGTATTAACAAAAAAAGTATTTAAGTATTATATCAGTTGTCTGGTTCCCATAACACAAGCTATTTACTTAGCTTATATTGGGACTAGATGGCGCTGTGTGAAATGTCCACCAATATTTATTTATAACTGCTAGATGATGGAGTTATTATTACGAGGTAAATATTATGAAAACGTGTGTATTTCCACAGATAGCATCATACCGCGACTAGGCCGCGACAGATACAGTTACATCTACTTGTAGGTACTGACTGTAGGATCCGCATTCTGTTCTGTCGGGGAATTATGAAATAAAAAAACCTCAAATGACATTATATTTTATATTATATCAAAATATATACACAACAATAATAAAATAACACACATTATATGTATTATGTGTATAGTTTTACGAGTGGTAGGTACGCTAGCTAGATGGCTACTCTAAAACGTTTCTTAGTTTTCCATTTCGAAGAGAACTCATTAACTATAAACATAAAATATATTCCCCAGTAAATAATTGTACCTACACACAACACAAGACTACGTCTCGTGTGTGGCCTTTATTACATTATCAATAAAACTACAATTGTTATAAATTAACGTTAATAATAACCATAGACGTAAATACAAGTTAATTATATGTTTAGTGAATATATAACTACCTAATGCATTGTCATATTCTTCACAATCAATAGATTCTGTGTTTCCTTTTGGCACATCGCTCCTGAATTGCGAAACACAGATTTGATTTCGGAGTCACCTGTTGAGAGATTGTTCATCTCCAACCGACTCACTGTGGCGCGGGGCGCGGGGCGCGTGGCGCGTGGCGCAGCGGATCGCCACTCATAGTACTACATCAAGTCATCGGCTGACAGAAGCGTTCCTATGAGCTACGCCCGCCTGCCCCACCTCACCAAGTCTTAGCTGCTGTTTTCCCAAGAAAGTTGGAGCAAGACTATTTCGACAGATTGCCAGCCACATACATTATGTTTCCCAATATATAAATGATACATTCTTAATTTTAACACATTATGCTTTTTGCCCAAGCAAAGCAAGAACGGAGCATTAGCAGAAATAACTGCTTCATTCCAATATATCTTATCCCGTCTGTAACTCGAAACGAACAAAAAACAGTGGTTTTTACAATAATTATATTAAACATAATATAATTTTCTAATACATAATTCTAAATAAAATCTTTGTTTGATGTGAGGCGAGTACAGTAATGTCAACAGAACACAAGTATTCTCTATATTGTCACAGCTATCAACGATGCAGTACTGTGTACATGTTTACATCACATGGCTTCTGTTACAAGTGCGGTGTGTGTGCGGAGGCGGGCGCACTCAACCATCTCAGAATCAGAATCAGAATCATTTATATGCGGCGAGGTGTCGATCAGGTGAGAGCTACACACAGCGCGGCGCACCACCACGGGTCACAATCTATAGTACACATTATAAAGTAAAGGAACAATATCCCAAGTGAACGTTGGATGTGCGTACAAGCGGACGGCGCACACCGTACACGATGTCGAGCGACGGGCCCCCGACCAAACGGCGAAGCGTGACGTCACATACGCTATTTGGCCGGGGGCGCTGTAAAGTCAGATGTGATTTGCAACGTGCGGCTCGCGGCGGCTGGGCGGCGGCTGGGCGGCGGCCGCCCGGCGGCATACCGGCGCGGGCGGCGGCGAGTGGCGGCTCTCACGCGACGATAGACTGGTTCTGATTAGAAAACATCTCGAACAAAGTAGTGGTTTCCTCATCGAACATCTGCAAACGAGAATAACATTAAAGTTGCGAGGACGAGTTTTCGATATTGCGACGCAAAAAATGTCTGAACGTAAACAGGAAAAAACAGGGTCGATACACCGCGGCAGGCGCCCGCGCCCGTGTGCTTACATATGTGCGAATACATTCATGTATACATTGTACGGTATGTAGCCACCGAATGACAAACAGTCATACTATCTATATATACGTATATATATACGTTTGTCAATTAATATATGAATGACGCGGTGTCATGACTATGTTTATTGTTTCGATGTTTTCGTGTCCATATTGACATAGGAGAGTTTTCATACGAAAATGATTTATATACCAGTTTATATAATGACAATTTATAGTAGTTTATTTCCTTAAGAACGGATTTAATTTAAAGCACTCGGTACGAGAATTTGTTGAAAATAATAAGGCTTTACCGCTCGACTCATCGATTTATTTGATGAAAAACAAACTTAAAGAGTAAACTCGACGCACAACTTACTAATTTAATCTCCAAATAGAATATTCTGACGTCGCCTCATTATCACTTAGCTAACTTACAATACAGATTATGAAACATCTCGGCAAATAGTAACTTAGAACCGAAATAAGTGCGAGTTGGGGAGTAAATTGACTGGCCTCATAGCTCAGTTGGTTAGTAACCCTACCTTCTGCGCTGTAGGTCGTGGGTTCGATCCCCACTCAGGACAAACATTTATGTGACATTTGTAACATTGATGTTTGTTCTGTGTCTGGGTGTTAATATGTATTATATGTATGTTTACAAAAGAAAAGTATATAAGTATTATATTAGTTGTCTGGTTCCCATGATACAAGCTATGCTTAGCTTACTTTGGGGCTAGATGGCGCTGTGGGAAATGTCCACCAATATAAAAAAAAAACATTATTTATTGGGCACACGTTTGCCGCAAATATATATTTAGAGGTTGGTAACAGTCCGACCACGTGGCGTTACGGGGCGCATCCAAATGTGAAAGGCATCAAGAAAATGAAAACACCGGAAATCGGCCGAAGGACAACCGCCGACTGATCGATTCGTAATCTTCTTCGAGTCACCGGTTCTGTCGAACCATTGTGGTGAAAGGACTGTAAGTGCGCCTCAAAGAGGCTCCTATCGTGCACTCGACACATGTCTTCGAATTTTTAGTTCTAAGACATGTCGGTATCCTCACGATGTTATCCTTCACCGTTTTGAGAACGTGGCATTGCGCACATAAATCTTTCAATCGAAAAACTCATAGGTGCACGTCGGGATTTGAACCGGCGACCTCCGGATTGAAACTCGGGGGTCAGTACACTTCACGTAATCAAAATGTTATTTCCATTTCAATCATACAAACCGGCAACATTATATATATTTTATTGTGTTTTAAATGTACCCATAATATATTTGGTGTGAGTTAACAAAATCCCCAGCCGCGCTGCTGCGCTGTTGGTTCGTTACCGGTGGGAAAACCCATCGCCCGCGTCCGCGCCCTTTACCTAACACACTTAGGAAAATACGTCGCTTTTGTACCCACCGACCCGTTGTTCAAACAGATGTTAATATTTTATTCAATATATATATTACAAAGAGGTTGTTCTGATGACTGGCTTTCAGACACATTAATAATAATTTATTTCAGACAGCTGGCCCTTGAAACTGAAATTCTGAGAGAACACAGGAGGGAACTAACAAAAGGGTTTTTGAAGGGGTCCACAAATCGAGGTGTGGTACGAAACGAAAAAGGATTTCGAGAACCACTGATAATGGATCTGTTACATTTAAATTAAAAAATTTTAAATAGACATATTGAAATGTCCTGGACACATAATGAAGACGGATTACCACGTAAAAAAATAATTAAAAGAACAGAGCCTTTATTTCTTATTATTTGTAACTTTCCGGTTCAAATTGATTTCACTGGCCACACAGCTCAGGAGGTACTCTGCCTTCTGCGTTATAAGTAGTGGGTTCGATTCTCACCCAGAACAAACAATTGTGTAACGAACGTATTCGTTTTGTGGGATGTTAATATTAATTTACAAAAGAGAGTATTAAGTTTTCTATCTGTTGCCTTATTATTTATTATACTTTAGGCCTCCCTATTTATAATGATGATGATGATGACGCATCGTGTAGTTAGAGCGGGCTGGAGTAGATACTCTCACTTCCCATTTCCGTTATATTTACCCACTTACAAGTCTCATTATACTTGGTTACATACATAAGTTTATTAAACATATTATATGTAAGCACTAACATGAGAGCGACTGACGCTGACGGACTGACGTCAAGCCAGATATGCAAGCGCGCTTTTTACATCTTCCACGACGACACAGATAAGTCGTTTACGATAACATTTCATTAAGAGACGTCAGCGACACTGAAGTAACCGAAGATAACGTTTAGTCTATAACCATACAAAAGATAAAGGAATACAACGATATTTTCGTTCTTATAAGTTATTTCATAGTCACAGGCAAACCTAGTGTGAGGTCTAGGGCTCATTTACAGGTGAAAGAATTATATAGTTAAAAAGTCTGCACTCACGCATATTTGACAAATCAACCCAGCCTTTAAATAGGTACCTAAGGTAATAATACTTAGGTACCTATCTAGTCTAGTTAAAGTATAATAATTCATTGTAAAAAACGTAGACTAAGCTACTAAATAAAATAAAATAAAATAAATTTCATAGTTATCAAGATTCTCCGCCGGCGGCACTGGTCTCAGAGTATAAGACAGACAGACAGACGGCAGGGTATGGGGGCATGTGATAGGTACTCACATCGTCCTCGGAGTCCGTGTCCGTGTCGGAGTCGGGGTGTCGCGTGAAGAGCGCGGCGACGGCGGGCGCGCGGCGCGCGACCCGCCGCGGCGTGCGCGACGCGAAGTCGCCGGCGCGCGCGTCCGCCCCCGCGCGCTGCAGCCACTGCACCAGCCGCGCGTCGCCGCGACTCGCGACGATGTGCAGCGCCGTCCACCCGGACAGGTTCTCCTGCAACACGCGGACACGTTTAACAAAAATACTAAGAGCAGTAGAACTCTCGCCAAGTTCGTCCAGGGAAGTATTGCCACCATGCCCATTTCTGCCGCCAAGCAGTAACGCATTCACGTTACGGTGTTCCGGTTTGAAAGATGTGGTTGCCGGTGAAATTACAGGCACGTGAGACATTCCACCTACACGTCTCAGAGTTACGGGCGCATACGATGCGACTTGGGTTTTGTCTTACCTAGTAGGGGAGGACCCGAGTCGCATCGGTTGCTATGGGCCGAGGTTACCACTTAACACCAGGTGGGCCGTCGGCTCGTTCCGTAACTACATAACATAAAAAAAATATAAAACCTAACACCACCACACTCATACATAACCTACTTTACATACAGATGTAAGTATAACAATGTACGGGGTCGAGGGTAGTTACGAGAGGACACGTAGCTGAATGCAGCATCTCACGGTGGCCGATAACTGTACATACAGTAAACATAACGCAACTTGACTCACACGCACCGTCAGTTAACTATCCGTTAGATAAGTTACAATAAAAAAGCTAAGTGTAGATATATCTTGATTCTGGATCTAACTAATGCGGGTATGTTGTGTTGTGACTCACAAGTCAGATATAACAATTCGTTCAGTGTCGATGGCCAATGACAGATTTACCTACACCAAGGTTCATTGAAGTTATTAGTTATTTTAATACAAGCAAAGAACATTATAAATAATGTCTTACTTTAACTTTAAATTCTAAACGAAGATAGATATAGTATCCATTCATGTTAGTTCCTAAAGTTGACATTGGCGAACTTCAGAACCTCACATCCAAAACAAATTATGGAGAGTACTGTATTAAAGGTTTGTTGTGCCCTGTCACTATACCGATTAAGTAAATACTGTACATCTGTGTTAGTCAATCTGTGACTTAGCTAAAGGAAATCGAAGAAAGTATGCTGAGAAATCTCGAGAGAGCTCGTTTTGACCAGTTTTGAAACAGCAATAGAAAAGTACCGTCAAATCGATCTTGTACAATATTCTGCCATATTAATATCAACGACTGGAAATCTCGTTACGTAAACTTTACTTGGCACGGAGACAGATTTCACTAATTGATGGATCGATAAGTCGTTAACACGAAAATCATAATCAGTCAAAATGTAATGGAAACCCGATAATCGATACAACTGTGCAGGTAAACAATGGCGGCCTACAGAAAAACCCGCAACTTGAAAGATAGCAGCGCTATCAGCGCGGTACTGGAGCGGGAATCCCGTTAGGTGGAGTGTGCGACACGGCTAGCAGACGACTGAGATCCACGCTATCAGCTATCAGTCACACCTGACTCTCGAGTTTCAATCCGGAGGTCGCCGGTTCAAATCCCGACGTGCACCTATGAGTTTTTCGATTGAAAGATTTATGTGCGCAATACCACGTTCTCAAAACGGTGAAGGAAAACATCGTGAGGAAACCGACATGTCCTAGAACTAAAAATTCGAAGACATGTGTCGAGTGCACGAAAGGAGCCTCTTTGAGGTGCAATCCTTTCACCACACTGGTTCGACAGAACCGGTGACTCGAAGAAGAAGTCACACCTGAAAGATGCAGGGAGGCCCACTACTGATACCCAAGCCGATGACAAGACTGATCGACTGAAGCAATCATGCTACTAATTCTGTCACACTGTGTAGCCAAATATCCCATTTGACGTAAGACCAAACATAACAAAGGGATGCTTTGACAGTAAGGGGCCGACGCTAACGAGGTCTGTGTTTCTGAAGCCCGTGCCAAATTTATATACGAACATGGGTGATGCAGTTTTTTGGACATAGACTGTAAGAGACTAAAGCTACAGGAAAATGTGAAACAGTATTTATAAATTTGTTGTGATGTTGTCTTCAGACTGGGCTTTCCCAATCGAAAATCCATTATAAAATCCATAGAAACGTTACTACAATCGTGTTGCGGTGAGCGCAAGTATTATACAACCGCGACAGGAAAATGCCAACATATACTTTGCATCCAAACAATTTATTGTATGTAACAAATCCTTCACTACCTCTCTAATCTTTGAGTTCGCGTGGTGAAAGGATTTTGAGTGCGCCTCAAAGAGGCTCCTTTCGTGCACTCGACGCATGTCTCCGAATAACTAGTTCTAGGACATGTCGGTTTCCTCACGATGTTTTCCTTCACCGTTTTGAGAACGTGGTATTGCGCACATAAATATTTCAATTGAAAAACTCATAGGTACACGTCGGGTTTGAACCGGCGACCTCCGGATTGAAACACGGGGTCAGTACCACTAGACCACCACGCTCTCCGCATTGCTGATTTCCAGGAACACACCACATACGTGCATGGCCATTTTAGTTGCCAGAAGCCTCAATCTTACTAAATTCAAATATTTTGTTTTTAAATTAACAATTCATTCGAATGTTTCCCTTTTTTGTTACGTTTAGTAAATAGGTAAATGGTGTTTTGGTGTCCGCTGCAATGGCATCAACGTCACCCGACTTCTAAGAAATACGCACAATACCGTTCATGGGGCGCATGCGCATGCGTCACCCTGTTAACAAAACAACTCAGTACTTGGATTACCCTCCGGAATTCCCACAGTCACAATTCAGCGATAATTTCTAAGCCGCTGTTGAAAATCTACTCCAAACTATAAAAACTTAGGTGTAGGGTACATACCGATGAGTTGATGTCTGCGCCGTAAAACAGCAGCGTTTGCAGCGTCTCCAGGTGGCCCAGCGAAGCCGCCAAGTGAACGCACGCCTCGCCTGCAACACACAATGACCTTATATTTACAGCAGTACAACTCAGCCGAGTACGTCCCGGGATGTACTGCCCCCGTGACCATTTCTGCCGCCAAGAAGCGACGCATTCGCGTTACTGTGTTCCCGTTTGAAAGGTGTGGTTGCCGGTGAAATTACAGGCACATGAGACATTACACTAACACGTTGCAGAGTTACGGGTGCATACGTTGCAAAAAAAGTCAAAGTCAAAACTTTTATTTCCATAGAATTCATAAAGAAATTTCTTGGAAACGTCAATATTATTCAAAACATAAGGACACGCGTACTTATTGATAAGTTTGATGCCTGTTCAAACCCTATCCGACCCTCCATGGGAAGAACAGACAAGAAACCCCCTAATGGAGGGATTCCGCGACTTGGGTCTTGTCGTACCTAGTAGGGGTGACCCAAGACATGTCGATTGTTAAGAGCTGAGGTTACCACTTAACACCAGGTGGGCCGTCGGCTCGTTCCGTAATTGTATCACAATAAAAAAAGGTATAACGAATACCCTGACGATCATTACTACTCGTGACTCTATTCTATGCTATATGGGGACGGAGTCGGCACAACCCTATCACATGTATTTGTCATCTGTTCCTTTCATCTTTATCAAGTTCCACAATCCAACCATCTTTCTTTTCTTTGGCCTATCTCCATTCAGTTTTAAACATCTTTTGTCTGAATTCTAAATAATTATTGTAGTTCTAAACGCTGTTCTAAAGCTTCACCGTATGGTCATAATTAATGGCAAATGACGTAATCACCTAAATCCCGTTTTGTAAGAAGCGATTCATCACAATATTTCAATCTAGCTGTACTAGCTACTAGCTGTTTCAACTATAAGGAAATAAAGATTTTAAAATATTTTTTCTTCACTAAAGCAAAAAGTTTCGATCATTGCAGAGTCCAGCGTGCGATCATTGCAAGGTGATGATCATCAACACCAAATCACTGTCCAATTAATTACGCGGATTACGATTACAATTTGGAAGATATAATATTTTGTCTACACATAAAATTATCAAAAGAAACTGATTAGAAACTGCAAAATCTTGGACAAAATTATGGTTCCAGATGCGTTATAAAATGAAAATTGTATACGAAATATTGGTTAACTTGAATCCACTGCACTTGAACTTACCAACCACTTAACATTATTATAAGATTTTTTACAAAAATGGTAGTATAAAAAAGTTATTGTTATTGTATGCCTCCTGTCCATTTATAATGATCAGTAAGGTAACAGATGATGTGATGCTAATAACACTATTACCATTCCACGTGTACGCGCATCGTACGACACGCTATCAACATCCAGTATAACATACAAACATTAAGTACAACGCGTAAGTACATAGTAGTTTTTTTTAATGTTATGTAGTTACGGAACGAGCCGACGGCCCACCTGGTGGTAAGTGGTAACCTCGGCCCATAATAACCGATGCGACTTGGGTCCTCCCCTACTAGGTACGACAATACCCAAATCGCAACGTATGCGCCCGTAACTATGAGACGTGTAGGTGGAATGTCTCGTGTGCCTGTAATTTCACCGGCAACCACACCTTTCAAACCGGAACACAGTAACGCGAAAGCGTTACTGCTTGGCGCCAGAAATGGGCATGGTGGCAGTACTTCCCCGGACGAACTTGGCTAGAGTTCTACTGCTCTTAAATACATAGTACAAAAAGTAATACATAGTAAAAAACATAGTACATAGTAGAGTACTTTACGAAAAACATGCCTCGTGGCAAAAGTTGGAAAACCTTATGATGTATATTTAGATACTTATTGTAGCAATTCTGCGCGAAATTAACTAAAACCGGTTCGTTTTCAATGACGTCAACGTAATTTAAACTAATACTAATGGACAGATTCTAAAGAATGACATAATAGCTTTGAAAATTGTAATGTATTTACAATGACGTAAAGGAAGGGCAATTAAACGATTGATTGTAATGATAGCAATAAATACTGAACTCTATAAATCAATACTAAATAGAGAAGAACCAAATTATAGACGTGCAAAAAGCGTGAAAGAGTAAAACGGCAACGATTAATGCGTTATTTATATCTACTACAGCAACACACATCGGTAACGGGAAACAGCGATTTAAGCTAGTTTTACAATTAAATTCTGTTGGAATATTCCCAAGTTTATTAATGTGGAACTCTAAATCAGACTGCTCCAACTAACAATGTTGACATTACAAACCTTTTTCCAGACAATAATTTGGGTTATTTATATTTAACATGTCAGATTTACAAATAGACTGGGAGTTTTACTCAAAGTATTTTAGCTTAACAATATTTTTAGAATTCATAATGCACGATTTAAATATTATGTATTACATTTTGAATGGCACAGGTCCAACACTTGTCGGACATAGGTACAGGATGCCATACAACAATAATTAATATATAAAATTCAGCTGTTTGTTACACAAAGTAATACAACGGAAACAAAAAAGTAAATTTCACGCAACGACAGTCAAAACGATATTGCATTTGGGTAAAACCGGGTATATACTTCTTTTGGGTGTACTTCCGAAAAGAGCATACCGCCGATCGATCACAAAGGTATACTAACGTATTTTGATCACGAATATCAAAACGAAAATTGGCGCAAACGCCATTTTGAATATGAAAAGCGAGGGATAATCTCTTTTTGTTCGGTGTTTATAATTACGCATTCCTAACCGATTTAGACTATTTTACCTTTGCCCAGAAAGGGTATGTGTATTCCAGAATTTTTCGTTTTGATATTCGTGATCAGGAGGTCATAAACCGTTATTATACCAAATTTCAGATCGATCGGCGGTATGCGCTTATAGGAAGTTTATTCCTTCTTTTTAGGTCATAATGTTACATGAACTGCCTAGCATTAAAATAGGTTGTGTAAACAAATAATTTTGCGCATAACGCGCGTACGCTGATAGGAACAGGCTAGCAAAAACTCAACGACAAGACGCCGAAAGACTATTATTAGTACATCAGCTGTATCGCATAGTAAGCGCGGTCGCATTCAACGTAACAGAAGCGGACTAATATACATAAATGATTGTGTACTATCATTTACTTGTACAGACAGACACGTCGACAACAACACGGACGGAATGTCGTTCGCTTCACAACATACAGTTCTCCAGTAGGAAGGTGAGGTAGCGTCACCGGGGCTGTGGGGGGGCGGGGGAAGGTGGGGTTTTCCCAAGTATGCGCGAGCGCGGCGGACGGCTGCGCGCGCGCACGTCGGCTGCCCTCACCGCCAAACATGGCGGCCGTACGGAATTTTCACCACTCACGTATCGCACGATATTAATAAAGATGCGCACGTCGTGTTAATTATTTGGGAGTTTCATACTATGACGTACTGCACACACTCCATAACAATGTAATCCTTTATATTGAACCTCGCTTTGTGAAAGTGGTGGTACGCGCATCTAAATTTAGATACGTATGTACTTACTGCGTATATTATTGATATTTGACATTGATAAGAGTGGACACAGTATCAGACACTACAGAAGGATAAACCTTTCCTTCTCTCGCTAGTAGTAAGAATATTATTACCTATGTATATATCAAGTTGTGACCGGTGAAAGAAACGCGTGTTCGATATTTATAAAACAAACGGTCAAAATGAGCTATGGATATAATTAATGGATATAAATACTTTGACGGGAAATAAACTAAACAGGCAACGCCTTAGGAAATTATCTGTGATTAATCAGTATCTAACATTTTTAATTAATATATGAAATCAGTCTGCCCGCCTGTCTTTTTTGCCTTTTGTTGCCACAGCTAAACTACTGAATTTATTTAGATCAAATTGGTAATCTTCAAGGATTAACAAATGCTACCTTTTGTTCGGATATAACGCGAGCGAAGCCACTGACAGACGCTAGTTTGAGGTAGACACAAATAAAGGTGCTCAAACTTAAATTAGACTACACCGCATCGTAATCAGCTACAGTTTGTAACAGCTGTAAACAAACAATTTTCATACTAATCCATAAGTATAATCACGTAATCACATATCCACATAAATATTATATACAGAGTTGAGTATAATACATATGTTACGTACCCAAGCATGTGGAAATTAAAACGTATATAACACCGAACGAGGGTCATCGAAAGAAGCGGGTCGGCCGCTGGAAAACCCCACGTCCCATGCACACCCATCTCAACTGTGTACTCGTGTGTGTGTGCACACGAGTTTAACGACACCGCGTGTATTAAAACAACACCGTTTGTTATCTGATACAGATATACATTATCAACATTCACATTACGAGGCAAAGCCTAAAGAAATCTAGAAGTTAGGTTCATAATCAAGCAGAATCGGTAAGCGAGTAAAACTATCATGGAACTAATCATGGCAATTAATATTACTCTCATTCACTATAGTGGAAATTCCACAAACAAGAAATCCTTGGAGTGACATCTATCTAACGCGTGTTCGTCACTAGATAAATATTTCCAGTCGAGACACGATCAGAATTATCGGCGCGAGTCGAGGCGACTTTGGCAAACACGACGCTCAGGTAAGTCACCGAAACCGGATCGAATATTTCCAGAAATTCCAAAACGTTTTCTTATAAATAACTGGGGTCAACGAATCGTTTTCATAATGTGACAGCCGCCGAGATGGAGGAGAGATTATATGAGGGAGACACAATTAGAAAGTGTTGAGTGCGCGTAACGTGGTAACATGAATGTTTGGGAATTCCAGCGCATGTAACGCCGAGTGGGGCTCGACTTTCACAAGCGCTCGCGGGTATAACCCGACACAATCATCGTAACAGCATTGCTATGCCGATACCGTGATGTACACGGCCGGAGTACCGCGGTTTCACTCACATCTCCATGAACGCATTAAGTTCACATGAAACACACTGATTCGTCTATAGTTTTAGTGTCGAGCTAATATTTAAATATTCTCGACTGGGTAGTCATCGCGCGCCGCCAATTATAAACCAACACCTACGTTGAACAGTGTTTAAATTAGCGGCGGACAATAGCCGGGGTATCCCAAACGGCGGTTGCGGTCTCGAGTGGTAGCTTTCACTCGGCCAATGGCGCGGCGGCTCAGAGGGATCGCACCGCTGGAAATCCCGGGCGGGACCAACAGCCTCGCAACGGTCATGCGACCGCTACCCACCGGCACCGCACCGCTCCTAAACTATACATAATTGCTTAAATCTCACGTTAACATTAATATTAAACAAAAATCTTTACGCTAATAATAAGGTTTTCCAACTGTCGCGACAAGGTCAATACATCTGGTAAAACCGTATGCAAATGCGTCGCGAAAAGGCAAAGCCGAAAGCCTCCACATCGAGCCACTTATTGGGAAAACCAGAAATGATAACAACTTATATCTTTATAGTACAGTTTACGCAGATAGGAAATTCCAAAAGTGTTTCAATAATGGTACAATCATCTGATATATCTTCGGTAAAATAATCAGGCCGACACGCCGCGCCGACTAGTCGAGGCGTCCTTCGGCGTTATCCCAATAACTGTGCGAAGACAATTAATAGCATTGAGGGCAATGCGAGTAGAAACCTTGACGGTAGCCCGTCGCGTCGCGGTGCGTAAACAATGTATAATGGCATTTGTACCAAACAGGTTCTAGTTAAACCTATCCTCTGTAATTCATGATATCCTAACTCCGTATTTTTTCTGGGCGTCGACAGCACGCGAGCTCGTGTCGTCAGCTCATTAGGGTGAATCGCATCCGCATTCATGTTGCATCGCGAAACCATCGCATGATAACACATAATTACATTTGCATTTGTTACAACTTTTATATTACCACGGATGGGATCATCTGCGTCATCTAGCAACACTGAATGGAGATAGGAATGTATGACGGCCTGCAGCCCGAACCGGCGGGCGCGGCGTGCTGCTAATTCGGGAATGGCTTCTATTTCCAGTTCTACGATATGACGATTTCCAGGACGATTGACCGTTTAAGTAATGTTATTAACTGTCGATTGTTCGTATCGACATATATCTACAATTAAAGTAAAATATTATTTCGTTCACGCCTCTGTAGTCAATTAAATTTGCTTCAACGTCAGAGGTTATCGGAGTACGGAGCTAGTCAACGCCTCGCGTTATATGTGTCCATGTTGCACGCAGTATATAACTAATTTCATCTCTGTACAACCGTGGCCGCCAAATTTTTTTTATGATATTTTAAAACAGCTCATGTAATATTATCAGTTTTTATTAAGAGCTATAGCGAGATTTTATGAATTTGCCTGAAATACAGCGTAACTTTGCACTTTACAAGTCACATAAAATGGATCTATTGCCACAAGAGAAGATACAAGTGATTTCCCCCAAAGATAATGAATGTTGTAGCATATAATTCAATATAGAAATATCAATGGATCTGTTGAGGGGCCACCGCTGTTCATAACAGCGACAAACATTTATTTATTTTGGTCTTTATTATATCCAGCTAAGCCAATCATGTGTAAATGTCAAAATCAGTGAGGTCATCATTATAATGATGTCAGTGGAGTTATAAAACTAATTACAGTAATGAAAAGAAACTTATTGTGTTATAAATATGGAAAACCATGTATGGATATGTACTTAGTACCTACTACTAGTACTATATTATTTATATTTCTGTAAAAAAAAGGAGTGCCATATATTCGTCAGTGATGATAACATCATTATTTGTATATAACAACTTCAGAGTGATCAATAATGATATGATGCTGTTGATTACAAAATATAATTAAAGATTATCAATGATTGGTGAGATGAATATCATCAATTAGGCAATAAAAGACTAACAACTAGTACTACTCATACCATACGGGCACACTTGAACCAGTGCTGCGATGTTCATCCAAATCAGGACTCACATTCAGAACTGCTAATAATGATATTTAGGGAATAAAAAAACTAACCTATGACCTATGGCACAGAGACATGGTCCCTGACTATTGGCCTCATACAGAAGCTCAAAGTCGCTCAGATAGCTATGGGAAGAGCTATGCTCGGAGTTTCACTACGCGATAGAATCAGGAATGAGGAAATCCGTAGACGAACCAAGGTTATCGACATAGCTCTCAGAATAAGCAAACAGAAGTGGCAATGGGCAGGCCACATAGCTAGAAGAACCGACAACCGTTGGGGAATAAAGGTTCTCGAATGGCGACCACGAACCGGCAGACGCGGTGTAGGGCGGCCACCTACCCGATGGACTGATGACATAGTCAGGATCGCAGGAGATCGGTGGATGCAGGTGGCTCAAGACCGTTCAAAATGGAAATCTTGGGGAAGGCCTATGTTCAGCAGTGGACTTTTACCCGCTGATATGATGATGATGATGAAGGGTCTGGTAAGTAAAGCTTATTACACTGTAAATGATAAATCCCCATGGTCTTATGTCGATCTGCTCAACGATACACAAAACATCCTGTAATATCTTATTATGTAGTCATAAATGTACCATAGACCTAAGTACTCAATTGTTACAAGGATCGTGCTCGCGAAAATAAAAAGGAATCCCTCCATTAGGGGTTTCTTGTCTGTTCTTCCCCATGGAGGGTCGGATAGGGTTTGAACAGGCATCAAACTTATCGATAAGTACGCGTGACCTTATGTTTTGAATATTGACGTTTCCAAGCCAGCATTTCTTTATGAATTCTATGGAAATAAAGTTTTTGACTTTGACTTTGATAATGAATAAAAAACTTACCATTATAATTTTTCTGATTAAGTACTGTGGAGAGCTTTCTTTGCGGGTGTTCCGTGACAGGAGTGAGAAGCGCCTGGATACACTTAAGGTGACATAATGCTGTCGCTTTGTGGAGTGGCGTCTCCCCCCTCCGGTCCCGAACTCCTATTGATGCACCGGCTAGGACAAGCATTCTCGTAACGACTGGGTTTCTGCTTAAGACGGCCAGGTGTAGTGCCGTCTGCCCGTAGTCATTGGGTGTGTTTAACAAGCCCCTGTCTGGACACACTCGGATAAGTGTGCTCACAGATTTTTCACACCCATGGATAGCTGCTATGTGTAGTTGTCTGGAAGAGAGTGCAATAAGATATATATAATAAATGATATGAAAATGTGTCTGCAATAATGATTCAACCAACATAAACATTATTATCATAAATAGGAAATAAAATTTATAATTAAGCATGACCTTTAAATATTTTTGCTACACATACTAATAAGGAAATACAAAAGTAGTTATATAATGTATGGTTTTTCAGGCAGTATAACTTGTACCAAGTTTTTTCTCAGAAGCGCTTACACTAACCACTACCATACCCATTTATATTACCCACCAAGCTGTAACACAATAACATTATAATTCAGTTTGAATTTTCACTATGTAATTTGAAATGGACATCCATACAGTGGATTAAATTGAATAGTTAGCTTTTATAAGGTACAATTTTTTATTACTTTTAAGTAATTAAGCTAGCCAGCTACCTTTAGTATCCCTCCCCCAGGGAACATCGGGTTACTTTAGAGAAAATAGCAGCCAGTACATCCTATCGTTGAGACTCTTTACACTCTATCCTCTAGCTAGGGGATGGAACAACAGATTCATGGGATGTTCTAATTTAGTTCCAGGATCTCACCAAGTTTCATTTCTGTAACTTCACTTCATTGCTTGCAAGTATCAATATGATTTATGTGCACAATACCACATTCTCAAAACGGTGAAGGAAAACATCGTGAGGAAACCGACATGTCCTAGAACTAAAAATTCGAAGACATGTGTCGAGTGCACGAAAGGATTATCTTTGGGACGCATTTACAATCTTTGTATCCTTGTATTTAACTAAGTGTATTAGTAGATATTCAACAATGAGTTAATTCAATAATGGTTAAGCATAGATAATGTCAAAAATTGAGTTCAAATCACAGAGGAAAATAACCAGTAAATAGACTTCATACATACATACATTAGCTTGTTGTAATCTGGAATTCCAGTGTTCTGAAGGACAAAGAGAGGGTTCGGGAGAGTTTGCCCATGTATGAGGGTGAAATTTTACTGCTTTGGGTTCTATTTAACTAAATATAACTGTTATATGACTATGCAGCCAAATGGTGTTTAATTTATTCTAATTTTGATAAAAAATTATAATGGCTGATGGACGTGAATCGAAACAAGTAAAGAATTAAAAATATCTATTATAAACTATGCAATATCAATGACGGCATTCAAAATTCAAAATCTAATGTTTTTTATTCTGTAACATATACAAGTACCTATAATTTGGATAAATCAAAATTTACACACACTGCATACATACATAATGTGTACAAATACAATACTCAAATTGCTAGGGCGCTGCACAAAGGTGTGTCAAATTAATTAACATACCTATCAGACTGAATTACTATGTCTCCTGTTGCAACCCTATTTAAACAACCTGAGGGTAAGTATCAGACGAGAAACTCCCCCAAGAAACAATATTAAATATTACAGAGCATCATAAAATGGATACATACGTGTCTCCATCTTCATCCTGTTGGAACAAAAGCTCCAGTGGTAGGTCAGTGGTCTGCGGCCTCACACTGGGAGTTTCACTCTCAGTTTTATAGTCAATAAGTTTCAATTCAGACAAACACTCGGACAACAAAACTCCACTGTCTAAGTCAAGAGCTTGACTGTCACTTTGCACTTTATCATCACTGTTTTTAGAATCCCTCGTTTCGATTTCCACCAGTTCACCAGAATGTTCGTCCCCGGGCAACACATCGATCGGCCCGGAGAGGAATCCCGAATCAGTGTTCACGTCCTCAGTGATCTTCGAGTCGGTCATCTTGTTACCACTCATTTTATCAGCCTTTAATTTTATTATCACTCGAATTAACAACTAAAATGAATCAATTAAAACACTATAATGGTTACGATATCACTGTAGTTGCGTTAGCATGTTTAGAATTATTCCCGTCCGTAACTTGCGATACGCCCGTATTACAGCGAAGTCGCTAGCGTAATGAATTCACAAAAGATGTAAAGTGAGTTTATGAGGCAGCCTGCCCTGTCTGGCAAAAGCAAAAGACCAACGCGTGATAATTATTGTTGGTAGGTAGCTGTAGGTATCTATGTTATGTACCTATAGTATGATGTGATGTGTGTGACTACGTACGACGTTAACTTACGACCGGTGTTGCTTTCGTAAAAATCTGACAAAATAATTACTGAAGTACCGTATTTTATTATTTATTTAAAAATAGTTTATTCCTAACTTGTTTCTTTTCCGTAACCATAGTAAAGATTCTTATTTTTTATATCACTTCAGTTTCATTTTTATCTAGTGAGTACTTGTGTACGCACTGAATCAGACAGAAAACAGAAAAATGAAACACGATACGAAGGACAACCTTACTTCGTCTCGCGACACAAACTTCGTACAGTTTTCTTGATTTTGAATCATTTTTCTATAAAACTTTAAAAACTAGACAAATTATTCCAAATTTACTAAATACTACTAATTTACAGTCAAAGTTACTAATTTATTTCGCATCTTAGATGTAGTTGACTGTTCTTGCACAGTCTGCATTACTTTGTGGAAGATATAGAACGTCTAAAGCAAAATGCGCTAGTTTTGCATCTTTTCCCATAATTCGTGAAATTTCAAGGTGCCTCTAAGGCGAACAATTTGTTGATATCAGGTAATAGTCTCAACTCGTCATTGATTATGGAGGTAGGTAATGTAATGTTACTGTGGCAGAAATATTTATATAATGTACACTGCATAGCCTCTTCAGGTAAGAAATACTTGAGGAGCAGAAGAATTTCATTGACAAATGCATACAAGGAATTTCCTTACGGCTTGTGACTTGCCAATTACTGTATTTTTTGATACGGCAATTAGAGCCCTGCCTTATGCCGTATTTTTCAAAAACAAAAAATAAAGAAGTTATTTGCCGACAAATGTGGAACAATGTGTAATTGCCGTAATAACAATAATACGACCGACGTTAAACAAATTAAGCCCACGAAAAAAATGATCCATAGACTATAACCGACAACCATAGAAGCTCTTTGAGTCGAAGTTGCATGTATTATTTGGTAGAAAATACAACATTTCTTGTATCGGAGAAGAAACGTGGTTTTAAAGATGTCTATCCTTTTTTTTAAAAAGGATGCATAGTCTTCATTAATAGGATATTTTTCCAAATTGATAATCATATTTTTGGTATTAGAAAATAACCTTTATTTAAAATCCATAGGTAATTTTATCTTATAAATTTTTTTTAATGCATCATTATTAAAAAATTTATTACACCTTTTACTTTTCTGTCTAATATTTAAATGATATCGCGATGTAAAGAAACAAAGAAAAAATACAAAAACCCTATTTACCGATTTATTTGATTGACATTTGTATTACAATGACAATCACAATGTATTTTCTTCCTTGAGAGCTGTCAGCTGTCAATGTCATTTCAGAACTGTCAAAATGTGTATCTGTAGAATTTGAATAAATAAGAATATTATCGTAATAAAATAATGTTTTGTGAAAAAGTTATAGAGCTAATAAAAGAAGCTAAAAGAAATCCAGAAACCATAGATCAGTTCAATGTAAGTTCTATACTCAGCGTACTCAATTGCTAAACTACAAAACAAAAAAACAGTGTAAACATTCAAACTTTTGTTTACAGGATGAAAAAATACGGCAAATATTGGAAGAAATGCAGCTTCTTTTCAAATTAAACCTGAGTGATGCGTAAGTATTAAGGGCACAAAGACATTTAAATATTTTCTAAATGAATGAACCTAAATTTAAATAAAAAGTATGATATATGGGTTTTATAGGAATGCTACAACAGAGAACAAATCTCTCTGGACCACAGTTCAAGTCAGGCATTCGGCTTTAGAACGAAACAAGCGGTGCCTTCTCTCCTACTTGTACAACAGGATGACTAAAATCAAAACACTGCGCTGGGAATTTGGCTCGATCCTGCCTCCAGATGTCCGGGAGCTGCTGTCTGACGAGGAGTACACCTGGTTCTCAAAATACTCCACTAACCTGGCTGCATACATGAGATCAATAGGTCAAGAAATAGGATATAGTGGAATAGATTTGACAGAGAATCTGAAACCTCCCAAGTCCCTCTACATAGAAGTGTTGTGTATGATGGACTATGGGAAATTGGAATTAGAAGATGGTGATGTGATAGTGCTGAAGAAAAATAGCAGACATTTTCTACCAACATCAGAATGCCAAACTCTTATTAGACAGGGTGTCTTGAAGCAGCTTGTATAATATTTAAGGAATATATACATGTGTATTATATTGTTAGATTTATTCAAAAACCAATAATTTTATAATTAGGAGTAATGTGCAAAACATTTACATTAATAGAGTGAACTTAATTCCAGTAGCCAAGTGCTTTATCATGTATGCTGAGCTTGTCACTCCCAGGTGAGATAAAATTTATTTTATAAATAATTCCTTAAATGCAGAGTTTTCAGACATTCTATCTGTTTGTATGTGACAAGGGCACTGCAATCTGAGATTGATTTTCCCAGACTTTAGTTAGAGAGGAATGTAGGCAAACTATATATGGGTAAAAGATAATGCAATATTTATATATATTACTGCTATGATACATGGATAGCCTCAGTATATTGTTTCTTTACTAACAGCATCATGCACCCATGCCAACCAGTATGAAAAGTTATGCTGTCCAAGGTCACTTATGTTCCAAATTACAGACAAATTTGTTCATTAGTTGCAATCTGTAAGCATAGGCATAGGAAACATCCAAACAAAACAACTTTCACATTAATAAATATTGTGAATTTATAAAAATATTGCTAGTAGTGATTTCGTAGTATGTACATTTGCATGGAACCCTTGGGGTGCAAACAGAACTTGCACTTGGCACGTTTATTTTCAATTCGCTTCAGGAGTGTGCATAGAGAGTTCCAAAAATGGCATTATGATGTACCTATTGTGTTGATATTTTCCATTCGGAATTTAATTTCCGGTCTCTCCCAGATATTTTTTTATTTGTTTGCTCCCGAGCAGTCGGGAGCAGATAAATAATAAAAAAAGTGCGACTTGGACTCGCGTACCGAGGGTCCCGTACCAAAAAAACTGCGGTCTTTCATTCGCGCTGTCGGATTTTTCTTATTTGTTAGTTGACTTTAGAGTTGTTCTATCATCGTCCGCTTTGAAGGGTGTGGTTGCCTGTGAATACTAGCACTAGACACCTTCGTGTCTCAAGTTACGGGCGCAATACAATGCGACTTGGGTCTTTCCGTATCTAAGTAGGTGACCCAGATGTTTTGCTTTTATTATGGGCAGAGGTTAACACCGGGTGGGCCATCTTGTATTTTACGTAACTTATTCATCATAAATAAGCTAACATAGAGCAAAACCAAAAAGACAAACGTTTTTCTGAAATTGATATGTTTATTATGTAAATACCTTTCACTAGCTGACTAGAGCGTGGTGGTCTAGCGGTACTGACCCCCGAGTTTCAATCCGGAGGTCGCCGGTTTAAATCCCGACGTGCACCTATGAGTTTTTCGATTGAAAGATTTATGTGCGCAATACCACGTTCTCAAAACGGTGAAGGAAAACATCGTGAGGAAACCGACATGTCCTAGAACTAAAAATTCGAAGACATGTGTCGAGTGCACGAAAGGAGCCTCTTTGAGGCGCACTTACAATCCTTTCACCAAACTGGTTCGACAGAACAGGTGACTCGAAGAAGAAGACTAGGTATTTAGCAAAAACACATTAAAATATTGTAGGCAAACCTACTTAAAAAAACATTCCCTTAGATTCATAAATTACATAGGACCTGGTATAAGTATTACTTACCTACTTAATACTATCAGGCTACAATAGATCGCATACCTGTGCTCAAATGATGAATAGAATCGTAACTAGGTTCCCCTAAAAGCCTAGCCGAAGTGGTCGGCTGTTACAAAACCAAAAGCTTTTTATGAGTAGGGCATGCCCTGCTCGTGAGGGTAAGTACATACTCCAATAGACGAGCAATCTAAATCCATACACAGGTTTTTACCAATTGAATTCTGTTTGGAAAAAATCGGGCTTTATCAGCTGCGTTCACCCGACATGAAAGAGTTCATCTATACAACCATTCAGTACTTACTCAGCATTTGCAAAATAACAGTTTTTGTTTTCTTAATTTTGTGTTGGGACTTACCACATAAGTTATTTTCCCACAATTTTCAGGCAGCGCAACTTGCACCGATCATTTTAAGTTATACTTACATAACGTTCCTATTCTTAGAGACCTTTTGATTTTAATTAATCGGCTCTATTAGACAATACGCATTTTTACGTACGTAATATTTAATTAATGAATCACTGCTGGAGCATGTTACAACAGACCCTCTATAACCCTATATACCGTGACCTACACGTAATTTACGATATTACTGAATACGTGTGTTACAGGTACCTGCTTACGACCCTAGCTAGACTGTAGCTGCTATTAATTAACGTGCTATAGAGGCAATCTAGCTAAATTAAATTAGCCATTTTGATTTTATATTCTGGAGCAAGTTTTAACACCACTTCTTATTTTGTATTACCTACCTTTAGAGAAAGTGACGTCTCCTAGTACGCACTGCGCTAGCGACGTATACCAAAGCCCCTTACACTCTTGTTCGTATAGAGTAGGGCTGTGCTGTGTGTCCTACAGTGGGAACTGTAAACCGTGGGCTGATAAACATATCATTAAGCATCATGCAGCACTTGAAAGTAGAAATGTACGACTAAATTAGGCAAACTCCATAATACAATGCTTTTTACAGATGTCATGATCTTGAATCGTCTCAAACCTCAGTGTTTTCAACTCCACCGCCCCGCAACCTTTTGAGATTTAATTCTGGTGTAGTGTAGTGTGTATGCACTACGGAAGACCCACTTACAATCTGATACGGTAAAATGATGTCTATAAAGTTTAGTGGCGCCGCGTATCGCTCGTAAATCGCTTAGCTTGCGATGGAACACTTTGCTTTACGCCCGGCCTTGGGATTCGGGTCTGCCAATATCCTGAATAATGGGCTTTTGATGGCTGTTTCAACTATGAATGTGATGAGGGGGGGGGGGGGGGGGGGGAGTGTGCCTATATAGAGCTCACTTGGTGGATTTGCAATAGCTTAACTTATAAATGTTTCGTCTTTTACGTCTTAATGAAAAGTAACTGTGTCACAAAATGTAATGTGTAATTACCTGATCTATTGCTAATCAAAGTTATTTACTATTACACTTAAGGGCTCGGGACAACCGAAAATGGAGTTTCCAAAGTAGGGCACCTATCTACTAAACCCTAACATTTTTTAATTGAAACAAAATGATTTAACCCTTTTGGCAAATATTGTCGGAACCTAAAAAATAATTGGAAATATTTGGCTGCATAAACAAGTCTTCAAATAACGCTTAATTGCCCTTAAAAGCAGTGTTCCCCTAATTCTTAAGTAAAATATTTTGTTATAAAAATATATTACATAACATTTTGAAATTGAAACTTGATCATTATCATCATTTTGATTTACTTTTATGAAACTGTAAATACATTAAATTTACGTGCTATTTCTTTTTGTATGAGATGCACTTGAATTTTCACCTCCGGCGCCTGTGTCCGGAAGCTATGTCGTCAGTCGTCTTCAAGGTTACCGTCCCGTTAATACATATCTATTTTTATAGATGTGTATTAATAATATATATTAATCAACTTATAGTATAGTGATAAGTTATAATATTTTATATATATTATAGTTATTCTCAGAATGATGTTTTTCTAGTTTGGGTAGTTCCCGATATAATTCGGCACAGTTGCATATTTCATTAGCAGTTCTTGAGATTCGAAGTATGTGAATATTTTATAACTTTAATAATAACTTTGCGTTTCATATCATAAAGTAACCTTCTAACATCGTCCAGTTAAAGTTTTAACGACACGGTCAAAACTGAAGTAGATAACAAACGCGTGTAGTGATTCGTAAGCGAAGACGCATCGCGGGAAAGTCAAGCTTAGATACGAAATAAATGAGATTTCCAAATGAGGAAGCAGCCCGTGAAGAGAAAGCGTTACTTTTACCAAACAAAATTAAACATTTCACGGAAATTCTACTCTGGGACTTTCGGGATGTTCATTGTTTTTAAACCAGGGAAAATACTGTGATGTAATAAGTTTGAGTCTTGTCCGTGTGTCTTGTCTGTGTGCGGCAGTCAGTGGCTGCGGATTAACCCGTTATGATGCGGGTATTTCTGCTTGGAAGCTGGATTTTGGGAGATACCTGGCCCGGAGCCATGATATTTGCAACCGTTATATTATAGGTTTCATTTAGCTAAAATCGTGGTAGCTGTCTGTGTACCTATATTCGTGATACTAGGCTACTCCTTCTTCTTCTTCTTCGAGTCACCGGTTCTGTCGAACCAGTGTGGTGAAAGGATTGTAAGTGCGCCTCAAAGAGGCTCCTTTCATGCACTCGACACATGTCTTCGAATTTTTAGTTCTAGGACATGTCGGTTTCCTCACGATGTTTTCCTTCACCGTTTTGAGAACGTGGTATTGAGCACATAAATCTTTCAATCAAAAAACTCATAGGTGCACGTCGGGATTTGAACCGGCGACCTCCGGATTGAAACTCGGGGGTCAGTACCGCTAGACCACCACGCTCTTAAAGAAGACAAAGAAGAAGAAGACTAGGCTACTTGCATTGCAGGTGGTGTAATGTTGCAAAGTGAGGCTATGATCTCGTTGTCTCCAGCAGTTTAGCCGTCGCAGTGAGGCTGTGCTGGAGGTTAGTAAGGCAATGATAGTGATGTAGTTAGGAGAACTGTTGCGGCTTGACGATAACAATGCCTCCGGAGAAGTTGTAAATTATAATAATATACCTAATAGTTTTTTTGGTAATCATTGGTTATACATAAAGTCAAAGTCAAAAACTTTATTTCCATAGAATTCATAAAGAAATGGCTTGGAAACGTCAATATTCAAAACATAAGGTCACGCGTACTTATCGATAAGTTTGATGCCTGTTCAAACCCTATCCGACCCTCCATGGGAAAGAAGAGACAAGAAACCCCTAATGGAGGGATTCCATAAGTGATCAATAATCAAGGATCCATAAGTGGCGGTATTTTCGTAACGAGGGTCTCGGAGCAGGTGAGCGCTTTCCGGTGGCTCTACCGGCTAGTTGGCTATCAAACGCACCACGGGATTCCGACGGGACAATGAATAATTGAAGCGCTTGTATTAACTACGATTACGTAGAAGCCGGAAAGTCTGGTGAGCTAGCAAAGGGCCCAAAGTAAATCTCCATATCGCACTTTACTGATCACCGCAACAATAATGTTTATGGGATAATATTGTCATATAAAAAATTATCTCCCTGACACAATGGTGTCGAACTCCCCCCAGCTAGCACGCCCTGTGTACGGAACCACGGTACACAAATGGCTTTTTGATTCATAAACGCACAACGAACTTGTATGTTATTACGTTGCTGAGTTTTGTTGCTGCGTTGGCATTGACATCTACTGACATTAAATTACCGAGATAAAGCTAGGAATAATCCATTAGATAAGCGGTGACCTCTTAAAGAACGTGGTTCAAAAACGATCGACGATTGATCTGACAAAGTTAATAAAATATTTACGACTAAATTCCTAGTAGGTATGAGGAAATGAGAGCATTCGCTTACTATATCGTCCAAATGCTTCCTCGCCCATCTCGTAAACGTTCTGCCACGTAGGAATTTATTTCCGTACTACCGTGTAATGTGTATAAAAGCATGATCGTCATCATCAACTCATCAGCCTATATTCGTCCTGGCCTCGTCGCTGGACATTAAGCTGTCCCAGTAAGCACCACTGGGCCCGTTCATCGTCTCTCTTCATTGTACACTTTCAATGAAATCGTCACTCCGTTTGGCATAGTTTCAAGGATATTTTGCTTAATTTGCCTACCTAGTGTTACAAGCCTATTCAAAACCATAACCAAAATTCTATAATATTTCTCAAAGCTTTATTAAATTTTTGTGGCTGTTGCCTTGCCATCTTACTCGCGTGTAGTGTAGTTTAATTCACGTACAAAAACCACATATACAGCAACAAGGTCGTAAATTTTTCTGATGCTATATAATGAGAGAAATGTTTTACTTTTGGTGTAAGTAAATTCCACGTATTTCCCGGATTGAAAAGTAAAACTGGGTATTCCCATGAAGAAATGTTCCACAAGATATTGTCTGTTTACCGAAGATGATTCAACATGTTCTCTGTAAATAACTCGAATGGATCAAGAGCCGTGCCCCCTTCTGAGTCGACATTAAAATAATCGGACGTGTTGGCTGCGGACACAACAGTGCGTCACCAACATTTCCGAATCACGTATCCGCTGTCGCTCACGTCAAGATCAGAGGTAAGAGAGAGGTAAGCAGTAGAACTCTCGCCAAGTTCGTCCGGGGAAGTACTGCCACCATGCCCATTTCTGCCGCTAAGCAGTAACGAATTCGCGTTACTGTGTTCCGGTTTGAAAGGTATGGTTGCCGGTGAAATTACAGGCAAATGAGACATTCCACCTTTACGTCTCACATTTACGGGCGCATACGATGCGACTTGGGTCTTGTCATACCTAGTATGGGAGGACCCAAGTCGCATCGGTTGTTATGGGCCGATGTTACCACTTAACACCAGGTGGGCCGTCGGCTCGTTCCGTAAATGTATTACATAAAAAAAAAAATGTGAGCCGTCACGGGACGCCTGGCAGATGTGAAACATCGACATTATTTTGTAAGAAACTAAGTACCCCATCACTAATAATGTTTATGATTTGTCGTAACCTTGAACGGACCAATCAGCGCTCATGCCGTGGCGACGCGTCGCCAAGCCAGAAATCGGTTTTACGTGCGGCTATAGATGTTTCACATCAAAAAAAAGGTGCACCAGGATACCATATTATGGACGTCTTTACACAACATTATGACCACTGTCAGGGGTATTCTCAGAATACTCTTTTTAACTTGCAGAATGGAACTTGTGGTAACTGTTCTAGAGATTAGAAGTGAACTTTTCATCTTGTGGGTTACATAACAGCAAGATTAATCGGATATGGTGTTATCCCATGCGGTAAATCATTCCAACACATAAAAAGTACATTTGGTTTGAAATCTATTTCTAATCTCGTGTTGAGTTAAAATCGTAAGTTCGAGTGATGAGTGTTAACTATTGAATAGTTAATTAAGGTAAACTCACACTAAATGTACCCCTGTGGCGCGTGTGCTTCGCCCGGGGGTTGCTCTAGCTAAGTCTGCCGGAGTCACCCATAAACAAGTGCACGGCTTATATCGACAAATTCTACAATTTACTGCGTCCCCTCCCCACCGTGCTCCAGAGCCGGTTATCCGGTATAATGCTTTCTACATAACAGCCTCTAAACTTGACACGTTAGCTCAACACTTTAATAATATACCTGTATTGGAACCTGAAATTAACGTGAATGACTTGACACACAAGACAGAATTGAGCCGGTTTCATTAATTTAAAAAATATATATGTTACAAGGAATTCGTTTTTCTGTGTGTTTTGATAGATGGATAGATAAAACATTTATTCAGCACATAGACAGACACAAATACACAAAGGAGCAATGAACTAAAACAAAACAAACAAGAAATATGCGGTGTTTGCAAATCAAAACAAGACAAAAATTTATCAAACTTAAAATTTAAAGATAAAAAACAAATATTGTGGCAAACATTTACAGTGCAAAACGTTACGTTTAGAAAAATGGTAGCCGGAAGTTTTTTTTTTTTGTTGTGGAATTTATTCTTAGACTGGGAAATTCCACAGAGTCAGATATTATCTAACTACAACAAAACCGATAAATACAAAACAGTAACCGTGCGTATGAATAAGTGGTATTGATTATATTGTGGAACATTTTGATTAGAAGCTATAGATTAAAATATTTATGTCGAACATCCTGCTTTTTATTTATTATACATATAAAAGTATTCATTTGTTTTAAAGAAAAAGCTACAAAAGTTGTGTATATGTATATTGGGTAACCACAATATATAATTAGCCACGGTAGGGTAGGGGTGGTAAGCGAGAGAGCGCCACAGCCGCGTAAACAGTTTCCAGCGTCATTTCCAACCACTGAAACCTTCTACAGTTTACTGCGAGCCACCAATTCTTACCATTAATTACCCATACCTACCATTAAATACTATGTTTGTATGTGGGCGATAGCTGACCGGGAAACCGCAGTGTCACGCCGCGCCGCTATGTTGGAAGCGGGCCAAAACCGAGAAAGGCTTCTTAGAAATATCTGTGATGAATGAGAGTATATTGATTTTTAGACGTGTGTGTGTGTGTGTGTGTGTGTGCGCTATATGCACCTACACACATAATGTAATCCACACACACATGTTTTTTCCATGAAAATATATATATAACTAGTTCTGTTGCTTTGAATTTTTCACTAGATACAATTCTGTTGCACTGGTTCATCACTAGATAATTTTGCATTAAGTACCTAGTTTTATTTATTAAATTAAGTGACAAAACGTGCAGATGGCCCACCAGTTGTGACCTCAGCCCATAACAAGTAATACGACATGGGTATGTAGGACAAGGCCCAAGTCATTTGCCTGTAGGTAACTTTGATTCGTGAAGGTGAGTGCCTCATGTGCCTGTTATTTGACCGGCAACCACACCCTTCAAACCGGAATACCCACGCGAAATCTACTGCTACTAAATCATCCTCTAACTACAGCACTAGGTACTAAGTGGACCATCCCGCGGTACACAGAGTGTGTGTGGTAAGGTTTCAAGTCACGTAGCATTGCGCCCGTCGCGTCGCGTCACTCGGATAGGTACCTGGAGATGTATAGAACATGTGGCGTGGTGTGCCTGTCATTTCTGAGTCAAGTCTAGTCTAGTCTAGTCTAGTAGAGAGTGACGGCTTGTAGGCACATCGCCCGCGGGATTTCATCTCAGTGTGGGAACAATATCCCGTCTCAATTAAGGCGGATAGGATGAATTGCGGGATGGGCTATGAGATAATAGTACCTACTTATGTGATGAGTTACGTGTAAGTTCAACTTAAATTGACGTACGAGTTTTTTAATATTGCGACTGCTTGATAGGTAGTAGATACAAGCTCCTGTTATTTTTAAAGTTTCAATCTCGTAGTGTTTTAGAATCATGTCACAAATAAGAACTAGAAAACAAATTAGCGTCTATAAAAACCCATTTTATAATCGGTAGTCGGTACTATTCGGTTTATGAGATCACAGTTTTTGAACTAATGTACTTATAGTAAAATTTATAGTTAATTATATTAATACATTTATTTATTTGAGGAAGGACAGCTCCTAAAACAATGTCCGTTTCATTGGAAAGTCTCAACCGGAAACACCTATTAGTCATGTCATGTCAAGAGGAAAATGGTATTATATCATCACACTTGATTCCAAATTCGGAGTGAGAGAGGAAAGTGGAGAGTGGAGAGTGGGAATCCCGTACGAATGTGGGACGAGGCACGGATACTTGGAAACACGTAACCTACATAGGTATATTATATTGTGGTTCATGTGATCACTTCCCAACAATATGGTAAGTAGTTTGTTTTCATGGCGTTGGAGAAGCCAGGTGTGAACAAATAAGTAGATTGTTTGTTCTTCGTTCGTTTTTGACAACTGTGACACAGGGGATCCTTCAGCTCAGGAGCAGAAAATACTATGGAGTATGAGTAGGTATCTCTTTGGCGTTAGTGTTATAAGTAATGATACATTATTTTCACACAATATCTTACAATCAAGCACTTACAATCCTTTCACCACACTGGTTCGACAGAACCGGTGACTCGAAGAAGAAGAAGAAGAAGACACAATATCTATGCGCCATATTACCTAAATTCGTACTTACGTAAAATACTTATACCAAATCAATTGAACAATGATTACCTACTGGAGTAAGTACATTTGTGGAAAGATTGTTGGTACAATATATATATTAGTACTATTTTATTTACTTCCTTTTTACCTTTTATTTGCATGCAAGTAAAAGCAGCTTCAAAATATAGATACGTCGAAATGTTTGGTGGCATACCCGTTCGCTGCATCGACGATAAAATGGCGCGAGGCATTTCAAAATGGCGGCTCAAAATGTTTTGGCGGCCGCAACACGCAAAACTGGCCGCACGTCGATCGCGTTTCGCGAGAAGTGGAAAGCGCTTGAGGGATTCCAATTTTATTAAATAACAGATTGGACCGCGGAGATATCGCTCAGTGAGCGCTACAGCCACTTAGCCGAAGAGGAAAAACGTTCCGACCAATCTCAAACTTCCCGAATCATTATTCGCGTTTCAATTCAAAGTAATTGTGCAATTCAAAACCGCGGAGTATGTTACTAATCGTTTTTTGATGTGATTGGTTTTTTGATGTAGCAAATACGATCAACAAGTGCTACAAGACGAGGCGAGATGACTGAGGGGCACTTACAACAAAAGAAAATTTATTTATATTTAATTCTTAAACAAACTAAACAAATGTATGTGTATGGACTGGCCTCAATGCTCAGTTGGTAGTAACTCTGCCTTCTGCTGTAGGTCGTGGGTTCGATTCCCACCCAGAACTAACATTTTTTGTGATGAACATAGATGTTTGTTCTGTGTCTTGGTGTTGATATTTACCCCATGTTTGTATTTAAAAAAAAGTACGTAATTGTTGTATCAATTGTCTGGTTCCCATGATACAAGCTATGCTTAGCTTAGTTTGGGGATAGATGGCTCTGTGTCAAATGTCCACCATCCGCCATCATGTCATAGAACCAAAATTCATAGACGCGTTAATTGACTTCTGCCAGAGCCACGTTCCGAACACTGGACCGCACCTAGTGATCACTATTTCATAAAATTTGCAGCCGATTGTGATTGATGTGAGGAATGCGGACGAATCGCTCGTTCATCGCATCTATTACATACTAGTACGGTACGTTGGTAACATTTGGTAATCGATCAGATAGGAATGTGCCGGAGTTAGGACGCTGAAGTTTTCAGCGTTACGGAAACTATAGTTTACGTAGGCACTCGTAATTACAGGCTGAGGGATTTCATCTCCGCATCTCCGAGTTGCGGGCGCAAAGCGCTGCGACTTGGGTCTACCCCTGGCTAAGTAGCGGGAGGAGCCGAGATGTATTACTCTTGTTACGGGCAGAGATTACCGCTTAACATAGGGTGGACCATCTGCTCGTTCCATAATCACATTTACGTAATGAATCATTAAAACCAGTGCTTCATACCGAACTGAGAAATCGCGATGTATTTAAATGACAAATATTACACAGACAAAATTAATAAAGTCAGTTTACCATAGAATTCATAAAGAAATGATTTGGAAACGTCAAATACTTATGATTACTAAATAAACAAGTCTTTACGTATCACTTAAGTTTTTGTATGTGTGTTATAGTAGATAGTTTGATCATGCTAGTTACTAGCAGCTCATACGAAAAATCTTGCTTTCAAAACCGAATTAACCATATTTATTATTTGACATAATTCCCTCTAAAAACATTGTTTTAACCAAATATAATTTCGTGTAACTAATGCAACACTAAAGCTCGATAGACTATGAGTACAATCAAAAGTTGAGCTTATTTATATTTAGCTTAGCTAGATAGCTTATTTATATTTAGCTTAGCTAGCTAGCTTATTTATATTTTAGATACGAAAGTATTAGGTAGTTATCACTTCACTAGAGCTTCCATTCAGTGCGTACATTCTACTGAAATGATGAATGCCCGCGCTTACTAGCTAAGGGTACCTATGGAGTCTGATAGACGCCGCCGCCGCCGGCCTTTGCCGACATAATGTGCAATATGACATTGCTATGCCCACTTCATAGACTAATATTATACGGTTCTCATCCGTGGCCTACATATTTATTAGGTACAACATTGTACGTTCAATCATTATTGAAAAATAGAGGAAAACATTCACAAACAGAACAGAAAATGTACCTAGGTACTACTACTATTTACTACTATTTTGTCTTTGACGAAACTAAACCAAATGTTACCTTAGTTTTCAGTTTAAGGTCTACCTACTAACTAGGTACCAATATGGTACACTGTATCCGAGTGTAACATAATATAAAAAAAAGGCCTGAACAATTATTTTTTATTCTTAACTTTTTTATCCTCGTCATAGCTACTTAACAAAAATAAAAATAAATCGATTCACAAACAGACCCAATCATTTTTTCTTGCCTATTCTCTGCATAGACTATGTGGACTACTGCAATCTTTCATGGACTAAATACTATAAATGCAAAAAAATGAATGAAATGAAATAGGATTTCGAGATGTCAGATGCCTTTTCAAATTTGACAGCTGTCATTAGAAATAACATCTCGTGTTGTGGAAACTTTTCATTTCATTTACATACGTGCTTCCCGGCAGGTACGGCTGTCTGAGAAGAGTTTTTTGAGATACGGCCGCTTGTAATTCGGCCTGTGAATAAGATCGCATCATATATTTCATTTGAGCATTATAATGTTTCTACCATTCGCTTGTCGACATCAGGCCCGTATCTACAGTGGGAATAGGGCGTCTTGACTTATTTCGCTAAAACATAAAATATATAACGGGTAAATCTTGGCAACAAGTACAATTAATTAGTAACGTCTGGCTTGTTGAGAAATATGTTGACTAAATAAAGCTTAACACATATTGTGCTACTGTACACCATATTAAATCACGAACAGACTTGTCGTGAGGACAAAAATGACATCGTCTCGGCGGAAAATGGCGGAGAAATAAATCGACGAGGCGACTTTTGCGAAGCGGTTACATTTTTTTGCGAGATGTCAAGTCCAGCCGCAGGCAGAGCCGCACTGGGATGCAGTTTTACACACAAATATATCTTTACAGAATGTGTGGACCTGTAAAAAAGACTGAAAATGAAGTTAATGTGAAGCTTTGCAGTCGCTTTAATTCTCAACGGAGAGACCTAATCTATCTACCTGTACGTCTGGCCTCTGTCCATCCGTATGTCAGGTCTGTATATAGACCGTGACATTAAAGGACACAGTCCTTGACATATTTTTTGTTATGTAATACAGTTACAGAACGAGCTGACGGCCCACCTGGTGTTAAGTGGTAACCTCAGCCCATAACAAGCGATGCGGCTTGGGTCCTCCCCTACTAGGTACGACAAGACCCAAGTCGCAACGTATGCGCCCGTAACTCTGAGACGTGTAGGTGGAATGTCTCGTGTGCCTGTAATTTCACCGGCAACCACACCTTTCAAACCGGAACACAGTAACGCGAAAGCGTTACTGCTTGGCGGCAGAAATGGGCATGGTGGCGATACTTCCCCGGACAAACTTGGCGAGACTTCTACTGCTCTTAAACTTTGACATGTGTCAAAGACTGTGTCCTTTAATCTGTATACAGTTAGCTGCAAGTTTCTTATATGCGTTATTATCAAATATATCTCTAGCAGAATTAAAACACCCTGTAAGAGAAACATGGTTTGTCATCGTCTTTATTTTAGGTCTGTCGTAAAATCTGTAAAAAATACTAGCCTCACAGTTCAGCTAGTAAGCCTTCTGCACTGGTCGTGGGTACGATTCCCATCCATGACAATAATAATAATAATAATGTTGGACATTTCACACAGCGCCATCTAGCCCCAAAGTAAGCTAAGCGTAGCTTGTCTCATGGGAACCAGACAACTGATATAATACTTATGTACTTTTCTTTTGTAAATACATACATATAATACATATTAACACCCAGACACAGACCAAACATCAATGTTACAAATGTCACATAAATGTTTGTTCTGAGTGGGGATCGAACCCACGACGTACAGAGCAGAAGGTAGGGTTACTAACCAACTGAGCTATGAGGCCAGTCATACAATAAGATTATGAATTACTACAATGGGCAAAACGTGTAAGCGGCCTGCATGCACTCCTGTCTCCCCGGACACAGGCGCGGTCCAACCGCGCATTATGCTCCTACTTCCCTGCAACATCATATTTTACCAGCGACTCGCCTCCGCCCGCCCATAAACCATCGCGAACTCTATTAGCCGAGATGGATTTATTCCTCGCACGGTGAAAGGAGATTAGATTAAGCGTTTACCTACTTTGTGCGACTTGGGTCGTCCCATACTTAAGATTGCTTTTATTGAGGGCAGAGGTTACCGCTAACATCGGGTGGACTATCAGCAAAATAAGGAAATTACATTAAAAATAATATCATAATTCAGTAATACGATATCTGTATCTTGATACTAAACACGGTATAACTCAATGCATTAGATAAAAATTGCAGTTTTAGTAAGAATGTAACTAGATAACCGTCTTGTCCCTAACGAGTGTTAGGGTAGAGTAGGGTAGAGTTAAAATTTTACGTCTATTACCGAGTAGGTGTATCCCCGTTATCAAAATACACACTTATATTACAAAAAACTAAAGTTAGTCTGTCTGTATAGATGGATGGATGTAACATAGAGGTACATATAAATATCAGCTATTCTTTTTAGCTAAAACTTAAATTTTGAAATAAGTAGACGACACGAAATAACACATAGGTACCAATATCTTGTCCCGTTACCAACCAGGACTTTGAACTTTAATAACCTCATCATCACCACACGAATTTGGTGATCTCTGGTCTGAATAGTTTCTAGTGAAATGGCAAATGCGATTACAGATTACTCCATAGCTCCTCAGGGAGTAAGCCTGGAGTACGGCGCGGCGGCGGCGTCTGGCGAGGCGCGGTGACCAGATTTTCAATAAAGATTTCCATTCGTATGCAAATAAGCTACGTTTCTTCGCGGTGACCCTTTCAGCACAATACTCAGCAAATAAAATAGTTTAAGTGAAACTTGAATATTGAATTTTTACAGCAAAAATACGTTTCATATTACTGTGGTGTGAATTCTTAAGTTCATTTAGTTTCATTTTTATAATAAAATTACTTTTGAGAGCAAAAATATTCATCCTCGTGCGAGAAAAGCCTTTGCGAATAATTGAATCATAAAATGAGTTTTACTGAGATTGTTTTAGCTTATGTAATAAAGTATGAATATGTATAATGTTATGTTATGTATCTAATAATGAAGATCAATAAAAAAGTATTGATAATATTGCAATTTTATTATATGAGCAAATATATGTGATTCTACTGTATGTGCGGCTACCACATCGTGCCTTTTGGCAGATTGCTGCGTCACAGTATCACTTAGCAGCGCCGACGCATCTTGCTGCCAATCGATCACTGCACATACATTTAGCTACTATACAGAAGAAACATTGGCCGAATGAATCGTCGATGTTGACAGACAAAATAAACTGTTTGCGATGGTCCGGTTACTTCGATTATACCCTATTTCACCTGCAGCCCTGAGGGTAATTCGTTTCAGAGGGCGACGCAGCGCTGTCAAAGTCACTTGTGTCTGATGACTCTTCCTGATGTTCATATGTCAAATTTAAATTCGTTGTCGATTTTTCTAAAAATGGTCAGTTTCTGGCAGAAATGACCATTAGTAGATTGTGTTTTAAACCGGGTGGAATCAAATCAAGAATTAGTGTGTTTCGTGATTATAATGATCTGGCAGGCAAATACTTATTCATCATTATGACACAGCTATCGCGATAGCTGAGCCGTGTTCTACATGTGCGCGACATCTGCGCGACATCTGCGCAGGGAGATAAAATAAATAAATATAAATAAATTAATAAATAATGGTGGACATTCCACACAGCGCCATCTAGCCCCAAAGTGAGCTAAGCATAGCTTGTATCATGGGAACTAGATAACTGATATAATACTTATATACTTTCTTTTGTAAATACATACATATAATACATATTAACACCCAGACACAGAACAAACATCAATGTTACAAATGTAACATTAATGTTTGTTCTGAGTGGGGATCGAACCCACGACCTACAGCGCAGAAGGTAGGGTTACTAACCAACTGAGCTATGAGGCCAGTCTGATGACGAGAGGATGACTGTAACTTTATCTAAATGTAGGTAAATTTCATGAACAAAAATAACAGTAATTTCAAACAATTCATTTCAGTAGAATGGCTAAACTTGCGTAGATAATCTTGAAGTTAATTACCCAATTTATTTAGTTATAAATGTATAACATTGGTTTTCCCAATGTTTCCAATAGCCGGCTACAAGGATATGACGGTGGGAAAACCAACATTGTTAGTATATTTTCCAGCGATAAACCGTTATTTATATCGCTTGGTACTTACTGTAAAATGTATTTGTTTACTAGTCTAGAAACTCGTAAGAGTAATTTAGATATCTAATATAAAAATCCCTAAAATTTATTCATCAGCTTGTTAGCAATAGCTTGGGAAATACACTCGCTTATATAATTTTAATAATATGTTTAAGTGAAGAGACGGAAGGAGCAGGTGGCTCACTTTTAGCGGTATCTTCTACCCTTGAAAACAGCAAAGGTATTCCCCTATCACAGCACTGGAAGACCCAAATGGCATCTATGGATGACTATATAATATAGATGACAGTATATGGAATGTTTCATCTGCCGATATCCTGACCGATCTCCGCTTTGGCGACTATTGCTGATTTTTGTTGTTGATTTGTCTGACTGTCATTGTCTGCCCTTTGATGCATAGTACAAAATTATTTATAAAGAATTATTATTTCTTTAAGCCTTAATAATAATTTTATAACTTAAAAATATAAAATATTTTAATAAAATTCTTAAAAATAAATTTAATTTAAATATTTGATTTGATACTACAGTTGTAGAGGGATATTAATATAATAATAAATTGGTGGACATTTCACACAGCGCCATCTAGCCCCAAAGTAAGCTAAGCATAGCTTGTATCATGGGAACCAGACAACTGATATAATATTTATAAACTTTTCTTTTGTAAAGACATACAAATAATACATACACCCAGACACAGAACAAACATCAATGTTACAAATGTCACATAAATGTTTGTCCTGTGTGGGGATCGAACCCACGACCTACAGCGCAGAAGGCAGTGTTACTACCAACTGAGCCATGAGGCCAGTCAATAAAAATATGAAATGTACATATAGTAATATCTAATTTATTTTTTAAGTTAATTTACAACTTATCTATTTAGTTTTGATATTTTTGTAGGAAAACATAACTTACGTATTTTGGTGGGTTCCTCAATAAAACATCAGGATGTGAGACATTAATTTTTTGTAAAAAATGCTTATGTATGTGCAACTAGATCTCTACAAATGTAAACCATGGAAATTCAACAAACATAACAAAAAACTTGTACACAACCGAATAAATAAACTACAAAGAAATGATTTTTTCAAAGACTTAAATAAAAAAAAATGGAGAGAGAAAATAGGATTGTAATCATTTCTAACTAAGATTATATTCAATAAAGTGTCGGATACGATATACCATAAAGCTACGTCAAACTCTTATTAATCCGTTCAGCATTACCTTCATAATCATAATCATTTATTTGCATTTATTTGCTTCGTAGAGGTATAGCCGTTTCTGACATGACGCCGACGACGCGGTCTGCGGGACATTTCTTACGCTTCGTTTAATGTCTGCCTAATTATTTAGGGGAACCTTTGCAGTTCTTTGAAATTGAAATTGAATGCAGCGTCTTTAGTAGTATTTTAGTGTCTCTAGCGCCAACTTAATCTCTGTCCGAAAGCGAATACATCGCTACTGAAATCAGATTAAATGTGATCTTTGAAACTGCAAGTCTCTACTTAAATGAATCCCAACAGACACATACATAGTCGGAACCCACATTAGGAACCACACGTGTGTTGAGCCACGAGACGTATGTACGGCGGGTATGTGGCGTGTCCTTATGTAATAAACTGTTCTGTAACTCTCAATAAAAAAAACAGTGTAGTGACTGGGATAGTTTACCAGAAAGTTAGATAAGCTCTCCCCTGCGTAAGCCCCTGCGGCGGCGTGTGCACCGTGCCGTGGGCCGTCTCTTTAACTTGAACACGGGAAAAAGTTTGATTAGCCGTTTTTATCGGCGAGGTCCCGGGGGCGGCCCATTTAACAGAGTGGCAGCATTTATTGGCGGCTCACGTCTCAACGGAGCGCGGCGCGGCGCGGCCGGGGCGCTGGACTTCACACGAGCGCACAGCGATTAAACGCGACTGGACCTCAAACACTCCTCCTAATTCAAAAACATCTCATACGCATTACAGGCACTTGATACTTCACGTTTCAGAGTTACGGGTGCATACGATGCGCCTTGGGTCTTATTGTACCTACCTAAGTAGATGAGAGCCCATCGAATTGCATATAGTTGTGTTATGGGCTAAGGTTACTCTAAATTAAATGGGCCAATTTCTCGTTCCGTAACATTTTTTAATATCAAAAAAATCTTGGCCTTCTTTTCCCACATTTTGGCTGTGAAAAAATGATAAGGTGGCAACCGTGAATTTGAATAATTATGATTTGCATAAGTGCACGCGACGAGACAAAAACCAAGCTCAGCGGCGTTTCCTGTGAGAGGGTTATGTCCAGCAGACTTCTTCTTCTTCGAGTCACAGGTTCTGTCGAACCAGTGTGGTGAAAGGATTGTAAGTGCGCCTCAAAGAGGCTCCTTTCGTGCACTCGATACATGTCTTCGAATTTTTTGTTCTAGGACATGCCGGTTTCCTCACTATGTTTTCCTTCACCGTTTTGAGAACGTGGTATCCAGCAGACTGTTACAAGCCGATGACGACGTATGTCTGTTTATCGCCTTTTCAGTTCTGATCCTGACAAATGAAACGACGGATTTGAAACACCTAAAAGTGTTTTTTCCTTTAACGGTAATTATTTTACATAAAAACTTTTACAGTTTCCAGATATAATTTATTTCCTTCTTATGTTTTAATATTTTACTTATACTTAGCAAGTTTTTAAATTAATTACAGGTAGGTCATAAAAACGTTGTCATAAAGAGACCGGTTAGGTTATATCGCCTGACAGCAATGAATGTTATAGATGATACAAGTTGTAAGTTTGATCAATATCAACAAGATGCGTGTGATCTTGAAGTATATTCTTATACTCCAAGATATAAGAACCTTCCCTTAACAAATGAGTAATTTCTACACGCTTCGAAATGATGTGTAATTTCACCAACTATGTGGCTACAAAATAACTCCTATATACTAGTTCCGAATTGGTGGAATTAAAAGTGGTTGTGCCTGATTACCTTTATCTACAAAGAAGTAGCAGTAACCTTCTAAAATTGAGGTTCCGTCAGAATCAGAGAAGCAATAAAAATCTTAGTTCGTTGCCCGTGTTCCTGTATCATTCCGCCGCGCCATTGAGAATATTAATACATATATACCAATATATCTACTAAATATTTTAGCATGGTATACCTTAAATATGTTAACACGAGTGTACCCAGTAATAGTAGCAGTAGTAGTAGTTAACTAGTATCCTTGAGATTGCGTACTATGAGTGAGTTCTATAATCAGTGGCGGATTTACACATTTCCCAAGTAAAGGCTATTGAAATATTGCCGCCCTTACCTCGAAAATTGTAAATTGTCAGTTGCTAGATTATCTTTTAAATCCAACAATTCGCTTCAAATTGCACAGGAAATAGTTTTTGGGTACATTTCTGAGGTAATTGGTAATCAAAGCTCAATGATGATTAGTAAGGCGGGGTATGCCACTCACGCAATAATATACATTCGGTAAACGGAACGATGTATTGTGGACTTCTAGAGAAATCACATCAGAAAACCGTCTTACAGAAACAGAAAGATATCTGGATAAAAAAACGGTTCTCAAATTTGGTGCTCCTAAAATCTGCCGCCTTAGGCTCAAGCCTACTTAGCCTGCTGGTAAATCCGCCACTGTCTATAATACCAAATTTAACAAACCGGAAATAGTTTCGTAGCTTTTGATAACTTTGGAATGGTGAGTAAATCCAACACTAGGAATTTTAGTTACGAGTCACAAAGAATTCTCACTTCCAAATATAGAATTTCTCTATCTTAGAATTACGGTGGGGAAATATATGAGTAATTATTACAATATGAAAGGTAATTAGTGACCGATGAATCAGCATACCTCGTTATGTTTTGGGAATTCCGACGACGCGACCGAGGGACGGCGCGGCGCGGGCGCCTGCTCGTATCTCTGACTCAAGCGTTCATTATGATTAGAAAAAGAAGCTTTCTTTCACTGTTTTACAATAATTGTTAAGATTTTAATATATCACGAGACGTAACATCCCCGTCTCGGTGTGATGGACAAAACGCAATGCGACTGAGTCATTTCGTACTTTGGTGGGGAGGATTTGAGTCGTATTGCCTTGGATCTAAGGGCGGTGTTTGCCGCTTAATATGAGGTGGGCCGTCAGCTCGTTCCTTCACTCACAATAAATTTAAAAAAGCAGTGGAACCAACCACTCGCTACTTTTTTTACATGTATCTGTCCGTGTGTTTTTGTCTTATGAATTGTGTGTCTATTCCAAAAATGTTTCAATGTTTTATGTGTATGCTCTACCTATGTATTTTTATTGCATTTTTAAATTTAATGTTTTGTCGAAATAAATTTAATTTAATTTTCATTTCAAAAAATCATAATAATCTTGTACAACTAAATCTACTAAACATGTATGTGTAATATTTAGGTATAAAAAAATGAAAATTGTATATATGTTAAAATAATACATAATGTTATGTCTCAGACCAGGGACCGCGCGGTTCGCCGCCGGCATACAAATTCATCTGCAGGCCATGTTTGTTGGTAACTTTGTTCTCCTGATACGTATAAATTGCAGCGTTGTCGGTCGGTATCGCTCCGTGATCGATGTGAGGCCCGACCACCTCGCCAAACCGAATCTCTGATTACTCTTTGCCATCTACCGGTAACTATAGTCAGAGAGAATTGGGCGTGGGTCTGTACGACATACATATACAGGCTGACACAATCTAACTGTTCCTTTCAATCAGCGTAGCAGAAGCTACTAAAGAAATAAATTGTATAATTTATGTACCGGACTATAGCTGTCTGTTCTGTGTCTGGATGTTAATATGTTATGTACATTAAATCAATAAACCAGTAATGATGTCACAGTAATTATTGCTAATTTTGATGCCTTATACATTTATCAATAATATGTTAAATAAATAAAAAGCCTTATATTTCTTTTAAGTGCTCTAAGTACCTATAAATTGATACTCCAATCCTCCAGGTAATAACTTATCCTTTTAATCTTTATTCTCCTAGAAAGCATTTTTAATTTGTGGCGGCTGCAACGCTGTTGTTGAGCTAAATTTAAGACTGGAAATGGTATCACGCCTTCAGACAATGCTAGACAATGCGGCAGCATTGTGACATCACGTCTCTAGACAAGTACTCTTTTATGAACTTACAATGAACTTTATTAGACTTTCTCTCAAAGAAAACCAATATAGAGCAACAGTGAACAAGTGAACAAGTTTGTAAACCTGGTGTTTGACGGTTTTTGATACTCCAATCCTCCTGGTAATAATTATATTTATTCCAGCCGATAAAGTTTTCCACCGCGTTAGTCGATGAGCCAGTATGTTTGCCTAACAGTTAATCGGACCAAAGAGGGCTGAAACTTCCCCGTCCGCCCGCAACTGATACACAAGTAGGGAATTTTTGTTTAGTTTCGATCCGACATGCTTAGCTTAGCACCCCGTGGGCGGGCGGCGCGGCGCCCAATAATTGGACGTCCAATTAGGCTTCAGGGAGGTCATGTTCGCGCGCTTCTTGTTTGGCTTACGTTTCTGTAGGAGTTCTGCATTACGAGTGTATCGTACGTAATAGTACGTATAGTCTCTTTGTAATGTATTCCCATGATCACCAGGAAATACAAAATTGTACTCTGTAATAACAGAAGAAGGTTACGGATTTTGTTAAAAAAACGACAATACTTTTGTTAAAAACAAGTCTTCTGATTAGCTTTGGATCCAACAAGTTAAATGTTCATTTACTAAATAATGACATGTCCTAACGTGTAACACGCGAGTCATGACATGTTGTTCTAAGTATTCATTTTAAGTGTAATAATGTCAAAATAACAATATTCATGTTATTCAGTTTTCACTGAAATTAAATTCATAATACTAAATGTGAATAAATCTGTATCCCGTGATGGCTGGCGGTGACATTGACAGCTATCACTCAGAGACATATCCAAACTCCCGATACGTAATTCAATCCAAACACAATCCGGCAAATGATATTGGGGAACGAAAGGTTCAATTACAAATCCATTTTACAAAACCCAGCTACCGAAGTGTGAATAAAGTTTTTCCACGACGCGAACACATCGACTGAGGTGGGATGGAATCACTCGGCGAATTGGGCTAAATGGGCTCTCTCCCGCGGCAATATTAAATTGATGACGTGTTCGAATGCCTCCATTTTTACCCGCCCTGTCCATACCAAATATATGTAGATGAGACCATTCTGCACGAGATGAGACGCGTAAATAGGATTATATTTTGTAATCGGGAGCGAGCTCAGATCTTCTCGATGTTTATGTAGGCCAAATGTTAAAAATGGAGACACATCTTCAGCTGTACCTACTGAGTGGAGCTTATGTAGTGCAACGCATTATGGCCTGATGGATACCATGAAGCTAGCCGACGGAATTACAATTACAAGCACATTTTATAAGTGAATATATCTTAGAATTTAAGCTCGCTTCGTTCCTTTAGTGCAGACAGGGCGAAAAGAAGCCCACCGAAGCACTACCCTCTCGTGAATCAAGGCGTGAATATTCCTTATAAATTTATAATGTGATACATTACTTCCGGCGATGCACGTGCGTGGCGTGGCGTGGCGTGGCATGGTGTGGCGTGGCGTGGCGTGGCGTGGCGTATTATGCCACTACTGACCGAAAAACAATACAATTGAAGCTGCTACGAAGGTGTTGTTTATAATGTGCTCTTCTCACAACAGGATAATTTTATGAAATTTCCTTCAAGTTATCAGAGATACCTACTCACATCTATTTTATTAACATGGTGGGTAAAAGTATACTTAGCAAGCGTTGTTTTGATAATAAAATGTACAAACCCATTAGGTGCATGTAAGTACTGTACTTGTCACATAGAAATACAGAGGACCCTTGTAGCATTTTAAGTAAACAAAACTATTATTTTTATTTTATTTTTTTATGTGATACAGTTACCGAACGAGGAGCCGACGGCCAACTGGTGTTAAGTGGTAACCTCTGCCCATAACAACCGATGCGACTTGGGTCCTCCCTTACTAGGTACGACAATACCCAAGTCGCATCGTATGCGCCCGTAACTCTGAGACGTGTAGGTGCAATGTCTCATGTGCCTGTAATTTCACCGGCAACCACACCTTTCAAACCGGAACACAGTAACGCGATCGCGTTACTGCTTGGCAGCAGAAATAGGCATGGTGGCAGTACTTCCCCGGACGAACTTGGCGAGAGTTCTACTGCTCTTTAAGTAAGTATGAGTAAGTTATAACTAGTGGTTTACATATGCATACATAAGTTACATAAGCGGAAAAACTTATACTGATGCGAATATTTGATAAGTAAATTATATAATACAGACCTGTAAGAAGTAATACTATGGAATGAAATGGAACTGATGTGAACGAGTGGAATCATCCATCAATTTAGCAAAATACATGATATTGATCACATATCTATCAGCGTTCCCGGAATGGCGCTGGCGGTGCGTACTTACAAAGTTTTTTGATTCCACAAATTGTGTATCCATATGGATACCATAATTTATAATAGATATATATAGATTCCAACTGGAATTAGAAACTGAGACGAAGTTATCAATATTTTTCCAAAAGGCACATTTCTTCTCGCACAGAAATGCTTCTGTTCTATAAAGGAACTCTTGAGGACTGAATAAAAATAGGTTAGATAGTTAATATTTCCACAGTATTAAAATTATTGATTTTTATTATTTCATAATGTGAATTAGTTACAGTGTTAATATAAAGGAGAGCCCGTGAACTTTTGCAATGCCTGACAATGGCTACTAAGTTATACATAAGCACTAGATTAATGTAAAATGTGAAACCTAACTGTAGGTACACAAATAAATGTTGTATTATATAAATAATGAATAGTTAATTCGCTAAACACTAACATTCGACACCACCTCATTAGATTCACGTTCAAGTATTCTTTGCAGAGTTCCTACACACACAGAAAACTGAGCAGTATTCCGAAAAACATGATAAATTCGTCCTGAGTAGTTAGGCGAGTGGTTTAATCCAAGTCGGGAACAATAGGGACACAGTGGGAGAGTGGGAGATGGCGACACTAATAAAGACATGTCACATGACTTCATTCCCAAGGGGTAGGCAGAACTTCAGCGGGTTTTAAAACTACGATCTTTGTCTTTTCAATCATAATTACGACTTCATATTGCGGCATAAGCAATAGTTGTTAAAATGTTTTCTCTGCTCAGTATGTAAAACAGAAACACAAAAAATGACCGTAAAATTTCGTCAGACATCTAAGTTATGCCGCTCTGTGGTAACACAACATCCCAATATAACAATTAAAGTTACTCCTATATAATATATCGGACTGTCGGTTGCTCAGAGTAAATGAAACGCGGTCACCAAATACACGATATTTGGCATTCGAAACAACCGAAGATTGTAAACAACGCTATGATTTCACCGCATATTCCGTAAATTTACGTAAACAGCAGTCTGCTAAGTTCAGGAATAGATATAACCGTAATAATAACAGGAATTGCATCAAAACTAAACCACGAGCCAACTTACCTAACCCTGTTATCTCCTCGGAAACTAGCCGAGTGATGCCTCTCTTTCCCTCTCCTCAAAGCTAGCCTTTGGCACCGCCTTCAATGCGTGGAAATTTTATTGTATCCGACACGATATTAACGACTTCGTACCTCCTGTATTATGAATGCTTATGTACAGGGATGATGGACACGCACACAGACACAACACAAATATCCCAGACCGGAGAAACAATTTCGACTGGCCTCACAGCTCATTAGTAACGTTGTCTTTGCTCTGTCATGTGTAGGTCGTGGATTCCAAAACCCAAGAACAACATTTTTGTCAACATAGATGACTATGTCTAGATATTAATATGTATTTATTATGTACGAAAAAAATGTACGTAAATATTGTATCCGTTATCTAGTTTCCATAGTATAAGCTTTCCTAATTTGGGGCTATATGACACTGTGTGAAATATGCAACAATATTTTTATTTATTTATAAACTAAATTTTAACCATATAAAGTTTTGCTCGCAGGACTACTCCCAGATCATACGTGCATCATTGTTTTCACTGATAAATATATGTGCACGATACATGTTAAGGAAATCGCTGACATCGCGAGGAAACCGACATGCCCTACCAACAATTTAAAAACAGCAATCAAGACACAAATGGAGACTATTTGAGGCGCACTTTAATCTTTTCGTTACATTGATTCAAGTACCTAGTGAGATGAGTAGTAGCAGTAGTAGGTAATAGGAGTAGCAGGGCTGCAACCGACATAGCCACGCAGCTGTCAACTTGTATTATGAAAAAAAGCTGGACATAGCCAGCACTCAGCGCCACTGAGTCCACTTTCTGCCTGTCAATTCCTGTCGTCATTAGGGACTCGTGGTCTCCACTCGAAAACTCTTCTTTCCAAACTGGATACAGGCCTTAGCTCTGGTCTTATGGCCAAGATTTACTTGATATACAGGGTATCTCCACACGAGTCTACCACGCAATAGCAATATTTAATGATTTATATTAATTTCAAGTGAGTGTCGTATCGTCTAATGTGAATGCATCAATTGTCTTCAATATACATTGAAATGTATGCACATGGATAAGTAATCAAATGTAAGCTATACGGCACGGAGCGCGCTCGTGAAGGAAATTCAGTTTACTTGAACGGTGGCTCGACCAATGATGTGTCTTTGTAATTAAAAACTGATGGTTTTATTGGTGTAGTATGTATTCGTAGGTGATTGTCCTTTAAAGTTAAAAAAATATTTGGCTCCACAAGTATCAACATTTATTTCCATTGATTTGTTGAAGTAATCTTCAGACAGTTGAACATTCTTCGCTCCAGATCTATCCCGCAGGAGCCATGCAGCCCCGGGAAGAAAAGTACGTCAGTTTCTTCAGTCCACCCCTAACAATATCAAAGTCAAAGTCAAAAACTTTATTTCCAAAGAATTCATAAAAAAATGACTTGGAAACGTCAATATTCAAAACATAAGGTCACGCGTACTTATCGATAAGTTTGATGCCTGTTCAAACCCTATCCGACCCTTCATGGGGAAGTTATCAGTAAGCTTAAAACACACTATCGCATTTAATTAGAAACCAGGTTATTCGAATTACGTAAGCGCCCTCGAAAATGATATTGGATGTTACATTAAAATAATTTGTAGAGCATGATAATAAAAAAATGTGCATTTTAACCATCAACATTGTATTATATCCAACTGTACACACAAATTGAGGCATGCTTTGAGCCAAGAACGCCTCGTATACTAGCTAACAGCAGGCCGCATCTCCAAGTTACGTTTCGTATGTTCTGCAGTCAATTTGTACGCTCATGGATACATATCCGAGGCTTTTGTACTGCATTGTCAGTGCAGGAGCTCTAACAATATGCAACTACTCCACTAAATATCATCAAGATATTATATAGTATATAGTATATAAACCGGACTCTAATTGTAGTGAAGGTCTGTTCCATGTTTCTATTACTTGACCCAGTGACCTCAGTCCCACACATAACATTGAATAAACGAGTTTGATCGATTGATGATGGAAATACATTGACAAAGATAAAATTAACATTATAAAAGAACTGTTAATTTTTGATGTCACATATCCATCAAAAACTACATATGAAAACCATCCTTTCAACTGGGACTGGGGTGGTGGTCGTACAGTTGTTTCTACTGCCTAGTAAATAAACCAATTACAATTTGATGCATGATTTGTAATGACTTCAGGCCACGTGCAGTTCACGGCCTCAATTAGCGACTAAACTTAACGCAAAACTGTTGAGATATTATCTGAGAAGGCCACCTTTTCCGCCATTTCTGTGTAATTCCGCTATTGTGTTTCAACCATCCGTGATTCTCAAAACGCTGAAGCATTTAGAAGTGTATCGGGTTGCTAGTAAATGCCCGTAATTTGTTTCAATTTGTCGGGAACGCCTTCAAGAAAGTTCTAGAAAGTTCCAGGATGCTGTCGTGATACTTAGGCGGGGATTTGACTATACCTACTGTGTAAGCCATGTGTAGGATTTTTCAAAGTATTTGAATACTTTAGACTTTTCTGTACTGGACTATAAAGTATAATCTTCGGGCCGGTCCGTCCACCGCCGCGTGACACCAACTTTCGCGAAGTTACGATATGCCAGTACGGCTACGGATGAGTGTTGCAGTCAGAGCCACCAGGGTCAGCGTAAGGACGCTTACTAGGTTGAGGTTTCAATTAAATGCGGTGAATACATACACTTTACTTTTGTTTAAGTGATAGTGTCACAAAAGGTAGAAAATATAGCAAGAAGCACTTTATCTTGTAAATTATTGTCATTATATTACAAGTCAAAGGAAACAAATTGTTGTATAGTTAGTAACAGTAAGGTCAATAAGCAAACAATTTACGTTGACGCTAATTAGCCCTGCCTGCAAAACGAGGAGTACCGGGGTCAATCTCCGGCGGAACTTAGTTTATGTGTTTTGTCTGTGTTTGTTCTCGGGTCTTGGATGGCGACAACGATAGCATTGCAGGTTGTGGTTGCCGTTGAAATTACAGGCACATGATATTACACTACCATGATTCAATCACGGGTGCAATGCGATGCGGTCTTCTCACACCTAAGTAAGGGATGAAGATGTATTGTTTTGGTTACGGGCAAAGGCCTCTTACCATCAGGTGGGCCGGGCTATCTTACTTGTTCTGTAACTTATTCACAAAGTTCTGTAACTTATTCACAAAACTTCTTTGCCTGCCTCATAACGTAACTCTGATTCAAATTTTTGAGTTATCCAAATAATACTCGTACATATTACGCAATAACTGACTTGACTGACCTCATAGCTCAGTTGGTTAGTAACCCTACCTTCTGCGCTGTAGGTCGTGGGTTCGATCCCCACTCATGACAAACATTTATGTGACATTTGTAACATTGGTGTTTGTTCTGTGTCTGGGTGTTAATATGTATTATATGTATGTATTTACAAAAGAAAAGTATATAAGTATGTATATCAGTTGTCTGGTTCCCATGATACAAGCTATGCTTAGCTTACTTTGGGGCTAGATGGCGCTGTGTGAAATGTCCACCATTATTATTATTATTATTATTAACTATATCGAAGTTAGAATTGGAAGCCCCCGATGCTGTCCTTGGCTACAGCTCTGTCCCTGACTACGAGTATTTACGTAGTTCTCGAACTGACGTCATTAACTTTAAGGTAAGTACGTGGCGGAAACGGCAAGTCTTTAGCGCTAATTGAACTTCGACAATTAGTCAGTTGTTAATTACTTGTCTCGTATTTCATAGTTAAATTGTAGACCGTTTGGAATAAAATTTATTTTCTTCAGATATCCAAGAAATATAAATTTTTGCCCGATTTATCAAACCATGTAAGCGTAATTTCATAATTGACCCTGCCTGAGCTTTTATTTATGGTGGAAGCTGTGGAGGTATGGAGCTTAGCATTCGGACAGTACTTGGTTAAGTTTATCAAATAACTGTGTGCTTCCCCATTGGTAGATGTCTCATGAGTTACTTCTTTATTCCAAGTTATTTCGATGATTTTCTTCAACCGCAAGTAAAACTTTTTTATAGCGTCAAAACACATTTTCTAATACAAGTTTATTGAGCTAAACTCAGGCTCAAATAATCAGGCACAAATAATTTGTAGGTTTTGCCTGCACGTTTATATAAATGGTTCGCTGCGAGCAACATCTCAATGTGGATTTGTGTGCTCCACTTACAAAACTAGACGGTAATCCACTAGCCATATTAGTGCGAGAGCTAGTCCTGATTATTCTATCGATTCTGAAAACAAAATAACATTAACAGTTTTTTGAACAGATTTATTTATTTATTTTATTGTAATAACAGAACATAAAATTAAGGTTAATAGCTACTAAGAAACCACAGATGTTCGTGCTGGTGCTAGCGCTACTTACAGACTACGGTGGACGAAATAAATATATAATTAAAGTTATATTATTATAAAAGGAATACGAGTAAAATAAATAAATAAAGAAATGAAATGAAAATTATTCAAACTTTCAGTGATTCAAGTGACATAGTTTCACATACACCCAATTTGACAACAGGGACTGAACCTTTGATTTAAGTCATTACTATCGCCACTAAGGTTTAGTTTACAGATGATAATTAAAGTAAATGAAAAATTGCAAAAATGCACACAGCAAACAACAAATTAACCAGTTAACAGTAAAGAAAAATTGCAAATTCGGCTCTATACACAGATATTTCTCGAAAACTAATTTAAAATTCAGTAGCAAGGTTTAATAAAAAACTTTTGCTTGGGCAGGTGTGGTCAAAAGCATCAGCGTTCAATAATAAAACACTTTATTTCCAATGAAGTCGTAGGCTTACCTTGATGGCCTAACGGATAATGTAGGAGTCTGCACTGAGAGTTACTGAATAAAATATGACATTCACATCACTGTATTAATTAAAACCCCCAGTCTGGCACAAACACAGACCGGTCCCTACGCAGTAAGATCGCCGCTCTGTCATATATCTTGCTCGCACATAAAACTGCTGTGTACAAATATCATTGACACTTACAGGTTCCCTACAAAATGTTATTGAAAAGGCTTAAAAACCTTGTTAGTTCTAGTGCTTGAACTTTCATTTCAAATTTTCTATTAATGTTAGCTTGCTCCAGTGTTACCACGCCAAAAAAAGAGCTTGGTTTTCTTAGAGAAAATCTGAGATAAAGAAAAAGTGGTGAGCTCCTGTTTCAATGGGTGTAATTGGGCAAATCTCTATAATATTTCGTGTCTGATCCGCCGTTGCGAGCGTATCTGTGCGGATTAGCCACTGGATGAGAGCGGCGCGGCGGATGTAACGCGAATGTTACACAACACACGCACGCACACACACACACACACACACACACACACAGTGTTTTTTTTATGTATGTAGTTACGGAACGAGCCGACGGCCCACCTGGTGGTAAGTGGTAACCTCGGCCCATAACAACCGATGCGACTTGGTTCCTCCCCTACTAGGTACGACAATACCCAAGTCGCATCGTAAGCGCCCGTAACTATGAGACGTAGGTGGAATATCTCATGTGCCTGTAATTTCACCGGCAACCACACCTTTCAAACCGGAACACAGTAATGCGAACGCGTTACTGCTTGGCGGTAGAAATGGGCATGGTGGCAGTACTTCCCCGGACGAACTTGGCTAGAGTTCTACTGCTCTTAAATGGTTGTGGATTATGTGTTAACTGTAACAAAACAAGAGGACTTAGACAGGTATACACATTCTTAGTTTCAAGTTAAGTTATTACTTTGAAAAGTAACACAATCATACAGAGTAATGTTAAGTATTTGTCATAAACATGTTGCACTCTCATTAGTGAAACTCGGGGGTCAGTACCGCTAGACCACCCCACTCTTAGTAGAGCGTGGTGGTCTAGCGGTACTGACCCCGAGTTTCAATCCGGAGGTCGCCGGTTCAAATCCCGACGTGCACCTATGAGTTTTTCGATTGAAAGATTTATGTGCGCAATACCACGTTCTCAACGGTGAAGGAAAACATCGTGAGGAAACCGACATGTCCTAGAACTAAAAATTCGAAGACATGTGTCGAGTGCAGGAAAGGAGCCTCTTTGAGGCGCACTTACAATCCTTTCACCACACTGGTTCGACAGAACCGGTGACTCGAAGAAGAAGAATAATAATAATGGTGGACATTTCACACAGCGCCATCTAGCCCCAAAGTAAGCTTAGTATCATGGGAACCAGACAACTAATATAATACTTTTATACTTTTCTTTTGTAAATACATACCTCTACATATAATACATATTAACACCCAGACACAGAACAAACATCAATGTTACAAATGTCACATAAATGTTTGTCCTGAGTGGGGATCGAACCCACGACCTACAGCGCAGAAGGTAGGGTTACTAACCAACTGAGCTATGAGGCCAGTCAGTATGGTGTTGGTAACCTCGTAAAATTTTATCTGGCGCCATTTTTTTGGGCTGCAGAACTCGTGCCAAGATCCTCCGGGGAAGAACTGCCAACACACCTATTTCTGTCGCTAAGCAGCACCGTATACGTATTAGAAAAAAAGAAAGAAAGAGAATATATGTAACATATTACTGTGTAAAATATATAATATATTACCGTGTACTGGTTTAAGAGATATTTCACCTTCAGGTCACAAAAATACAGATGCAATGTGATGTGACTAAGGTTTTCCAGGATGTAACGCGGGCTTCCGATATCTAAGTAGGGGAGGACCCCAAGACGTATTGTTTTTGTTATGGGCAGAGTTAGCGCGTAACATTAGGTGGGCCACCTCGTTCCGTTCCGTGCACCCAGGTATACTATCAAACACAGAAGTTCATCGTTTTTTTTACAACCAGTTTTTATTGACAAAAAGGTCTGCCCGTATGCTATTAGTCAAGACTTACACGACTTTGCTGAAACTACAATTAGATCACTAACAAATGGAAATTAAGACTTAATTCGTGCCTCGCAACAGAGTGCTGTAAAAGGTTAAAAACGCAAATTTAAACTGAGTAACAAGTAAAAAAGTAAACAGTCGCATTCAATAGCGAGAGTTAACGGTAAAACGAACACCTACGTTTTAATTTCACTTTGTAGTTGCGCTGCTATTTGTAATTTTACTTTGCATTTTATTCGCTCGGCTAACTGTTGAAAACGTTTAAGCGGAATTAAATAAATATAGCGTAGCGCTGACGCTGCATCGCCCTCTTCACCATAGCCTTCCCGCTGTACACCATGTACTTGTCCAAACTGGAGGACAGTTTGGGGGCCCATGTTGCTCGCGAACATCATAATATGGTTAATAGCTCGAAAATATCTGGTTCTCTGTTATTGGTGTAATAAATTTAATTTTCTATTTCTTTATTCATTTCTTTAAGAAAGGAAAAGAAAAAAATCCATGTCATCCACGAAAACGAAATTTGTTTTTTAAAATAAGAAACTTCGTTCACAGCTATTGTAGGGAACCCCTCTCTCCGAGAGCATAACATCGCGCTACAACAACAAAAACTTGACTTAGTTAATCCGCTTGCATTTGTAAAGGTGTCACGTTATATCTTGGTAAATCCGGAATAGAATACAAGCCGTTTTATTAGTATCATTACTTTGGACGTTATTTTCGTAGGAGCATGTACCGGCCACGGCCGACACACAAAGGCGGCTGCGTCGGCAAAAACGCAGCGGGGAGGGGGATGTTTTTGTCGCGTCAACCCGTCAATTGTGCTTAATGCCGGGCCAAGCGACAAATTTCACAATGTTTTGTGTATTCTGTGATAAAGCGGGGTTAGCGGAGATTGTGCCGTTAAGCCGTTAAAGATATAAGATAGATAGATAGATGGCACTTTATTGCTCACAAAATCAAAATAACAAAAATCTGTAACAATGTACAAAGAAGTGAAACAATGAGCGGTCTTATCGCTATAAAGCGATATAAATGCTCGATTATTTATTTCGAAGGACAAAATTGGTCGGAAGAGCCAAGGTCTTCCGGGAAGTACAGCCTCCAGTTACAATTTTTGAACTATCGGTACGGAAGATTTTAATTAGTTATGTTTCACCAGGCGAAAGAAAAGGTTTGTTATATTTAGATTTATTACACCGCTTTGAGTGAAACTACTATTTACGTATTCCGTTTACCACGTGTACCTTGTTAGAAAGTAAACGCAATAGTAATAGTCAATGTCAAGTGTAGAACTGTCACTAGTGTTCATGACAGTTGTCTATGTATCAGAAATGTCATTCGATAATGACGTTAGTTTTGTCTCTGTACAAAATGGCCGCCTCTTTCTGTCATCGAACTACGGCCACGGAAGCACAGCATGTTAATGCTGCTCATCTGTAACCCATTTCTTCCTAATAAAAACGTTCGCCACCTGGATAAACCTGTTTTTTTATACCTTGCTTAGCCTCGTCTGCCACGTACTAGATATTTTTACAGTTCTCACTGTGCGTACCTGGAAATCTTTTACCCGACTGCCGTGCCGGCGCCGCCCGCCGCTCGGTCCCGTCAATCCAGCAGGATTACCGCTGTGATGACTGCGGGACGTCACACGATTTCATGTGACGTATTTAAAGTGGGACGGGAATCCCCACGCGGGAATTTGTTTTCCGAATTCAGATGTAGACGTTTTAGTATGCGGAGGGATTTTTTACAGCTACGGTTATGTTCAGGTTTTCATTTTATTGTTTGTTAGTTTCGAGAATTTGCTGCATTTTTGTAAAATAGTGATGTCATTTGTTTTACGGGAAATTTGAGTTCTCTTAACTAAGTTATTATTAATATAGTACATAATATAGGTAATGAACTTAAGTAGTAAAATTTGTGTCCGTCGGTCTGTTTATTAAAATCCGGCAGAGAAAGGAATTAGCTGGTAGTGAGTAGAATAGATAGATAGATATAGAATAGGTGAATAGAATTTCCAAGAAAATCCATTTTCAATTGTTATTTACATGTGGTAGATTTTACATTACATTATCATGGTGTATTACATATTCATTATATACGTCGTGAGGTAACAAACTACTAGTTTGTAATTTTACTACAATATCATTTTTTTTTTAGGTAATACAGTTACAGAACGAGCTGACGGCCCACCTGGTGTTAAGTGGTAACCTCAGCCCATAACAAGCGATGCGGCTTGGGTCTAGGCTAGTCTTGGCTACTAGGTACGGCAAGACCCAAGTCGCAACGTATACGCCCGTAACTCTGAGACGTGTAGGTGGAATGTCTCGTGTGCCTGTAATTTCACCGGCAACCACACCTTTGAAACCGGAACACAGTAACGCAAATGCGTCACTGCTTGGCAGCAGAAATGGGCATGGTTGCAGTACTTCCCCGGACGAACTTGGCGAGAGTTCTACTGCTCTATTATTGTAGTAGACTCCTCAGTAGCGTAATTATTATAACTATCACGTACATTATACACTGCCTTGCTGAGAGCCAGTATGGAAATTGTGCTCCCTATTATAATGGTAGTAAATTGCTTATCGGAAATTTAACCAAGTTCGATGTCAAATGGTAAATTTTGATGTGAAACATCTATAGCCGCACGTAAAACTGGTTTCTGGCGTGGCGACGCGTCGCCACGGCATGCGTTGCATATTACTTTTACAAAATAATGTCGATGTTTCACATCTGCCAGGCGTCCCGTGACGGCTCACATTTTTTTTTGAATGATTTTAATACATTTGTTTTCAGCTGATTGTTAAGACATTTAATGTTACCTGCGACAAAGAAATCCTGGTGTATATTAGTGGCTTGTAAGTATCCACTACATAAAAAGGCCTTCTTTTACTATTTCATGTTATATTATATTCTCATTTCCTCGTAATTTAACTAAATAGATAAGTTATTATACAAAAAAGTTAATGAGACCTTCAAAGGGGACCCAAGATCTGGCAATTCTGTGGCTCACAGATTGAGAATTGCGGCCCGGTGTGTAGATGGCGCCACTTATATGGATTTGTTAGTTTATAGTCTGTGATTTACGAACGTAATAATGGAAGGTTAAAAACATAACTATGAAAATATAAATATAGTAAATAAAAGAATAGTATTCGTACAGTATATTCGAATGTACCAAACGTTTGCAAAGCAATAAATGTATTGAATTGAATTGAATTGAATTGAATTTGACTCATTGGGGCACTACAATTAATTAAAACAGTAAATAATAATTAAACTTAAATCTTTACATGTTGGTAATGGGATCATTTTTTATATGTTATTAGATGATTTTAACGCTCGAGGTATTCCTTGATGGCTTATACCAGTGGTTACTTTGCATGTTTTTCATAAACATCCACTGTTTAGTTTCTCAAATTGTGTAACGGAATAGAGCCTCCCCGAGTGATTCCGTATCATATGCATCACTAACGCTGTCCCGGCATGCGGCAGGCGGCAGGCGGCAGGCAGCAGGCGGCATGCGGCAGGCGCGCAGAACGCTAATGAACGCTAGTTTTTTTAGCAAATTACGAATCACGCTGCCCACACAGCTTCGCACGTTGATTTAGTTATTTTCAATTTACTCAATTAAAGTCGATAAAACTCGATTATTTATTCTGGCTCTTAATTAAGCAAACAGAATTGAAAATTTTGCGAGTAAGTTTGGTACACAAGTATAATAATTATAAATTAGGGTTTGAATCGTGTTTAGTTTCAATTAAGTATTCCTTTATTATTTTATATTATAAGAGATTTACGTACGTTTTACGAGTTAGTTAACCGAAATCTTTCTTTTACTTCACCAGTTTGTGGAATAAAATAACAAACAAGTAGTAGGTACGTACACCATATATTATAAATCTAAGTTTTTGTTACACAGACCTTATAAAGTTTATAAGCAACAAAACACATAACTCAATGAGCTCAGTGCCTCCTTCAGAGGTTTCTTGAATGTTCTTCCCCATGGAGGGTCGGGTTTGAACAAGCGTCAAACTTAGCAATAAGTACGCGTGACCTTATGTTTTGAATATTATTGACGTTTCCAAGCCATTTCTTTATGAATTCTATGGAAATAAAGTATTTGACTTTGACTCCCTTCGGCGTGACATGGATGCGGTGAGGGGTTACCTGCAGAGAGCTAATAGATAAGTCCGTTTTACCCCTCGCGGGCACCCCTGCATCACTCGCCACACGTCTCCTATCACATTGCTAAGGAAGTGAGCCGGCCGGTTTGCCTGTATTTGTTTTATAGTAAGCTCCTTGAATGCGGAGCAAATTTAGTCGTTGGAATGATGTTGCTAGTAGTAAAGGTTATTTATATGATAAAGTTACGAAACGAGCAAATGGCCCACCGGGCGTTAAGTGGTAACCTTTTCCCATAGCAAGTAATACGACTGGGTATCTCACTGTATGCTCCCGTACCTCTGAGACGTGAAGGTGGAATGTCTCAAGTGCATGTCATCTCACTGGCTTACCGTCAACTTTACTATAGTACAATTATATCACCATGCGAACTAGATAACTGATAAAACATTCATACATTTTTTGTAACATCCAGACAAAGAGAAACATCTAAGTTGATAACAAAAATGTTTGTCCCGGTTGGGGAATTCGAACCCACTACATCGCATAGGGTAGAGTTACTATTAACTAAGCTACTTCCTTTTAATCATCTTGACTGGGTGTTTTAATGAAACGATCCGCATTTTGAAACTAAATCATAATAGCTATTCTGTTAACAACCAGATGAACCCAGTTATATTTTGACGCATCTTTTTCTCCCCAAGTGTCACCACAACGAAAATTAATGACTGTATCTTATAGAGGTATTATTGTGTATGATGGTAAAACATCCGCTTTGACGTTGCATTTTGCATGAGCGCCATTGTGATAATACAATGGACAGTGGTGCTGCGTCATTTGAATAGTTCATAAGACGGGACAGGAAGACCGACCGAGACTCTCCCGACTGGATCCGATTTTACATTAATAACTGTAGTCCTGAATATTTTCGCTCACTGGTATTTGGTTCTCAATAATTCAATATATTACCGCGACAGATTCTTCTTCTTCGAGTCACCGGTTCTGTCGAACCAGTGTGGTGAAAGGATTGTATGTGCGCCTCAAAGACGCTCGTTTCGTGCACTCGACACATGTCTTCGAATTTTTAGTTCTAGGACATGTCGGTTTCCTCACGATGTTTTCCTTCACCGTTTTGAGAACGTGGTATTGCGCACATAAATCGTTCAATCGAAAAACTCATAGGTGCACGTCGGGATTTGAACCGGCGACCTCCGGATTGAAACTCGGGTGTCAGTACCGCTAGACCACCACGCTCTCAGACAGATTCACGACAGATTAAAAAATACAAACGTTTTCTCAATATGTTTGACATGAATTAGCAGCGCATTCTCTCCCTCTATCCTATCACAACGCTTGAGAATGATAAGCAAGCCGCTGCCTTACTAAACACAAGACTAAACTAGACATCTGTAATGCTACTTCCGCTTTATACATCATTTTCTTGTATTAATACTGTGAAATAAGGATATTAACGGTCAAAATATAACATAAACATTACGTGAAGAAATTCAAATAATGTTATAATGATAGATAGATAGATAGATAACACATTTATTCGGCACACAGGACACAAATACACATAATGAGTATACAGAATAAGCGACCTCTTGACCAAAAGGCGGTCTTTGTTTACAGTCCTTTGCTATAAATCAAGTCTGTAACCGTATTTAGGTAGTGGTGGTTGACTGCAGACATATTTGTCAAGCTAGACGTCGTGTTTAACTGCATAGATATTAGTGGTCCATCCACTAACTCACTTTACTACCGCACTCTATAATCATGGATTGGACGAAGGTTGGAAAAACTATGACGGTATTAACATTCACTATTCACTCGTGTCCAGAATTATGTAGTAATTTTTGTTCATTATGCGGTTTTATTGTACACTTTTTACTACTTTTTTTATTATTTCCTTTTTTTTTACTTTAGGGGTTTTTTATTTTTATTTAATACTGTTACAGAACGAGCTGACGGCCCACCAGGTGTTAAGTGGTAACCTCAGCCCATAACAAGCGATGCAGCTTGGGTCCTCCCCTACTAGGTACGGCAGACCCAAGTCGCAACGTATGCGCCCGTAACTCCGAGACGTGTAGGTGGAATGTCTCGTGTGCCTGTAATTTCACCGGCAACCACACCTTTCAAACCGGAACACAGTAACGCGAAAGCGTTACTGCTTGGCGGCAGAAATGGGCATGGTGGTAGTACTTCCCCGGACGAACTTAGCGAGAGTTCTACTGCTCTTTAATGCGGATGGGCCGTTAATGTGTTGGGTCTGTATAACTTGAGGTTATTCGGATTACTTTAGCAGTAGCGTCGGACCATCGCAGTAGCGGGGAACAAATGGCTTCTGGGATAAAATGGCCGTTTTGGGAAAGAATACAATTTGTTTATCTCTACCGCGCCTCGTAGAAGCCTTATGGTGGTCAAGAATGGACATGGTCGTAGTGTAGTAATAAAGCGCAGTTTATTACTGGTTCATTTCTGGGGGACATAATGCATGAATGAATTGCGGTAGCATATACAGGGTGTCCGGTAATGAATGGATAACCTTGAAATGGGTCTTAGTAGAACTATTGGGCATTCGGAAAAAATATAAAATAAAAAAAACCAAGTAGTATAAAAAAAAAAAAGAAAATAAAATGTGAGCCGTCACGGGACGCCTGGCAGATGAGAAACATCGACATTATTTTGTAAAAGTAATATGCAACGCATGTCGTGGTGACGCGTCGCCACGCCAGAAATCGGTTTTACGTGCGGCTATAGATGTTTCACATCAAAAAACAAAAAATCAAAACATCGATATTATTTAAAAATACATATCTTTGATACTACTTGGTTTTTTATTTGATATTTTTTTCCGAATGCCCAATAGTTCTACTAAGACCCATTTCAAGGTTATCCATTAATTACCGGACATCCTGTATATGTATGCGTTATTTCAACCAATAGATCTCGATGTAAATTCCAGTCGGCGGTCTCAGTTGGTGGCCGGTGCGGTGGACTGCAGCGATATGTCTCGAGCTAAACTCTGCTCTCATAGGAATAGAACAAATGCGCGACTATTACATATTTGACGTCATCTGAATCACGGAGGGTAGTGATGGACTTGTTACCACAATATCTATTTTAAAAGTTGTGAATCCTCCTTGGTGGAAACTACAGTATCATAAAGTAAACGTATCCTTTGGGAGTATATTAGATTGGGGATGGTAAACAACACGATATCTAAATATACAAAAACCGGATCTGAGTACTATTTACATATAAGCGTCAGTTATTCTTTATTTATGTGCAAGCTAGAAGAAGCAGTTACATATTTAACAAAATTTATATTATATTATACTTTAATGAATAAACGTTAATCATATGAGTTCTAATAATACCAATGTAAATTTTATGGCTAATTCTAAAACAGTTTCTATTGATTTAAAAAAAACCTTAATAATAAGAGAATAGTCTCAAGAATAATCTCAACGAGGAATTAGATTCCATTTAATTTATCGTATGTTTGGTTGGAAAGAACCGTCACTAATTCAATTGGGTTGTCTCAACTGTAGTGTAAGCGGACTTGGTAAGTTACCCTCGTCGGAGTAGCGTCCGCAAATTGCGTATAATTCCTGTGCAATATCAACGTACGATAGTTATTTAACTTGCCGATTGATGGCCTCCCTCGTGGCTCTTACTTTATCAGTTGCTGGATGTACGTGATCGGCTTCAGTTGAACCTGATCAGTTATCCAGGAACATATTATATACATCCGGGTATACATTGTATACATTATATGAATTATTCGGATTGATCTACTGTTTTTACTGTTTTTAGATTTAGACAAATATTAGAGAATTTTAGTGGGTTTTACAAGAGATATATATATTTTTGGTAGATAGGAAAAACTTATATTCGTATGAGGAATTAAAATAAGAAATTTCAACGTGTAAAGAGCCGCAATCAAGCAAATTTGTCATTGAAGAAGTCGGAGAATTGAATAAAACGAAGACGCAAAATTTACAAAGAAAAAAATCACTGCAACAGCATATTGAAATTAAGATTTACCTCCATATATTATCGTTTATTCCAATTTAGATTATATTTTGAACTTGTAGTGGAGGTATATCTATAAACAATCATATTCAAATGCAGTAGTTTGGGGAATGCACAGCAGTACCCGCGTGCTAAGCACCGACATTCCGGGAGGAGGGTCGGTGGTTCGGTGCGCTACTGTGGCTCGGTGCGGTACTCGATGCAATTTGCGGACACGTCTCCCGGGAACATGAGCCATGGACCGAACCGTTCATGGACTCTACATTCAGAGCAATCTTAAGTTATAGTTTCTGTCCGATCGAGATTAATTACTTCGCTTGTTTATAAATCTTATTATTAAAATACGCGTAAGTTTCAGCGAAGTTGACACAATTGATTCACGGTTTCGATTTGAGGTTTGAATGCTGTGTCGCCGGTGAAATTAAAGGCACATCATACATTTCGCCTTCAATGCTCGGAATTGAGGACGCGAAATATAGCGACTTTGGTCTTCTCATACCCGTGCGGGAGACGAATCAAGTCGCATTGCTTTAGTTATAGGTTAGCGCTTCATATCAGATGGGCCATATGCTTGGCCCGTAACTTATGTACACAAACATCATGTGATTATTAGAACCAGTGGGTTAGGGATGAAAGGACACACAAGAGCAGTAGAACCAAGTTCGTCCGGGGAAGTACTGCTACCATGCCCATTTCTGCCGCCAAGCAGTGACGCATTTGCGTTACTGTGTTCCCGTTTGAAAGGTGTGGTTTCCGGTGAAATTACAGGCACATGAGACATTCCACTTACACGTCTCAGAGTTACGCATACGATGCGACTTGGGCCTTGTCGTACCTAATAGCGGAGGACCGAAGTCGCATCTTTTGTTATGGGCCGAGGTTACCACTTAACACCAGATGGGCCGTCGGCTCGTTCCGTAACTGAATAACATAAAAAAAACACACATTTAAACCTCATAGATTAGACGTAAGCTTTATTAACCCGAGCAGGGCTATAGACCAACATGGGCTCCAGTGAGATCGCCTCCGCGAGATAAACCGACGCAGAGTTATCGTCCGCCCGCCGCCCGCCGCCGCGGGCGCGATGCACCGCCATTACTCACAACTTGGTAATCTTCAGAGTTTTGTACGGAACCATGTAAATCACGGCATACCCGCGCCGCGGTCCGTGTGATCAGCTTTTAAGTTCATTATAAATGTATGCGGTACTGCCGAGGACATAAAGTGCAGTGAGGTAGGCTCTTTTGTTAGGAGTTTTACCCCGAGTCAGATGGCGAGTGAGTTTTGGATACTTTGTTGGGAAGGTTTATTTTTCCATGGAATGTTGCGCTGCGGGTGTATACAGGTTGTCCGGTAATGAATGGATAACCTTGAAATGGGTCTTAGTAGAACTATTGCGCATTCGGAAAAAAATATCAAATAAAAAAAACCCAAGTAGTAAGTAGTAGTACTGGAAATTATATATTATATCTATTTAGTTTATACATTTGAGCAATTTGAAGTTTATTAATTTCTACTTTTTGATGAAATATTTATGTATATGAGCAAATAGTACAAAATAATTAGCGTGCAATGTTATTCTGTTCTGAAATAACTAATCTCAGACTTAACTTTCTACGAATGGAAAGTTCGTCGCTGTACGATTTTCAAGTTACGAAAGAAAATTAAAAATTCAATTACTACTTTTTAGACACGAGATTTTTTTTTCTTAACGCAAGTAACAACGATTTTGTGACTTGACAGAGGTAGGGCTCGTAGAACATGATAGCTCGGGAATTATATTGTGGTGTGTGGTGCGTCACGCGTCAAAATCAAATTGATTTTATTTATCGTATGGCTCGAATTACAATACTGTGAAGCAGTGTCACGCTAAATGTCAGATCTTCGTAAGCAATACGCTCCTGGCGCGTCGAAACGGAAATTTTCACGAAAACTTCACCCCATTGTCTTTTATCCGCAAAGTTGGTCCAGTAAACGCAAATCATTTGTACGTTACAATGTGATAGAGATTAAAACGTTTGCCATGGAATTTGTGGTTGTGAATGCTCGGATCGCGTTAGACACGGTTAATCGCCGATTAGTGCGAGCGAGCGAACTGCGATGATCGGAACGAACAACAGATATTACGGGAATAAAATCACGATATAATGGATTAATTTTGCTGGTAAAATATTTTTTATTTTGTCTTTACGAATATCCTAAGCCCCTTTTTGGATTAAAAAAATGGGCTTATAAATATTTCATCACTAGATAGCTACATTTTATTTCACAGCCATATATTGCGTTATTGCTCATATGTAGAAGTAGAAAATAATGTCTGTTTGATAAGGTATTGAGACATAACCCACTTCCGCCCGAAAGCTGTTTTGAAATCGCAATATGTAGATAGATATTTTATTTATTGATGGTAGTCGCTGAGTCCAACATCCAATTAAGAGTTAGCTAAGTCACAAAACTGAACTAACCTCAGCTCAGCTCGGCTATAGCACAGCGACAATAATCAACGTACTGGACAAAATATATTCTGAGAAAACGAAGCGTAAAACATGGTGAAACAGACCTAAGCACTAGTGCTGATCGCACTTCGTGAATTGAAACCAGTGTCGCTTTGTTCACATTCACGACAAAGTGAAATAGAGCATTTGCATTTCCTGATAACTTTGCGAACCAAGTTTCTTGCAGATAAGAGGTACATTGTTGTGGAATGCAAACAGGATTCTATAAAGCTATGTATGCGCGTTCGTCTTCTACTTGCGTCTTGCGTTTGTGAGCATATTTGAAATATGTCATAATAAGACATTGATTATGACATAAGACTAGTTTGTCATTGTGCGCAATGACGCCATCTCTGATTTTAGTCTTAAACTAACTAGTCTTATGTCAATCAATGTCTTATTATGACATTTCAAATATGCTCACACAGAGTTGTGTGGCTAAGACACGAAAGCCAAAGAAGAAGAACTGAACTGAACTGATATGCTCACACGTTCATGAGATGTAGCGCGTATTGGCGGAGGTTTTGTTGACAACCACATAACACAATTTTACGTCAACAATATTTTCTCAATTTAAAAAAAACTGGCCATGTCAAACTAAAACCACTCGTTGACATTTTAAGTATAATTGAACCATCTACACTAAAATCTCTTTTCATACAATAAGCAAAGAAAACTTTAACTGTACTTTAAGTCAGTTTAGTTTGTAGCCAAATAAAGAAACACTGGCATGCGTTGAAGTTGTACTGAGCGATAAATAGTGACATCGTAGGCCGCTTGTTTTCCAGTCGGCGGTGTATTTACTGGCAGCACTCCAAGCGTTTGCAGCGAAGTGAATAGTGACAATGGTAAACTGAATCGGTCATATGTTCGGCTGTTGAAAATGCACGCCCTAGATGCAACGACACTAAATTGCACTAAAGATGCAACATGATGACACATGAGACACGTTTATTATGTAGGTGCGCATTAGGGCGTAGGGACTACGCCCCGGAATTACCACCGAATGATTAACGGGACAAAGAAAACGTTGTAATACATTATTAAAGCTAAGAGCTAAGCTTGAGAGCGTGGTGGTCTAGCGGTACTGACCCCCGAGTTTAAATCCGGAGGTCGCCGGTTCAAATCCCGACGTGCACCCATGAGTTTTTCGATTGAAAGATTTATCTGCGCAATACCACGTTCTCAAAACGGTGAAGGAAAACATCGTGAGGAAACCGACATGTCCTAGAACTAAAAATTCGAAGACATGTGTCGAGTGCACGAAAGGAGCCTCTTTGAGGCGCACTTACAATCCTTTCACCACACTGGTTCGACAGAACCGGTGACTCGAAGAAGAAGAAGAAGAAGATTAAAGCTAAAATATTGTAAGGCAAACTAGTTTTCATAATAAATAATGGTGAACGTTCGACGTGGAAAGAACAACAGAAATAGATTTGTCACAACGTTGTAACGGCGCACCCAAATGACAAAGTTACGAAATGAAATAATTTAGAGCTGTCATACCCAGTAGCAGTCCATTCATCGACTTGTACCTACCACAATATAGTAATAGCCGAATTTATTGGTTCAATTTGTATTGCTCGCAAAAGGGGTACACTGAACTCTTTTATAAACATATATGCAAATTTATTACGTATTATTCCTATACCTTTTTAGACTCAACGGATGTAGCGCTCTGTACTATGAAGATAGTTTCACGGCACATATTGTCTACATAGTCTACATATAATAAAGTACGATATAAAATTTATTTTATCTAATTTTTTTAAATTCAAAACTTTGTTGCGTTTCACTACAAACCCTAATGTTTAGCATTCATGTAGTCGATTAAGAACTCGCTCAAAATGCAACAGTTTATAAACATGATATTAACATAATATAAGGGAACAAGAGCTATCTTTTTTTTTTTTTTTTAATAATAGTAATTGTGGACATTTCATAAAGCGCCATCTAGCCCCAAAGTAAGCTAAGCATAGCTTGTATCATGGGAACCAGACAACTGATATAATACTTTTATACTTTTCTTTTGTAAATACATACATATAATACATATTAACACCCAGACACAGAACAAACATCAATGTTACAAATGTCACATAAATGTTTGTCCTGAGTGGAGATGGAACCCACGACCTACAGCGCAGAAGGTAGGGTTACTAACCAACTGAGCTATGAGGCCAGTCAAATCTTTAAATATCCCTTATATTTTGGTTGGAATAGTATTTATACCGTTCCAACCAAAATTTACCCAAAACACTAGCGGTATTGCCTCAATGGATAGCGATGTTTAGATGATAATGTTTTATTTTGGGTTGTGGTACCTTGTCTTTTACCTATTATATTACTAATATTACTTATCGAATGACGGATTTGACGATTTTGTACGTGTTCCCACAGTAATTATTATTGCTAAACTGAAACGCGACGTACTTACGAGTAAAGTAAATGAAAGTAAATGAAATGAAATTTATTTGCTAGAAGTATGGTTGTACAAAGGTCTTAGTATGAAATTGTTAGATACACACACTTCACCGTTTAACTCGGCATGCAAATATTAAATAACTAACCTGAAGAAAATGAATTTAAATAATTACATATTAAAAAGAAAAAAAGAGTAATTTATCACTATAATTGTGTCCAAACGATGTAACACACACAAACAAACATTTTTTACAAATTTGTCAATCGTTTAATAATATAAGTTTTCATAATAAAATCAGTCAAAAATAAATTAGTCAAAATAATATAACTGAAGTCAATATTTGTTAGTAGGTACCGACAAATCCTTGATATTGTTATATTATTCACAACTCGTACAAAAAGTAATACCGAGTTGAAATTATACCTCGTATTTATTTAGGGCAAGAATATCTCTGTGGATCAATTAAAAACAAATACGGCGTGTTTTTTTAAATTGACTGTCTGGCTTTTTTTGCTTTCATTCTGTTTGGGACCGGACACGACTGACAACACAATATTTTGAGAGGTTCTGCAATTAAAACAACCCTTCTGAATGAGTATTTACACAAATATATAGATACAAATGGAGATGTTTTAATATAATCAAAATTACTCGAACATTTATAGTTTTTTACAATGCAATGTCAAGATTGGGCCTTAAGTATCCTTTGAATTCATTATGAAACTAATCTGCTTTTAAAAACACATGACCTTTGAATATTTCAGATATCAGACTGGCCTCATAGCTTTTTGCTTCATAGCAGTTGGTTAGTAACCCTACCTTCTGCGCTGTAGGTCGTGGGTTCGATCCCCACTCAGGACAAACATCTATGTGACATTTGTAACACTGATGTTTGTTCTGTGTCTAGGTGTTAATATGTGTTATATGTATGTATTTACAAAAGAAAAGTATATAAGTATTATATTAGTTGTCTGGTTCCCATGATACAAGCTATGCTTAGCTTACTTTGGGGCTAGGGCGCTGTGTGAAATGTCCACCATTATTATATTAATATTATTATTTATATATAAATATTTTTTGTTCAAACAACTATTTAAAGAGATGAATTTGGTATATCCTTTGTAAATTACTAACAAAAGCCCCAATTTGAATGCGTCTCTGATTTTTCTTTCTACATCGATCACGAAACAAAATGAAATGTACGCTTGCCTTGAGTAATTGTGTGGTGGGTCTAGCTAATTAGCTTTTGCACTACATAGGAGCATCTTGTACTGCACATATCAGAAGCTTCTTGTACATAATTAAAGCTTTTGGTAGGACACACTCAGCGGGTAATCGAGACGTGACTGAATCCAGGTTCCAGGACCCAGGCTCCCCAACTGTATTTACTGAATCGCCTGATGACAGGATTCCACTGATAGATTTCAATGACAAGAGGCACAATTTGAATAGGGAGTGAGCGCCGAACAGGCAGGGATAATTGTCATAATACTGATCAATATATGTGTAGCTGAATCATTATTTGTCCTCCATGCGAGGTCTGAGATATCTGGTTTACCTTCATATAGTTATAAATTAGTTATTTCGAAATCACTAATATATTACAAACATATAAAGTTATAAAGGCCAGAAGTCCATTCACTAAGAGTTATTAGGTTCCAAATGAATTCGAACAGCAGATGAAACCGCGCTACCGAATTTTAATTCGTTACTGAGATGTGTAGCGTCACCATATAACTCAGCCCTGTTGTAGCAATGTAACAATTTTTCTAATGTATCACACTAGGAAACTACGAATAGATAACTAAAGTGATTAGACAATTAAGTACACCACATTCGACCTTTTAAAAATTCACTTGGTAGAGAACGTTAAAGAAATATTGTAATGTAATCAGTAGTTATAATGTATCGCTAAACGTCTTTCAGAATAGCACAAAACGTGCTACAGCGTAGATGTCTACGTAGTCGATGCTACGACGTAGCGCTTACAACAACATCTGCTAATGCGTCACTACTTCTACTGCTACATGTCACTGGCTCTCTGGAACCAGTGAATTTATTAAAGTGCGCCTCAAAGAGACAGGTATCAAAATTTGGTTTTTGGAAATTCCGGTTTTCTAATGTTTCCTTAATCGTTTGTTGTATTGCGTAAAATTTTGGAGCGACACTCATAATTTTTTCTTGAATTTGAACCAGCGACCTCAAAATTTAATGACACTATACCTACGCTTCGACTGGAGTATCTTTGCGAAACACCTCTTAACCCAAAACGATTTTAATCAACAAAAAACATCGCGGTACGATTGCTGAATTAATAATACAGGCATTCACCCTCCACATTCGGGATAAGCCTCGCCACGGTCGCCACCAACGAGTACATTGAATAAACTTGCCGGCCGGACCGTTTTTACAAACATCTTGTAATTTGAAATTACTTTTCTTGTCTTCGAAGTCGTTGGTGCTAAATTAAACGTGGACTAATAACAGGGTGGCGCTAAACATAGCAATATAAATACCGTGATTGTGTAAATACATTTTATATTGAATGGAAAGGAAGTCGAGCTATTTAAATCTTAAATTGCTATGTTAATGTAGTGATATAGTGATAAACAGGGCATTTCTGAGAAGGGTTTTCCGTTAATTTTAGTGTATAGGTGTACACTTTTAAGATGAATATTATTCTATTTGTTGTTCAGCTTATGTCAAGGGGCCGAGAAACCTCAATAATCTCTGTGAGGTTCCGAGGAACAATAAACGTATAACTTATGAACTGGGAGAAAAACTGTTTCTGCAGTCAATTAAGCACTTGGTTTGAAGACTCTTTCTATGCATCAAAGTATTATTTCCAATTTTGTTTTGGCTATAAACAGTGTCTCGACTCCTAAACACAATATTACGTTTTTTTTCTCGTATACGGTTTAGTAAACAAAGAGCTTTGGAAACTCCTGTTTTGGGTAACCCGGGCCCTAATTGTAAGTTCCGGAATCTAATTGATTTTCAGTGCACTGGTGCTATTTTTATTAAGGATCTATTTGCTGGGAGAAAACGTTATACCTAATATCCAAAAACCTCTCTCGATATCTAAAGTTCATATTTTACCGAAACGTTTGAAGGTTATTTTTGAGTGTCGAACTTTAGAGAACGTTTCCAATTCTAAAGAAACTTTTAAGTGGGAGTAGCGCTATCAATTCCCTCCCTCCGAGCATTCTAGTCATAACTGCTGTTTCAAGAAATATTCTTTGATTAAAACACTGATAATGCGCACCAAACTTTCAACAACTTTGTAAAACCAGATTTGAAAAGAATCGGCAAGTTTTGGAAGAAATGAGGTTCTTAGAAAGTCGTTGAAGATAATTTGAAGCTCGTTGCTAATACCAGTATCAAATACAGAATTCATATTAAATTCTGTCCGAGAGAAGACTCCCAAGTGGCATTTTATGCGCCCATAACTATGAGTAAAAGTTTAGTGAAGTTGGAAAGTCTTATGTCCCTGTAATTTCACTGGCAACCACACATTTTAAGCCGGAAGCAGTTGATGCAAACGTGTTACTGCTTGCCGGTTGAAATACATATTGGCAGTACTACCCCAGACAAACTGGACAAAAGCTGTAATGCTTAAAAATCAGCCTGAAGCACAAATTTCCCTGCCCTGTATTCTATGATACGGAAAGTATCGGATGAAATTGAAAAATACTACACTTTGCATAGTATCACCGCTTATGAATAAGAGGACGAAAGTTTCCATCAAAGGTTAGAGTTTATTAGCACTTCAGTGGGATAATCAGGTTTCCTTCAATAACAGACTAAGCCTTCGTCTAAAATAATTATGCTAACTTTTTACGCGGGCGTAACAAAGTTAATCCCTGTTTATGCAAATATCCTACAATTTTTAAAGGAAGACATAAATGGCATAATTTTAGGATTTTTAAGCGTTTCACCATTATAAAGGAATAATGACACTGTTGGCTAACCGACATCGGTTCCAGACCAACAGATAGTTCAAATAATGTAGTGCTCGCCGTGCCCCGGACCATACACATGAACTAGATTGCACTAACATCTAGCGAAACGTTTGTAAAATACGGAAGGACACAAAAGGAGATTCTTTGAGGCGCACTTAAAATACTTTAGTGGTTCGAGAGAAACAATGTCTTGAATAGTTTTTGCACAAATTATATCGTTAGTACCCACTGTGGCCCCTGACGTGCAAATACTTGATCAGTTCGTAATGGTTGGTGTGGACGTTATACTGAACGAATGGCCCATTTCCCGCGAAACTCGGCTTTTTGGGAAATAGCCGATTGTACGATAACAAAGGAATAGCCGCTACTTGAGAGATGGCCGCTACTCGAGACTGGAATCGATATTTGGGTTTTTATATTTGGATGTGCATACAAGATAGCTCAGTTATCTCCTCCGGAGTGAAAGGGGGCAGGGTGAAATGATAGCCCTTCCCCAGGGTCTACCCCGGGAAGTAAATGCCTGCCGCCTGCATGAAACCCAGTGTCACCTGCCCCGCGCTGCTGCCATGAAGACTCCCCGGCTATAGATATCCGCTTATCGTACCTCTTTCCGCCTTCTATCAGCTCCACGACACGCAAAATATCTTGTGCTATCTTAAGATAGCTTTCCAAAGGTGTAAATGTGTTTCGGTAACAGTTTAGTAAAATGTTACATTTATTTTTAAGTTCCTGAATTGTAAAATGGATCATGTTTGCGAAAAGAATATCCCTTCCATAGGAGTTTCTTGGCTTTTATTCCGTAAGAGGGTCGGACAGGGTCGAGAAACTAAGCTACCAGTACGCTTGATCTTGTTATTTTAACTTGACTTTTACAAGCTGTTTTCTTTAAGAATTCAATGGATATCAAGTTTTCGTCTATTGTTTATTGTCTATTCCTTATTGTATTGAACTGTTCTATAGACCGAATGCCTGCTCAGACTTCACTATCGACAGTAGAATACAGATCTAAATTTATGTCGTAACTATTCCAAATCACAACCAGGTACTATCTTCGTGGCAAAATTATTCCAGTGTACCTGGTCAAACTAAGCTAAACGCGCAAATTAAGTTAAGTTTAATGGGTGGTACCCATTGCCACTGACGGGCGCGCTAAATGACATAATAAACCACCCAGCTGACACATCACACTGATAATTAGTTAAAGTCGAATGTTTGTTACACCTTCACGCTGTCTGCTCAACTTTTGATGTATATGACTTCGTATAACAGATAGGTAGGCTACTTTACTTAATGTAAAAAAAAAACTATGGATCTCGTGTCCGAAATAAAGATATATTATTATTATTTACATCTGTATACCACGCGGGCAAAGCCGCGAGCAGTAGCTTTATTAAAAAAGAATATCCACAAAGATCTTTTAAGCTCCACCTTAGTACTAGGTCTTCATGGAAAGCCTTTCCAATTAAGTATTTCTAAGCTCAGCTTTCAATTCAGAGCAAAACTTAATAAAGCGATTGTTAAAGTGAGGATTAAGCACTCAAATAATCGCTTCTCTGAATTACGACCTCAGATATGAGAGGGTAAAAATCTAAAACAAGCCCCTTTGTGTAACTTTCAACAAAGGACAACTAAAATGGAATAAATTAATGCCACAGAGCACTTACGCGGGGAATTTAAATGTTTGAATCTGGAGAATTGTCTGTCTGTCTGCAATAATAAGAGTATTAAACGCTCCTTAAATAGTTGTCATATAATTATTATACCGCTGTATAAATTGCCACTTAGTAATATTAAAAACTTTTACGGGTTTTAACATCAGTTTTAAGGCACTTTCATTGAAGTGTGACATCTCTTTAACCAGATAGATTGACTGATAATTCTTTACTGTACACAACAATATGGAGACAGTGTTAAAAAAATGTTAGCTACTGGTCAAACTAACAAGCTAGTTAGCTAGCTAGCTTATAAGTGGTAGATGAAACTGACTTTTCAAACAACAATCCTCCCCTTTTTCCCCGTCTACCCAATATTTATGATATTGTTAGTTCATCAGGAACCACTATACATACTAACTTCTCTGGTCGTTGTGTACCAATAGGTCGGGGCTAAGCAACGTTTGAGAGGTCTTTGGTGTTGACGGAACGAGTGGATGGCTCATCTGGTGTAATTGGTATTCCTAATGTATACAGTAGCAACACAACTCGAGTCCTCCCTTAAGTGCTGCTAGCGCAAGACGCATCGCGCTGCGGCCGGCACTCCGTGACTTGAAGATGAGGTCTCGTGTGCCTGTAATTTCAACGGCACACAGACTTCACGGCTTCACAGACGCCCTTCAAGCCAGTACACTGCAGTGTAAGTGCAACACTTACACCGCCGCCCGGTGCCGGCAGAATACCAGTGTTGGGTTGGTACTTCCACCCTGACGTATACTGAGCTGGTGCCTTTTTTGATACAATACTTTTTTATATCATTTGGTTGTTTGGGATACGTAGGAAGTTACTAATTTTCGTGCTTGTTTGTTGTTTTTTTTTTTCGATAATCTTACGTGTCCATTGTTTGTAAATAATAATAATAATAATAATAATAATAATTTTATTTCATACAATTTATTAAATAGTTTTTGTATCAAAATAAATATTTTTTTTTCTTTCTTTTCTTCTTTCTTTCTTTCACTTCTTGGCGGCTTAAATGCGTATGGTGGCAGTCTTTCCAAGATTAATAGTGCAGTTGATACTGCAGCTGCTAAAATATCTTTTGATTTCCTTACTCAGGTAACTACAAATATTTTAGTCGACTCCAAATTTAAACTATTTGAGAGTATGTTTCTTGGCTTTAGGCTAATCACTGTGATTGCAACGACGGTTCAACATCACGCGAACGAATTGTCATTGTGTAAAACATTGCGTGGTTTTCACTGATATACTTTTATGACTGCGGGGGTGTCTGCAGCGATAGAAATCGCTCACTTAAATGTCCTCGCGCGGACACCGTTTAATCTGTAGATTGATTGGGATCGATTCCGATGGACGTCATAATTCAATCCCGGCGTGGCTTCACTGCTGTCTACGGATTTGTCTCTAGTTGTAGATACGACGTTCAATTTCGCTAGTCAAGTGTCCATTGAAATGCATGCGCCTCGCTCTTGACCTATTTTAGGCCAATTACCTGCGCTATATCCTACCTACATAACATATTGATACTACTACCTCCACGTACATCTAATGGCCAATTGTACATAAACAGGTAACATATTGAGATATATACAGCAGTTTTTATATTTATAACTCAGACTTCACGTATTACATATTTTTCAAAGTACACAATCATTCGGCATCATTATAAATTAATTTTATGTTATATAGGAAACAACGTTTAATATTATAACTAATTAAGATAATTAATAATAAATAAATTATGGTGACATTTCACACAGCGCCATCTAGCCCCAAAGTAAGCTAAGCATAGCTTGTATCATGGGAACCAGACAACTAATATACATACTTATATACTTTTCTTTTATAAATACATACATATAATACATATTAACACCCAGACACAGAACAAACATCAATGTTACAAATGTCACATAAATGTTTGTCCTGAGTGGGGATCGAACCCACGACCTACAGCGCAGAAGGTAGGGTTACTAACCAACTGAGCTATGAGGCCAGTCATTATATAAATTAAGTAATGTTGCAGATACCAGCAGAGTAAACTTTTTTCAGCGAAGTAAAACGATTTGGGTCCTACTCTATTTAGGTACAACAAGAGCCAAGTTGGATCAGTAACTCTATTTAAAATGTGCAATCTGAACAGTCGATGTAAATTGCACAACGAATTCTCGCGCAGCGGAGGGACGCCGCGCCGCTCGATCTGTGAATTGATTTGGATCTGCCCCGCGGCCCGGGGGCGTCACACGCAATGGGCATGCACTTTGTCCCTGGCCGATTTCCTGCTGTACTTTAATTCACTTTTTTCACAAATATTCACAATGGCCGTGCATTATTAACAACTGTTACAGAATGCCAAAGAAATAACGTTTCGATATTATGTATAGGAAATCGTTTAACTTCAGTGATTTCTTCAAAACAATTTGTAGTGTAGAGGGGCGCTACAGTATGTAGTAGTAACAGAATCCAAATTTGGCAAAATAATTTCTAATCGGTACCTAATTGTTCATTCATTGTCATGTATTTGTATTTTTGTGTGTTTTTTAATTTTATTGGAATTTTTGTATTATTTTAAGCCTAATTTTAAGTTATTTCAAATACGATTGTTATTATTGTTACTGAATAAATGATATGATATGATATGTCCCTGATACATTGTTTACACCGACACACGATGTTCCGTGACACTGTTTAGTATATAAACTGATTGGGAGCGTTCCAAAGAGCGTCATGTTTCACGGCCTGAATTTAGTCGGATTTTACCAAATATTGTTATGTTTTATCGTAATTACACCCAGAATGTTCTCCACATGGTCGCTGTAATTTACGGTCATGTATTTAGACAAACGCGTATATCTTAATAAATAATTTATGTTGTGATAGCCATGTCTATTCGGAGGTGAAAATAAACTTTATCCATTTCCGACGTCCATTACTGCACTCCTGTTGGCTGAAAATCACCGCGGCAAACTTTCCACAGCGCCTTCATGTTTCAGCGTGACGGACTCAACTTGAGATATTACATACGTAAGTAGGGGATGACCTGTCCCGTTGTTATGGGCAGGGGATACAGCTAAACAACAAGTTATTATTGCTATTGTTTGTGTATTTATGATTTGGAATTTTCTATGTATATTTCTATTTCTCAATGTTAATTATTGTTATTTTTTGTGTTTCACTTTATATTAGTACGCCACCGAAGCCTTGAGCTGAAAATCAGCGCTGTAACCCGTTGCAGCACGTGCTGAGCTCAGGGCTTTTCATACAATCCTGTATGCGACATTTATTATATGTTTTTTTGTGTTTTGTTGTGTGAATAGTCTTCTTTCTTCTTCTTTGTTTCATCTAGTTGGTTGAAGGTCGTTACGTGCCTTCGTTTGAATTTACCAGCACATTTATCCAAAACGGGAACAAAGTAAATATTCGAAGAATCTCGGGGTTCTACAAGGCACCTATTTAACTGCAGACGGTATGAAGAGTAAAAATGTGTGAAGAGCACAATTATTTTAATTAGAGTACCGCAAGGGGTGTGTGTGGCCGCAGGAAGCTGGCTGTCTGCGGTCAACGCCGCGCCGAAAACTCATTTCCATACAAAATTGACATAAAAATCAACATTTTCTCAATTTACTCATTAAATATTGTAGTTACAACAAAAATACCGGGAATGACTATTTTAGAGGATCATTAACTGAACACAATGGCATTATTAAGTTAACACATTTCGACATCAACTTTTTTTAGATGCAAATGTCCCACCCTTCCCATACATACGTTCCACTGTGCGGCGGCGCGCCGTGTGTACCGGCCCTATTTCGGGGCTGTGTGACCGTATACGTACATTATAAGGGTTGATATAAAGCTATTTATGGTGTCAAATTTGGGTTTACTTCTAAATTTTGCATGAAATACATTTTCATACTTTCACATAACACTAGTTTACTATATTATTCTAAATTGCGAGAGTTTATTTTGATATTTAGATGAATGTTCGACTGACACTTTCAAAATTACTCAATTTTGTGTCTGGGCAACACGTGTTCAAAAACCACGGGCATAAGCTAGTTTTTTATTTCATGTGAAAATTTAAGTACTCTATCAGTTATCTGGTTCCCATAGTACAAGCTATGCGTAATTTGGAGCTAGATAGCGATGTGTGAATTGTCCACCAATTTTTAGTTTACTTTTACTTTTTACATCAGGCGACTCCACATTACTGAACTATATCGCAAGAAATAGAAAATATACAAAGATACAAGGAATAGTTGCACGTAAACCAAAATAAGAATAGAAATAAGGCTGTTACCAGTACTTCCATATATAGCGTTGTGATTCATTTCACATTGGTTAGCCGAAGGGTAAGTGGGTAAACCTCGCTTTATACCTGACCTACCCACTTGTATACTTACCTGCTTGATGCGGACCATTCGAGGGATTTTATGAGCAAATTCGTTAGTCGAGTGATTGTAAAACGTCTCGACTTTCAGATCGGTGGATGTCTGTTCTTCTTTTCTTCTGTGTTTTTCTTCTAGTTCTCCTACCAAGACCTAAAGAAAGAAAGAAAATCCATTTATTTGTCTACTCACAACACGGAACATAGTGCAAAAATACATATAAATTTATTATACCATACATAATTACAATGTGAAATGAACTCAACTGGACGGCTACTAAATTACTACATTTAAGTCTTTATATGATGAAATAATGTCTCTAAATTCGTAAAAAAATGGCGTCCTCCCTTATAACTTTTCGCTTCAGGGAAGGAAATACTAAAAACAAGTTGGCTCATCGAAACTTGTTTTGTATAACGAAATGTAGATATTATCAGTAACACGCGATTTTAATTTTTTTCACGTACTTTTTTGCTGCCAATAAAAACGTTCATCCCTATTACGGGACCCTTCACTTAGCGTGGTCGGACAAACATTTGGTCGGTTTTTGTTTTGTATTTAGCACATTCATACTGCTTGCCTTTCATAAAAAAACGACATTTACAAAACATTAAAGCATTCCCTTCAAATAATTTGTTTTTCATTGTTATTTGTACTCTTCAGGCTACCACGTGACTCCCCCCCAACGATGAAAGGGGTAGGGGGCAGGCGACGTAAAATAGGACTAGATTATTTGAATTGCTCATTGCTCAGGAAACAACTGAAATTCATACGATCTTAGGGATTTCCATGTATACATTTTGCTGTGTATTCTATTAAAAGGGTCGTTTATACATGTGTAAAATAAACGATATGCGAACAATTAAATTATTCATACGAAATCGGGCTAGTAAAATAATAGATACCACGTAAATAGCAAGACGCCCAGATAAACACCGTTTAAATTATTATGTATTTTTTGAAAATGTACCTATGAGCATTGAGACTTCTTCTTCTTCGAGTCACCAGTTCTGTCGAACCAGTGTGGTGAATGGATTGTAAGTGCGCCTCAAAGAGGCTCCTTTCGTGCACTCGACACATGTGTTCGATTTTTTTTTAGTTCTAGGACATGTCGGTTTCCTTACGATGTTTTCCTTCACCGTTTTGAAAACGTGGTAATGCGCACATAAATCTTTCAATTGAAAAATTCATAGGTGCACGTCGGGATTTGAACCGGCGACCTCCAGATTGAAACTCGGGGGTCAGTACCGCTAGACCACCACGCTCTACAATTGAGACATTGAGACTGATAATAATGTTATCTATCTACATTAATATAAAAAAACAAGAGCGCGACATAAAAAAATAATCAAATTAAAATATGACTTCAACAATTATGCAAAAGGGACAATTTAAATCGCGCACATTTTAATTATTCGCGTTCGAGTCTCTCACTTTAGTGGTAAGGATTAATCCCTTTCAATGAATATATTTATTAAGGGAAATGGATGAAACCATAAATACGGATTTTTTCCTTTGATAGTAGATATTCTTCTGCTACATACGACTGATGAGATGCATTTACAGTGTATTAGGGATCGCACAGTATCTAACGCATCATTGATGAGCCTGTTACAGCCTGAAAGATGCATTTCAAGGCAGTTTACAATAACATTAAAAAAATACAGAAGTTGTACATAAACTTAACATACTGCTCCATAATTTGATTCATGGTTCGCTCTGAGTGTAAGGAATCATTTAGCGACCCAAATGTTATTGATTATGTATGATGCACACAAGTCACCCCCCAGAGTGGTTAGCATATTGGTAATAACAGGGTTATTGGTAATATGCTAGCTAGTACACTTCTGTAAACGGATAATATCTGACGAGATATTACCAAATGAATAGATTCATGCGTATTGAATGGATGGAATGGAATTGATACTTGCTTATTGTAGTGCTTTGCCGCTATTTCGTTGAATGTTTCATTATTTTCGAACATTAGATTTTCGCTTCAAATAATTAAATATCCTCTTCTGGAAACCATCATGTTTTTTTTTTTTATATGATTGAGATACGGAACGAGCCGACGGCCCACCTGGTGTTAAGTGGTAACCTCAGCCCATAACAAGCGATGCGGCTTGGGTCCTCCCCTACTAGGTACGACAAGACCCAAGTCGTAACGTATGCGCTCGTAACTCTGAGACGTGTAGGTGGAATGTCTCGTGTGCCTGTAATTTCACCGGCAACCACACCTTTCAAACCGGAACACAGTAACGCGAAAGCGTTACTGCTTGGCGGCAGAAATGGGCATGGTGGCAGTACTTCCCCGGACGAACATGGCGAGAGTTCTACTATACTTAAATATCACTTTATAATTTCAATATGATTCCCCTGTGTTACCGTTCTTAGATGCCCTGAAATAGATTATACACAGTTTTTTAATGGATCACTGCTACCAAGGAATAATTTGATTTATTTAGAGAGTCATTGTGTGTCCTGAAACTTTTAACTCGTTGTCTGTATTTCCCTTCATTGTGTTGTCATTATGTTCGCCTCAGTTTGCTGAGACCGGACGTCGGTCGGGAGATTTATCACTGAGCTGACACGTTCGGGTTAGACTGTCCATGTAGTAAGGCCACTGTGGCCGCCATTCCAGCGACACGACAAAACAGTTCTGGTTGTAAATCGGAAATCATCGCGTATTACTTGTAAGATAGATAGATAAATTCTTTATTGTAAACCAAAGAAAGACACATCAAATCTTAAACAACCAACAACATCCAATCTAATATTTTTGTATAGGCTTGACTTTATGACAATTATTTTATAAACTATAGTACGGATGCGCTGTTTGTTTCAACATAATATGTGACGTAAAACATATTTTTAATTTTATAGTGTAGATAAATACATAAATAATAATTAATTGAGATTATTATTTTCATTAATTATCTTATAATTATCTTTATAATAATAACCAAATATTTGGAACATATTATACGAAGCCGGTTTAGTATACGTCAGTGAAAAACGATGATATTTGAAAGTGTAAAATTACAATTATTATTAAATATAATTCTCTAAATTATATGACAAAGATGTCCATTGAAACAAACAATATTTAAACTCAATGACAGAGGGTGGGATGCTCTGTCGTTCTCTACTCAGAGGGCCCTATTACTGAGCCAATACGTTCTGTCTGTTTCTTCTAATATTAAAGGGCTGTTTATCTTTTAAATTTTAGTATGGTAGATAGTAAAATTGTCAGCAAAAATGTATTATAGTGTCGAATTTCCAGGCAAATAAAAATTTACGATTACCATTTGCTAAAAGTGTTTTATCCGCAGCAACTCCACCTACCGCGCGTTCTGATGAGTTTGTCTCTTGACGAATACTATCATCTCCCTCATGGACCAAACCGGAAAAGTTCATTGGATCTGTTTCGGTGATTATGGCTACTCTTCTGCAGAAATGAATTTGGAACGTGTTTTGTGGGTCAGGCGAGCCTTGCCAAGTCAAGGGCGGATCCAGCTTTGGTGCCAGGGGGGTCACATAGTCGTGGTCAAATCACAAGAAGTTATTTAATTTTTATAATCATACATACAAGCAAAAAGTAGGTATTTTATTAATGTAAGTACTTACTGTTCTTATTATATTGAAGGTACTTACATAAAATCTATATTGTGACAAAAAGTATATAAAAACATTATTTTTAAGAATTTTAATTAGTGGTCCACCTGGGTCCTGGACCCAGCCCAGGGGCGGGTCATGACCCCCATGAACCTCCCCCTGGATCCGCCCTTGTGCCAAGTCCTGTGTGAGTGCTCAGCAGGGGCTGACTAACTAGTGCTGGGGCTAACTAGTGAAGTTCGCTACGTACTTTAAGATGAAGTAACAAAAACGGTATCCTCGGTGCACGGGTGTAACTAATTACAATAGTACAATTGCGAGTTATGTACGTCATCATAGCAATTAGACAACAAATTAGCCCAATAAGTGTACAATCTTTCCTGTCGGCCATAAACCGAGATCGTTTCACTTCCACGTAAGAAGGCAACATGTACATTGTAATCTGAATGATTTTAGGTAAACAAACTTTGTAGTTTATGGCGCATAAACTGCAAAGTACCGGTGGGACCTCCTTTTATTTAGTGATGTAGTAAAAAGGAGAATACCTAACATCTGTAGAACTTTACGTTACATTTTCATTTTGCACGTCAGCCCAAGGCAGGGTATTGAAGCCGAGACGCTTTGAAGACTGCGAACCAGGCTTCATGAATTTACTATTTACAACAGACTCATTAAAACATGGATATAATGGGAAGCCCCCTAATTATGTTCACGACAATAATGATTTAGGGCGCGGCCACCCCATCAATATTCCGCGCGCGAAACCAGCTTATCTTTATATCGCAGCCAAGTTGAGGTCAAAATGTCCCTCCGCTCTGTCCTTCAGACCTTCCGGGGGCTATTTTCAAAGAAATCTCATTACTTTACGTCTCACTGAAAGGTATATTTTATAAATTAATTGACCAAGATAATATTAATGATAATTTAATTCAGGTTCATGGGGTAGATTTAAAGAGCTGAGGAATTATATGTCATATAAATAATGTATGTAAACTATGTAATGAGAAAGTGGTGGCCCACCTGTACGCAACCCAAATGTCAATCCCAAGTCCGCAGGTACGAATCCAGAACTGTAACTAGTAGTTAATCAGATGATAAAGGTGCTCAGTCAGTCATTGCTTTTGTGGTTAGCAGAGAAAACCACTAATTAATATTAGATGGTTTTCTTTTTCTGTCACTCTTTTTACAGTTACGTAACGAGCCGCCGGCCCACCTGGTGTTAAGTGGTAACCTCTGCCCGTAACAACCGATGCGACTTGGGTCCTCCCGTACTAGGTACGCCAAGACCCAAGGCGCATCGTATGCGCCCGTAACTCTGAGACGTGTAAGTGTAATGTCTCATGTGCCTGTTTCGGCACCCACACCTTTCAAACTGGAACACAGTAACGAGTTACTGCTTGGCGGCAGAAATGGGCATGGTGGCAGTACATTCCCGGACGAACTTGGCGTGAGCTCTACTGCTCTTGGAACTTAACTCTCATTAATAAACTTAATGTTATATATATCCGTCAAAATTGTCGTCTCTCGGGAATAACATCCCTGTGTATATGATACGTAGGTACGTATTCAACGTCAGGGGACATCAAAACGCAAATGAGTGGTCGACTTTAATGAAAAAGGACTGCGCCTTCGGATTAGAGGTGTTTTACTTAATGAAAACGAAAGTGTAAGAAGACCCTTTGTGGGTCTTAAAGGGCTCATTTATAAAGGGAAGTGTCGGATGGAATTTAATAAACATACCTAATTGTGTATTTCGACTTTGAATTTTGTGGTTTTCGTAATTTTCCGTGTAATCAGGGCTTTTGATGTTTTATCACGGACAGTTCCAATGGTCTCCACGAGATTGCAAATGTTTTAACGCGCTTTCATCTTCATAATACGATGATAAATAAATAAATAATAAATAATGGTGGACATTTCACACAGCGCCATCTAGCCCCAAAGTAAGCTAAACATAGCTTGTATCATGGAAACCAGACAACTAATATAATACTTATATATATTTTTTTTTGTAAATACATACATATAATACATATTAACATCCAGACACAGAACAAACATCAATATTACAAATGTCACACAAATGTTTGTTCTGAGTGGGGATCGAACCCACGACCTACAGCGCAGAAGGTAGGGTTACTAACCAACTGAACTATGAGGCCAGATGATGGTATTGCGTGCCTAAAATGATTAGTGTGAATATGATTTGAGTTTTTTAAATTGATTTATTATGTTTGTAAATTTTGATTTATGGGAGAGGACAACCAAAAAGTCCCTAAGGAATTAACTAATTACTATTCACAAGAACAAAACATTTTGCTCACTCAAGTGATATTGAGTACATAGATTTTTCAAGGAAATGACTCATTGGTGTTTTTTGGCCAGGGATTTGAACCAGCAACATTCAAATATAATGTTAGTATTATAACCACTAGGTCAAATCTCTCTCAAATCATTACGGGAGTACAGTTTAATGAAGTTCTGTTCTGTGGGGTGACGAGGGCACGGGTTGAACGACGCCGTGTCCACGTGTTTTATTCGTAATTTTTTATTTATTTTTCTCAGCCATGTGTGTGTGTGATTTTACCTGTGATTTAGTGAGCCTCCTCGTACCTGATCTCGGGAGAGGACTGACTGTTGTCTAGTTTACCTGCAAAATCTCATAAACATATACACATATATTCGGAAAAAAAAACAAATAAAAAAAACCAAGTAGTATCAAAGATATGTATTTTTTTAATAATATCGATGTTTTTTTTTTTTTTTTTATACTACTTGTTTTTTTTTTTAGAATGCCCAGCAGCTCTACTAAGACCCATTTCAAGGTTATCCATTCATTACCGGACACCTGTATATATGTATGTATACGAATATCCTTCGTCAAATACACATCTGAAATAGTGCCTCGGAAATGCATTTTCAAGCCCCCGGGTACGACCGTTCGGGGCTCATTCGATTTTCAATTTGAACCCAATCACTGCGCGTCTGTCGGTAAATTGGGTTCGGTGCAGCTCAACTCGTCAAAGGCAAGACGAATGTTTGCATGCAAACGTAGCACCTATGCGACGTACAGTCGCCGAGTCGATCTCAGCTTGAGCTGAGATTACAGCGAATTGGTTGCTCTCCGAGTGTCGTTAACACGCCACTGTATCGCCCCGCACTACACATTATACAGATTTAATTGATCAAGTTATACCTTGCTGTTGATTTCATCGGTAGAGGTAAACAAGATTTATTTATCAAGATTATTGGGGAAAGGAGAGAAAGTTTTAGCGGACATTTTTCTGAGTAAACGATGCGAAAATATTCAAGAAAATTAAACTGGAAGTTGAAATTGCGGCTATTTGAGGCTATCCCTTTGTGAAATGAGGCATGTGTGTATTTCTAAATTAGATTAACTTTGACTAATCTTGTTTCCTGTAAATGCATTTTATTAAAGGTAGTGGCCGTCTATTGCGGAACTTGACTTTTAATTTAAAGGTTTTTTTATAATTCAATAAAAATTCTAATTCACTTCTACTATGAATGTGTTCTCAAAATGCCGAAAGGAAATATCGTGACAAACCCGAATATCCTAGAACCGATAATTCTAAGGCACGTGAAATCTACCAATCACTATTGGGCACGCGTGGTAGATTAAAAACTCATTCAGTCTCGTTGGTCGAGAGCAGGCCTGCCTTCTTGCGGTGCGAACATTAGAAGCTAACAAATAAGGATAATTTGGTACAAATAGGTATATCGCAGTCTGGAATAAATCGACATAGAAACAAGAAGCTAAACTGAAACGGTGTCACGAAGCTGATAAGTTAGTTAAAGCGTAAACTAATACCAAACTAGAACTCAAATACTCAGCTCGAGGACATTCAAACAAGGCTCGTCATAGGAACCAGTATCAACAACTCCCAAGTATCACGAAACTGGCAACTATCAACTACCGCCAAGTTTCCAGCACGACCGTTCCCATTGCAAACTTCGCAGGAACATGACAAATGTCTAAGCAAATTTTATGACGACTCCAGTTTTGATTTTGGATTCTTGTCACGGAAAGCAAGCTGTTTATTCTGTGTATCAAAGATGGCGTCTGTCATTTTTACTTACGACTCAGGGCCACAGCACGAGACGGAATCCTGATTTGATTCTCCAATTCGGCTCTCAGGTCAGGTGGTCCCTGCAAATGCACAGCTGATTATGATTATGAATTATTAGTTTTTATTTATTCCAACAGTATGTGTGAGCGGCGTTCCCTCATATGAAATAAATAAACATCAGATTTTCGTTTCCAGATTACAGCAGAAAGATGTTTATCATTTTATTTTACATGTGCTATAACGAAAATTTTTTCGATTTAATTATGGTTAGGTCTTTTAGATTTGTTTCAAATTCATCATGTTTCATCAAATATGAAATATAAGAGCAGTAGAACTCACGCCAAGTTCGTCCGGGGAATTACTGCTACCATCCATTTCAGCCGCCAAGCGGTAACGCGAATGCGTTACTGTGTTCCGGTTTGAAAGGTGCGGCTGTCGGTGAAATTACAGGCACATGAGACATTCCACTTACACGTCTCATAGTTACGGGCGCATACGATTGAATTGGGTCTTGTCGTACCTAGTAGGGGAGGACCCAAGTCACATCGGTTGTTATGGGCAGAGGTTACCACTTAACACCAGAAGCCGTCGGCTCGTTCCATAACAGTATCATATGAAAATGATATGATTTGTGCTTACTAATATTATGTTACTTTATGCCAATATTAATATGGACAGGACTATTACTGTAACTATTTCTACCACTCAACAGCGAATTGGATTTCCTATGATTTCAGTCTAACAGCGATAACTCAAGTTACATAATATGATTATGTACCCTTAAGTTAGGAAGGATATCAGGTATAAGTTAGCATCAGATGGCCATTAGTTCTTACCGTCACTTCCCTTCGTCAATACATCATCTTTATACGTAATTGTCTGTATGTGTAGGCCCAGCTCAGAATATATTTTGTTACGGTTTTACAACATATTCTCGAGAAAGTTTGTATATACAGGGTGTCCGGTAATGAATGGATACATATCTTCGATACTACTTGGTTTTTTTTTATTTGATCTTTTTTTCCGAATGCTCAATAGTTCTACTAAGACCCATTTCAAGGTTATCCATTCATTACCGGACACCCTGTATAATTTAAAACTATTCTTCCATGGTTAGTGCTACGTGTGCGAAGCAAGAGAAAGTTGCAACCTACACGTTTCAAAAAATGTGTGAAGCATTTTAACGTAACCATTAAGGGGTGGAGCTCGCAACATTTCCGTCGACGACGAAATCAATCAGGCCGCCAAATCTTCAGGGGCTTACGTCGTGTGAGTGTATAGACGTCGGTAAATTGTGATTACATATTTAAATCTTATTGATTCGGGGAAATGAATCCCCTTTCGGTAGATATTCAATCAGTCGCCCGCGCTTTCGTTGTTTCGCTCGTGTAATGGGGTTGATGGGGAAAATAATGATGGGCAGATACTAAGCTATTAGCGAAACACTGGATGAATGGATGTTTGTTACGTAATCACGCCAGAACGGCTGAACGGATCTGGATGAAATTTGGCATAGAGTTATTATAGTCTGGAATAGCACAGGCTATTTTTATCCCGGAAAAATGTGCATGTGGGATGACTTATTCACGGGTAACACCGCGGGATGCAGCTAGTGCTGTTCTATATGTTGACTTTTAGTTGGGCGCCTTGTCGGTATTGTTTTTTGAGGAATTCGTTTTTTATCTTATCTTCTTTTATTATGTAGTTAATTAATTGTTTTATCCCTTTAAACGAAGCGAAATTCTTACCATACTAAAATGTTCCATGTAATTAGATATAAAATAAATGACAAGTAATAAAAAAAGTCGCAGGTTCCGATAGTATGATTCCAATATCGCGATCAGGAAAATGGAGCGACACCGCTGGGAGCGGTCGCATCTGAGCTCAAAATATTTTATTAATATATACATTTTCCCTCTCGTTTTACGGCCGTGCGTTATTAATATGGAGAGGCTGACATTCGTGTCACGATTTTAATTATCTTACGTGGGGTGGGGTTACTGTCCACATTCCTTTGTATCTGTGTTAATCAATTATTACAATCACTCATGTTACTAAAAATTATATGTTGGTGCTTAAATATTATTGCAAATAATACCATTTGCCTAACTAGCTATAGAATTAAAATATTCAGTTATGAAAGCTAACTGTAATTACTTATTATACAAAAACACTGATATCTACATATCTTGCATTTTTTTTTATGTGATACAGTTACAGAACGAGCCGACGGCCCACCTGGTGTTAAGTGGTGACCTCTGCCCATAATAACCGATGCGACTTGGGTCCTCCCTTACTAGGTACGACAAGACCCAAGTCACATCGTATGCGCCCGTAACTCTGAGACGTGTAGGTGGAATGTCTCTTGTACTTGTAATTTCACCGGCAACCACACCTTTCAAACCGGAACACAGTAACGCGAATGCGTTACTGCTTGGCGTCAGAAATGGGCATGGTGGCAGTACTTCCCCGGACGAACTTGACGAGAGTTCTACTGCTCTTTGATACTACTCTTAGAAATACTGATCGAATGCTGTTATCATTGTGTCGTTTTGATATAAATCAGGGACGTTGCAGACACACAGTGCACTTCTCTACTGCGTTTTGCATAATAAATGAATTCAGATGAAGCTGCCCACATCCAGAGATTTATTTTGTCGCAAGGTATCTAAAAATGATGTCGTTTTGTTTGTCGGTCATGAGCAATGATCAGACGTTGCCCGCGGCCGCGGCTCCGCTCGCGCGCCTATCTGCGCTATCACGCTCTTCACGCTTACTCGCCTCTACAAACATCAACTCACTGGAAGCTAAACAACTTACAGCTTCATTAAATTATTTATATATATTTTTTATGTTACGGAATTACTTGATGACCAGTTAAGCAGCAACATAAGCGTTTGGCTAACCGTGTGAAGAGGTATGGGCATATTCAAGTCGTATTCTATTGCGCCCATAACCTTGAAACTTGATGGTCGATAGTGATAACTAAATTACAAATCGGTACAGTGAAGTAAATACATTACTGGTTGGCAGCAGAACTAGGTGTTGGCAGTTCTACCCGGTTATAATTGGACAATTCTCAACACGGCAATTAATTATATAAAATACCTCCACAGATTCTTTTTAAATTATTCTTGATTCAAAATTTACGCCAAGGTTGACAATTATCAAATTAGCACTCGCGTTACTTGTTCCCGCAAGTTTGTTGTGTATAGAATTTATCACATTAAATTTATTTAATTAAAATGACTTTCTGCGTTGTCCCACAATTCTCCGAACTAAATACACATAAGTTTCATAAAGTCGTTAAGATGCGACAGCTCTGGCTGAAAACATTTAGTTATGCACAATTTGTATACTGAAAATAGTAAGATGTTATGTAGAAATCAATTTGTAGAAATTAAATATGAAAAGATTGCAGTGGTATAATCGTCATTGCAAATTTGAAAAAAAAAAACTAGGGTTTCTATATAACTCCTTACTACTTCGAGAGATAAACAGGTTCTGCTTAAAACACTTGAAATAGGTTTCCAAGAAATCCTTCTATTTTTATCTGAGCCTTTCAATTAAATCTGCTTTAATTTCTCTCAAATAAACACTCCGTTTTCTCAACATTACCTTTTTACTCCCGATTGAAATTCATGGCTAAACCCTATACTTTACAACTTTCTTTTAAAATATGTTATATTTCTTGAAACGTTCCAAATTTAAAATAATGAACGCCACGGGGGGGGGTATGGGTTCCAAATTTAAAAATAATAACTACGAGTATACTCGCGCCATACGAGGTGTCATCGCACAAATATTTGTCCTGGGTAGAAATTGAACCCACGACCTACAGGGCAGAAGCCGGATATACTACCCTTATGTGAATTTAGTCAGCATTGACACCCACTTAGGGGATTATCAGGTTATCAGGTGGTAGGTAATGTAGGCGGCGATGAGATTAATTCCCTAACACCTAAGTGTTGTCTGCCAAGTGATGCGGGCCCAGCTTGATATAACCTGCTTAACGGAGATGCATAACAACATAATGTGTTTAAGGTAAATTTGAATTTAACTAGGTCTTATGTGAGGGAATATGCAGATGGCTGGACTGATGTTAAGTGGTATCCCCACTCGAAACATCAGCAATATGTAATACACTGTTTTGTTCCCCTAATAATATTTTGATCCCCCCTAATAATACGTTAAATTCACATACTACAAGATCACTAGTGTGATATTGGATAGCGTCCGCTACCCTGGAGGTGATCAGGTGAAGATTTCTCCCGGAATCATCCCCTAGTTTAATAGGAACTTAGGGAACGTCCGTAGATAACTGTGCATTGACAGTGAGTGCAGTAGGAACATAATGGTTCCACAGCGACTAATTATTATACAGTTTACAAGCAAAGTGTCAAACTCAGTTTTTATTTGGACAACCATTGTTATTCTATTCATTTATTATGATCAGGATTGTTTTGTCATTTCCCACCAGGTGTATATAATAACAACCGATGCGACTTGGGTCCTCCCATACTTCAAGACCCGAGTCGCATCGTATGCGCCCGTAACTCCGAGATGTGTAGGTGGAATGTCTCATCTCATGTGCCACTTTTTCATTAACAAACAAAATCATTATATACATACAGACTTACTCACTTGGTGGGTTTTTATTAAGTTTCAGTTACATTTGGAATACAGAATTCAATAGTAATTCATATTTAGTTTTAAAAGAAAAAAATATTACCCACTTCATCGATAGATGTGTCATCTGTTGATATATAAATGGTGGATAATCTCAGTCTCAATAATAAAATGTACTACATGAGAAATAAAATATCATGTCGTGTTTGTTTCGCCATGTATGGAAATAGTATTTTTTCCTTATATGTAGTTGCTAGGTTTTACATTTGTTTTTCGACAGATATAGTGTTGTTTCTAAACATTTCTCCTACCAAAAGTGAGGGTACTGCAGAAACTACGAGTTCACTCATCACAGAGGAGCGTCATCGGATGTCAACTGAAGAAACATGGTGAAAAGCCCTGAATAAAAAACAAGCGAATTTGGCCTTTATTTTCCAAATTTTTAGATACATGAGCTTACAATTTTATTTATACTACAAACATATAAAAATGTCGCCAGATCAAGCAGATATTTATTTACGAGAGAGCCACATGAGAAGTAGTGGGGGTATGGGGGGGGGGTAGGAATAAAATCCCTCACTAAAGGCGGAAACATGAGCGTAGATTTAAAAAAGCCCAAAAATGAACTGAAGATTTCCAATATTAGTTCGCACCAGCTCGTAATTTGAACACTAGATATTGCAGGCAAAGTTCCAGCGGCACTTAACTCGTGGAATTTTACTTTCAAATAAAATAACCACAATCGGCGTAACTTAAGCCTTCAATATAACATTGGCCCAAAATCTCATTTCAGTTTATTATTTATTTTTTGCCTTCGCTTTAGTTTGTTTAAATCTAACTTTGTAAACAGCGTGTAGAAAGTATCTTCGTAAATGATCCTAGCCCGCTAAAATATTGACATCTGTGAATTTTACAGCGTCACAATGTCTTTTAAACTGAGAGTATTTTGCGACAAGTTTCGAGTGCACCAAAAAGTGACCTGCTGTTCTGTTTCTTGATTACATAGAGAGGAGAGGTTATTTCGAATCAACTGCTTTATATCTATCTATGATCACAATCAAAAATGTACACAATTGGTTCGTTTATTGAAGTGATATGGCCCTAAATATCGAGTAAATAAATAATCATTATTCAGTTAGGGTAACTTTAGCCCGGGCCAATCTTAGCATGATTGTCATTCTTTTAAAAAGGGTTGCTGTGAAAATTTATTTTCTGCTCATATTTCGATAAAAATACATCCAAATTATGTTATATTGAATAAATATATTGTTTTTTGTCATAGGTCATAGGCTATATATGTATAAAAATATATATATTGGCTGTAGATCACTTTTGTATAATTAATTACGAAGGAACATTGTTCCCAGGACGAATAGTACTAGCAAACCACCCAAAATACAATGTTTCTGTGATGCAAAAGGCCGAAATGGGCTGGATTTGGCCTAGGAGTGTCCAAATTGCTTCAGAGAATGATACGAATATTATAAGGTGCTGAATGACTCGAATATACAAAGAAAGAAAGGCTATATTACTATAGAAGACGACTTCCTAGCTATGGAATGGGGTGACTAAGTTTTCAAACTTTGATATCATGATGTGTAGTATTAAGCAAATGTTTTACTATATCGATGTTTTTTTATTAATATTTTAGCTATATGTTGTTATTATTATATGTAAAAAACGTAAGTTCCTGATTGATGACCAAAATATTTGATTTCATAAATGGCAGTGCCGACTTTAGTACGGTAACATTTTATTTACCCAATAATACCGAAAAACAAAACAAGGACATACGAACTTATTGTCTATGGGTCTCAGCTGTATTTTTCTAAGTAAATAGAGAGGCTAATGTTAGCACTACTCCTTTATTTCCATAAAATAAGCAAAAAAAGCCTACAATCGGGACCCGGGCCAATCTAAGCCCAACTCACAATGTAACTTTGGCCCGGAGGTTAAATGGATTTTTCAGAACTATTTTCCTAGAAACGATCAGTAAATAATTATATTTTCTAAAAGAAGGTCACTCAAAGCCATGAAAATAAGTATTTTTTTGTGTCTAACGTATTATTTTGAACATTAGTTTATCTGATTACTCCGAAATGTGGGCCAAAGTTAGCCTAAGTGACTGTACTTGAAAAAAAAAATACTAAAATAAATAAATAAAAAAAAAAAAAAAAATTATTAAATACTAGAGTTGGATATGCTCAAAGTACGTAGGATAGGACTTATCTATGACCATGTTTATTACATATTCGAGAGAACCAGTGACTCGAATATAATAGAGTTAGATATTAACCTTTGAAGTCAGAGGTGTATATAATATCCCTCCATATGTAAAATATATATATATAAAAAAAATACATTATAAGTTGAAAGAAGAAGGAAAGAAAGAAAATACATTTATTTGGCCAAATATACACACACACATTCATAAGAGGAAACTTTTTTCAAATTACACATTTCACATTTAATATTACCTGACATGCATTTTGATCTGATCCATCCGACACGCCATCAGATATAAATGCTTATTTGCAGAAACAGCGTAATCCTCTATGTTTATCCTTTGTGCATATGTGTCCCAGCTACCAGGGATAAAGCAAAATAAATAATAAATACATTCTTTATTTCTTAACTTATAAATGAAAAATTTTGGATTTGGAATCTCCTTTTAAGCTAGAAGCTCCGTCTCTAGATTCGCAGGCGACGTAGCCACAATGCTGTCATAGCACTTTTAAACTTTATCAGTCCCATCCTGAAATTTAGCACAAGTCAAAAGATTTAGGATGAATATTATCAAACAAAATTTAAAGTTATTTGAAATTTTATCGGCATACTTATGATTGTTTCAAAGATTTTTTCAAAAAACAAAGTTGTTCATTTCTGATTTCCAAATAGTCTGGAACCGAAAATTTCCTAAATCTAATAAATAATACAACATAATATCTTGTTGAAAACGTTTTTGTTTATAGTGGTTATAAATTTTAGAAGTACATTTTTTTTCGTTTAATTCTGATAATCATATTCAAATAAAATAAATAAATAATGGTGGACATTTCACACAGCGCCATCTAGCCCCAAAGTAAGCTAAGCATAGCTTGTATCATGGGTACCAGACAACTGATATAATACTTATATATACTTTTTCTTTTGTAAATACATACATATAATATGTACAATGATTTCTTTATACAAGCATTAACGTGATGTTACTTCCAGAGTTAGAGTACGTACGCGCTGTTAGCCTAGTTACATAAGCGCCGCGCCGCAGGATACATCTCGATAGCGATATCCATTGTTTTGCAAAGAAATCGAGCCGCTAATGCATCCATTGTACCAATACTAGGCTTGCGTAATGTAGGCTGCCATTTCGTGCTAGATAAAACATGGTGTGGCGAGACGATCGGCGGAAACGCGAACCAAACTGCGTACTGAGACGCCACCGGTCTCGGGACACACTAAGAGCTACTGGTCGCTGACTTGGTCTCAGACACCAAAACATAAGCAACTATGTTGGAGACCAAGTCGAGGGACTGAATTTAAGGTAGTGTTACTTGTTTTTTTTTTTGTGCCTACTGTGAATGTGAATTTTCGGCGGTTCGCCGTGTTGGCCGGCGGCCGACAGCTAAGTGTCTAAATTCCTAACTACTGAAAGTTAAAGTCAAAAGATTTGTTTCCATAGAGAAGAAGAAATGGCTTGGAAACGTCAATATGATCGACAGTACATAGTAGCTATAATGTTACTACTGCAAGTACCCATATATTACCCGATATGATAAGTGACAGTAAATTGGATTAAGTATAATTCTTGAACTCAAACGGTAATCGAATAAACATAAATCGTTTTTTTTATCTATAATGCTTGCCCACCGGTTTAATGAGAGCATGGTGGTCTAGCGGTACTGACCCCCGAGTTTCAATCCGGAGGTCGCCGGTTCAAATCCCGACGTGCACCTATGAGTTTTTCGATATAAAGATTTATGTGCGCAATACCACGTTCTCAAAACGGTGAAGGAAAACATCGTGAGGAAACCGACATGTCCTAGAACTAAAAATTCGAAGACATGTGTCGAGTGCACGAAAAGAGCCTCTTTGAGGCGCACTTACAATCCTTTCACCACACTGGTTCGACAGAACTGGTGACTCGAAGAAGAAGTTTATAACCGGTTTAATATTATGTCACACTTCTTGGAATTGCTGGTTCTGGATTTTACCGGTTTCCTCGCGTTGCTTTCTTTGACAGTTTTACTACACCATCGCTATTTGATAGCTACTAAGGTTTGCCTTATGAAACTAGTTTTAGTTTCAATGTAGGTACTTAAACTAGCCTTGCATTTACTTCAATTTCGTCAAAATTTTGTAGTTTTATTGTAATAAAACACTACAATTATTACTGCAAACTTTACAAGTAGATCACCGAGTCAAAATGAACATAAATATGATCCTGACGTGAAACCATAAAAAGAAAGTAATTTTTTTAGCTTTTATCTCTGTTTTGGGAGCCCCAATGCCAGCAGATATTTGCTATCGTCTTTACATTCCAAATGGAGGACGCTCCGTAGATAATGCCAAGATTTTTTTATCTGACTTTGGGGGAATTCGTAGACAAACGTTTTACCTCGAAGGGATTTTAGATTAGGACTGTTTCAATATAATTTAGGGATGCTACCGGTAAAAGATTTTCGGGGATACGAGGCAAAATGTGATGTAAACATGAAAGTAAATATTAATAAAATAGTACAATAAAATGTTGCATGGCAAACACGTGAAATATATTCTATATCTAATAGTACAGGTGCTAGCCGTCGAATTGTTGAAGAGTACAGTGGAAGAGAGTGTTAGCTGAGTTATTCGTGGGAATGCAATGGCGGTAATGGGGTCACCGCTTTCACGTTGACACACGGTAACTTTTCACGCGTCCACAACGCAGCCAACCAGGGGAAAGTGGTGTTTATGTTCTAACTGCTCAAACTTTAGAGCACCTTTTAAGTGACTGCAATCCAACAGCGCAAGATATAAGTTGCACGCTCAGTGTATAAGGGTATTTTTTATTACATGAATTGTGATGAGAACAGAAATGGCCCACCTGATGTAGAGCAGTGCAACGTGCCTCGCATACTTAAGTATGGAAACCCCGTGTCCTATGGTACTGTGCTGGTCCGCCTGAGACTAAAAGATAAAATATCCTGGAAACAATGTCTCACAAACCTTTCAAATTAGAGCATAGCAATGCGGGTCTCTGCTAAGAGCGCAATAAAAATATGTATTTTATTGATTTTTATGCCCACGCATCTTCTTAACGCAGTAGAACTTGTGCGAAGATCATCCGGGGAAGTACTGCCACCATAAAAACTGCCGCCAAGCAGTAACGCCTACATTACTGGGTTTTGGTATGAAAGGTGTGGTTGCCCGTGAAATTACAGGTGCTTGAGACGTTCCATCTTAACTCTCGAAGTTACGGGCGTAACGGTCATTAAAGTATAATTGCAGGTAATGTCTCGTTTCACATCAAACAGAAAATAAACATACAGAAGTGGGACGTCCAGTATTTATTTAGCGTGTGACGTTTTATGGGTACCTATTCCTCTTTAGTATTCACGGCGGTGTGAATTTAAGCACCATTTTATTTACTGAGTCAATAAAATCACCTGAACATTTTTTTCCTACAGCTTGTGCCGAGTGACAGGGATGTCTCACTTAAAATGAAAGGGTGTTATAAATTGTATAAGGAAAATAAAATGCCACGAACATCTGGGTAGACGTATGTTCGTGGGCCTAGTCAGCTCATGAACCACACGAATTTTGCCTTATATAATTTATTAAAACCATTTCACTATCGTTACATATTTGTAACAATAGTGACCGCACCCTTATGGTTTTTGAAAATCCACGTGGTAGAGGGTTTTAAAGTTTCTAAGAACTCTTAAAACTAAGTTTAAAAAAAAAATACATTCCCATAGGTAGAATGTCATATATGTCCTAATGATTTATATATCTACGGATTTCCGAAATTCCTTTCTTAGTTTACGCCTACGCTTCATTAGGAAGACATGCTAAAAATTTAAAATCTTTAATGACTACGGTTTGGGCTATGTATTGTCTGTCTGTCTAAACATCCTCTCATATAATGTATGTGCCGATATATGCTATAATATGCATGCCATCGTCTTGGCTTAAAAACAAGTAATAATTCTACAAGTAACCTCAAATTGAGCAAAACTTTATACTATTGGAACTAGATAAGTCAAAGTCAAAGTCAAAACTTTTATTTCCATAGAATTCATAAAGAAATGGCTTGGAAACGTCAATATTATTCAAAACATAAGGTCACGCGTACTTATCGATAAGTTTGATGCCTGTTCAAACCCTATCCGACCCTCTATGGGGTAGAACAGACAAGAAAACCATAATGGAGGGATTCCTTTTTTTTAAATAACAAATAACAAATACGAGTTAGATTTAACCTCACATTAGCAGTATTAGCAGTAAGCAGGGGTCAGTCAGTGGCTCTTTTGAACCAGGATTAAAATGCTCCTTGTCTGTTTAACTACTGTCCAACCCTCAATGGATTTATAATAATAATAATGTTATTAACACCCAGACACAGAACAAACATCAATGTTACAAATGTCACATAAATGTTTGTGCTGAGTGGGGATCGAACCCACGACCTACAGCGCAGAAGGTAGGGTTACTACCAACTGAGCTATGAGGTCAGTCAATTGAAATGTCAATTTGAACTGCCGGTAGCCGCCTTAGCTACAGGTGCTCGTGAACTTCTAATTTATTTGGTTTATTGTCTATTGTTACTGAATAGAATAGAATAGAAAATATAGAATAGAATAGAATTGTCTATTGTTACTGGACTGCTATCCTTTAAATTATTATTTAATAACTCTATTATTATCACTTACTAAAAAGTAATCATTTAGTGATGTGATACGGATTCTATTTTTGTGTTATGAATATGAAATATTAATACTTTATGATTTTGAGTTTGCTGCTTCGAGCGACTGTTAAGTGAAGTTCCATTATTTGCCGAGTCTGGTCTTGTTCATTAACTTTTATTGGCTTTTTTTGGGAGTTAAATTACGTTCAATTAGTTCTGGAAAATAACTGTTCCCATGTTTAAGCAGCGGCGCTCTCCCATATCTGTGTTAGTCTGATTGACAGTTTGATGAAATGACAAACACGTCAGTCGTCTATCTTATTAAACCTAACGTTTTGAAGCGATGACGGGTCAATTGACTGGCTTCACAGCACAGCTGTTGGAAGTAACTCTGCTTTATGGGCTGTAGGTCGTGGGTTTGATTCCTACTGAGGACAAATACCTGTGTGACGATCATAGATGTTCGTCTGTGTCTCAGTGTATACGAGAATGTATTCCTATGTAATATAAGTATTCTATCAGTCATACCCACTGTATAAGATATGTTTAACTTGAGGCTAGATCGCGTCGTGTGAAATGTACACCAATAATTATTTATTAAATTACCTCTCCTCTTCTTCCTCCTCTCCTCTTCTCCTCCTCCTCTCTTCATCTTAAGAAAAACTTTGAAACCATAGTTTGGCGGCAGGGCGATTGTCTGGCTGATTAGCCTCCATCAGAACCAGTGAAATACCACAAAACCAACGGTGTGTTCCAACACCAATATACAATAATTTATTTCTACAAATCAAACAACTCTTGATATGTCATCACTAGCGCACCGGTACCAGGACTAACATCCAGCTCATATTCGACTTTAATTTCCCGTGAATAGAACATGATTTCGCTTGCAGCTTCATTTGGAAATTGTACCAGATTTAATTTAATTCAACGTTCGTTTTCTTCATTTGATAGCTAATATTTCACATTTATAAGTTTTTGTTCACTGGCGACTTCTTACGCAATAACCATTCCCCGCTCCGTCCACGCGGTACCGGGATACAAAAATGGCCCGCGTGTTATTCTTGGTCTACTATTATATATTAAAATAAGCGGTTTCAACCCAATCAATAAGTAGTTTTGGCGTGAGAAGTAACTAACACACAGCTAAAGAAACAACAAAAAATAAATACTATGTTGAAAATAGTTCTTGTCAGTTTCCTATCAGCTGACTACTGACGTTGCAAGGGGACTGATTTTATATTCTTGTCTGCTTCCCCTAAGTGTATAATATCCTCTAAGGAGACAAACAATAATATTTTCAGGCAACTTGTTCTAAAAGTTGCCCGTTTGTCCAAGTAAAGGAAAATGAAGTCTCGGACGACTGTGACATTTTTCCATTTTGTCATAAAAGCTAATAGGTTTTTTCAAGTTAACTTGATATTTACGGTGATGTAGCAGATGGGTTTTAGGGTCCAATTGAGGATTTCATCTTTTGGTCCTGAAATTATGGGCATTATATTACAGTACTTGGACATATTGGTGCTACTTCGTAGACACTTAATCGGGAAAGCGTTCGCCAAATATTCATTAGTGCACAGATTCCTATATATAGCTGTATATATATATATATATTATATTTATATTATACCTATGCACCTATATTTTACATGCATTTTGGCGTCGTATCGCACGTTCCCATACTTACTGAGCGTCAGGGAGAGAGTCAGGGAGAGCAGTCACTGTTTTTCAATACTACCTATACATTATGATTCAAATAGTCTGAAAAAATATGCAATAAGGAATCATTAAACATTTTATGAAAATGCGAATTCAACAATGACTTTGTAATTTTTCCGAAAAATCCAGACACAGGTATAATAGAATTGGAATAAGACTCTACAAGTCAAAACTTTTGTGAGAGAAATAATGTATTTGTTTAGTTTCTGGACATATAATATGCACTGAAACTGTAAAAGTAGGAACTCTCGTTGCAATTATATATGCCAGCCCGCGTGGGCAAAGCCGCACTGACAATGTAGTAGTTTTTTACTTACAGCTGAAAATCAGCGCTGTAACCCGTTGCAGTACGTGCTGAGCTCAAGGCTTTTCACACAATCCTGTACGCGACAGCGTTCCATATATTTTTTGTTTTATTATATCCTTTGGTTAGGTTTTTGTGTTTTTGTGATGTTTGTCGTTGTTTTGTACAGTGTGTGTGTGTGTGTGTGTGTGTGTGTGTGTGTGTGTGTGTGTGTGTGTGTGTGACTTCGTCCGCGTGGAATTCGGTTTTATCGCGCACCCCGATTTTATCCCTTGGAAAAGTAGCCTAAGTTAACTCCTTGTTAAATCAGCTATCTGCCAGTGAAAGTCCCGTCAAAATCGGTCCAGCTGTCCCGGAGAGTAGCCGGAACAAACAGACAGAGAGACAGACAGATTGACAGACAAAAATTGAAAAAAAAAAGTTTTTGTATATGTACCATGTATACATCCAAATGCACTTAGTAAAAAGCAGTTATTTTAATATTACAAACAGACACTCCAATTTTATTTATTTGTATAGATAATAAAAGAGTGACAGACTGAATGACTTTACTGATTGGTTACAATGTATATCGATTAAACATTCGTAACAGTGCGCTAGGAATCCACACATTGAACTATTCACTGAACTAGTTATCGCCAAGGTCCCACTCACATCCATTGCTGCTGTGGGCAAGGGTGCGTGTGCCTGCTCACCCGAACGGGGAATCGAATCGACGAATTAAGTATAAATATGACGTTTGGCAGGTTTATTCGTATAAAAAACCGATTTCGCCGTATATTTTTAAATAGGAAATTTGTGACGCTGGGTTTACCTCGAGTGTAACTCAATTAGAAAGGGCCGCGAGGAACGTTTCCAATGATGACGGTTCACGAGATTTCACCGCGGTGACAAATGACGATGGATCCACGGCACGCTCCTAATAATTAATTAATGACAAACAAACAAGACACAAATATTTTGCAGATATGCAGGTTATTCTTTTATAAAATTTTCCCAAATTTGTTATTAGAATGTCGCTGTCTCTGACCTATTAGGTCAGAGCACAGTCATCAATCGATGAGAGCGTGGTGGTCTAGCGGTACTGACCCCCCGAGTTTCAATCCGGAGGTCGCCGGTTTAAATCCCGAAGTGCACCTATGAGTTTTTTCGATTGAAAGATTTATGTGCGCAATACCACGTTCTCAAAACGGTGAAGGAAAACATCGTCAAGAAACCGACATGTCCTAGAACAAAAAATTCGAAGACATGTGTCGAGTGCACGAAAGGAGTCTCTTTGAGGCGCACTTACAATCGTTTCAGCACACTGGTTCGACAGAACTGGTGACTCGAAGAAGAAGATCAACTAATGATGATTTTTAAAAACAACAAAATATCGTCTTAATAAATATAATTCAGTGATGATAGTTGTATAGTCCCTGAACAAATAGACTGAGTGCACATTTTGGGAATATCCCAGCATTTGATATGGAGATTAATTTCTTGTGATGAGTTACGCAATGAGCTTGATGCCCAAATGCTAAGCAGTAATCTCTGCCTCTAACAAAAACATTGTCTTGGGTCCTCCCCGTATTAGGTATGGGAGTTTTCAAGTCGCATTGAACTGTGCCCACGATTTGAGGAAAGAAGTTTTTTTTTTTTTTTTTTTAATTTACTATAGGCTCACATTTGACCGCAATCTCACCTGATGTTAAGTGACGATGCGGTCTACGATGTAGCATGTGCGCCTAGGAAATACCTATTCACTCTCCTCTTGAAGACCTCCAGATTATAGTTCTCGGAAGTTGTACTTTTTGTCTATTGTGCGTGTAACTATACTGGCATACTACTTTCCAGAAGAGCATGGCATGAGTTCTACTAGTACCTGAAAAAATATTCAGGTCAACTGTTCACTGTCAGTACTTTATTCAGCAGATAGTCTAGGAGCAAGCCATTACAAAATTTTTTCATTTGAGTCGACAAATATTGTTTTTTTTTATATAATAACAATAATAGTTATAATAATATTGGTGGACAACTCACACAGCGCCATCTAGCCCCAAACTACCCATAGCTTGTACTATGGGCACCAGACAACTGATAGAATACAAATATATATTTTTTTGTAAATAAGAACATTTAATACATATTACCACCCAGCCATAGAAAAAGCATCTATACTAGTCACACAAATATTTGTCATGGGTGACAATCGAACCCACGACCTACAGCGTAGAAGGCAGAGTTACTACCAACTGAGCTGTGAGACCAGTCAAAAAAATTATAGAATAGAATATGTTTTATGTGACATACAAAGCTTACCTACATTTAAAGTAAACGACAAGAAAAAAGTGTCACGGGACGCCTGGCAGATGTGAAACATCGACATTATTTTGTAAAAGTAATATGCAACGCATGCCGTGGCGACGCGTCGCTACGCCAGAAATCGGTTTTACGTGCGGCTATAGATGTTTCACATTGACACAATGACAATTAAACCAGTTATTCTATATTGATTAGTTGCCCAGCATTTAGTTTTTTTCTCAACCTTCGAAGGACGCTCCTAAACTTGTCCAGACTAGTTTCTTACACAGATGACTCCAATAATAATCTCACTACCCGAAACTTTTTTCGTCGAATGAAAGGATAAGTTTTCGTGCTAACTACTATCTCCGAACAATGAGTGGAATTGTTTTGAATGGTAAAGTTTCGCCGTAAAGGCGTGGTGATTCTTCTTGTTTTGCTGTCACCGGGGCATGAGAGATGCTAGGCCTGGGTCAGTAAAGTAACTCTCGCATACCCGCGACCCGGCCTGCATCTCTGTTATACTCTATTTATTTGTATGAACATCATTGAACATGATTGGAAAATGTGTCAAATGTCTAAAAGTATAAAGTTGCCGTTTTATACGCACTAAAAATGCGAAATCCAAACGGCGACGGTTCGGCTGGTTGGTAGTGAAGTCGACTTAGACCTCTATCGTTGGTTCCAATCCTCAAACAACGGCTTGACCTTCCACCGAAGGAAAACATCGAGTCCAAAGCGTGGTGGAAGTAGGATGCTGTTAAAAGTGAGAGTTATGGACCATTGGAGACTTAACTTTTGCTGTTTTTAAAACAATTAAGCAGTAAGAAGTAAAAGGGAAAGAGACAGGCAAAAAAGTATTTGTTATTTTCCATCGTGTAGGTATATGGTGGCGGTTGGCGAGTTGCCAGCGCAGCGTGAGGGCATGTTGTCCCTTACAGTGTGAGGGATGCTACCCTATCTACTCGCACTAGTTTTACAACATTTTTATTTATGTTAATAATTTGTATGATGTAATTTGGCGAGATCAAACATCTCAAGTAAGGAGAAAACTTGAATACTTAATAATGTTGTTCCATTTTTATGAGGAGTATTAAGTAGAAAAAATACAGGGAAAATAAATTATGATAATGTACTGTTTAACATAATAACTTGTCAAAAGACAGTACATGAATATGTAGTAGTAATATGCAGTCGACAAAAACATAACTAGGTTTTTTTTTTACTTTAAATAGCGTTAAGAGCCGTAGAACTCACAAGTTCGTCCGGGGAAGTACTGCCGCCATGCCTTTTTCTGCTGCCAAGCAGTAACGCTTTCGCCTTACTGTGTTCTGTGAAAGGTGTGGTTGCCGGTGAAATTACAGGTACATGAGACATTCCACGTCTCAGAGTAACGGGCATACGATGCGACTTGGGTTTTGTCGTACCTGGGAGGGGAGGACCCAAGTCGAATCGGTTGTTGCGGGCCGAGGTTACCACATCCCCAACATACTTCCAGACTTCCAGGCGGAACACAGCAATGTGAAAGCACTCTTACATAATGCTTGCAGAACTAGTCAGGTGTTATTTCTTCCACAGAAAATGAACGCGTCCACATACAAACACACTTGTTTGCTGAAAATAACAAATTTTTTTAGATTCATACTGACATGCTTTTATATTTCCCTCACATTAGTAATAATTAACGACCAATAACAAATCACAAAGCCAAACAAATTAATGAACATAATTGGTGTTATTTACCATAAATGATATTCTATTATTCATACATTCCACCCCACGTTAAATCTATTCCAGAGCAATTATAACTCGAGATCCCCGCTGATAACCGCCGCCCACCAAACATCTAAACAGCGATACCCTAAATCATTTATACAGGGTGTAGATAGTTAAGGAGTCTTAGGATGTGCCTACCAGTTTTTTCAGTTTTAATGAAATAACATATAATTTTATGCTATACTAGGTTCAGTTTCGAATTTATAACTGTCATGCTTTACAATCATTTGTGTAAGAATATTATTTATATTTAAATACTACTTAAATGAAGATTAAGAAATAAATACAGAAAATTATAGAGCCTTTAGACTGGCGTTTAAGTACCAGCCGAATTTTTCTTACGAAGAAAGTAATACCCTAAAAATAAAATTGCAATAGACCAAAATTCGTTTATTTTGCCTCATATTTTTATATTTAACTTATTAAACTTCCCAAAAGAGTTTAATAATATCACAAAACAGACGGAGCGCCGTCTGACGGGACAATTTGAAAACTCAAAAGTTGGCCGCACACCCTCATCAAAGCGGGACCACTTCATCCCGTCAGTTGTATGAAAAATTCATCCCCTCTCCATAGTTCCGTGAAATGAACTTTGCTAATACAAGTTTAGCCCTCCGCCCGCGCCGCGCCCGCCGCTAGGGACGCCGCGTGCAACGAAAGCCGGATATGCTAATCAAAATCCGATGGTGAAAGGATTTTAAGTGCGCCTCAAAGAGGCTCCTTTCGTGCACTTGACAACAAGACTTTGAATTTTTACTTCTAGCACGTGTCGATTTCCTCACGATGTTTTCCTTCACCGTTTTAAAAACGGTGGTAAAACTGTGTTTACGGTTGAACGGTTTTTATAACGTGAATGAACGACAGTTTAGCAGTATATTTTGGCCTTCAGTAATAGCAAGAGTTTACTGCTTTGTGGCAGAAATGGGTATAGTCGGTCCCGGTCAAATAATTGAATTTAAAGTGGTTTTACTGCAGCGAAGTCTTATCTATTCTATTTAAACCATGGCAAAGTATTTGGTAAAATTCAACTATACAAATGACGAATTCTACTGTCATATTTTGACCCGGTACGTCGTTAAAGTTCACACAATTATTGCCGCCAATTATTGCTGCCAATTATTGCTGCCAATTATTGCCACATTTGTCCTCTACTGCATAGCCACGATCGATGGGATCGGTAGTTTTAAATGTAATCGTAATATAAAGTAACTGTGATGAAACAATAATATACTATATATTTATATTATAATAATATACTTACAACAATAATCTAAAATGCCGGACACAACAAACACTGGTTACACTTACGAGTAAGTTCCCTCTCCCCGGATTGAACCGGTTATCTTATTATTAAGTTTTAAACTTTCTCCACTTATTATTGAGGGGGTTATATACTATTATTATAAGTTTCATAACTGTTTGCAGAGCGGTTTATAACTTTTGATACTCTAGTGCATCAGGATTTTTATCTTAAATGTTTTTACACGATAATAACATATAACTGACAAAAAGACAAAAGTCTTCAATGTTAATTTTTTTGTCAACTTTATTGACAAATAAAAATAATGTTGTGACCGAAATGGTTTAATTATTTTTGAATTAACTATTTAGTTTATTCCTTTTGATTAATATCTACTGTTAGCTTTTAGTACACTCCCAACCACTCTTTAGCTATTAAATACTCTTTCCATCCCAAGGTTGTCTGGAAGAGATCGCTTTATAGCGATAAGACCGCCCATTGTACTTCTAATGTCTAAGTTTTTTTTTAATTATTATTTGTAATGTTCTATGGTGTACAATTAAGCATTTTTATTAATATTATTGTTATACGTTAAGCTCTCACAAAAAGCATCTTCATTTCGAAAGAAAGATATCTTATCGGTGTAACGACTCTTAAATTGATAACATACCTTATTATAATTATCACCTACATTACGCAATCTGTTTCTCAGAACACAATTAAAAACTGGCTTTTAAATTACCATTGTGCGAAATATATTTGCCACAAGAGAGAATTAAATTAAGAGTTTCAAATGCCACCTCATCAACTCGAAGATAATGTCATTTTTATATGAGGACGTCAAAGCTCACTCCGCTGAGGGTGCGGGGGTGCGCGTGCGGGGGTGCGGGGGCGGGTGCGCGTGCGGGGGCAGGTAGGGGGTGCTGTTGCGGGTGCTGGTAGAGGGGTGCTGGTGCGGGTGCGGGTTCGGTGGCAGGTAGGGGCGGTGCGGGCGCGGGTGCCAGGGCGGGTAGTGGGGTGCGGGTGCGGTTGTGGTTGCGTGTAGGGGGTGCGGGTGCGGGGGTGCGGGTGTGACAATTATAATACCAGACGGAATATCTAAAATGACAAATATGGCAAAACATTTTGAAATGGAAGTTTTGAATGAGAGCGTGCTGGCCTAGTGATTAGACCCTGAGTTTCAAGTCGGATTTTCTATAACTTTTTTATACGTAATGATAGGTTCTCAAAACGCTGCAGGAAAACATTTTGAGGAAACCGACATGTCCTAGACCCGAAAATTAGAAGACACGTGTAGTGCACGAAAAGAGCCTCTCTGAGGCGCACTTTAATCATTGCAACATACTAGCTCCAGATACAGTGACACGAGAAGTAGTAGACATGTAATCCGTTTAATAAGTCGACTTGTTTAATCTGAATTGAGTATTTAAGTGCTTATTTTGAATTTAGAGTAAGTGAAGTTAAGTTAAGTTAGTTTAAGTTATTAGCCACTGGCAAACTGAGTGAATTTCTCCTTTATTTTCGGTCAAAGGCACGAGAAGAAAATATTTTAACTTTCTAGAGACACAAAACTTTTGACCCCCACAAGAAAGAGATAAGTTTTAACTCTATTTTAAAAACCTGGCAAACTACTAATACCTACACGTCTCAGAGTTACGGGCGCATACGATGCGACTTGGGTATTGTCGTACCTAGTAGGGGAGGACCAAGTCGCTTCGGTTGTTATGGGCCGAGGTTACCACTTACCACCAGGTGCGCCATCGGCTCGTTCCGTAGCTACATAATATAAAAAAAATGCTATTATTAAAAGATTTTTAAATGAAACTGTTTATATTGTCAAAATTTTCTTATACAAAGTAGATTGTAGGTGCAAATGTTATCAGGTACTTAGTTAGATGGTCAGTAAGTTAACTTTAAGTGAGGGCATATTTTACAAAGTCCACTAACTAATCCAAAAAGTATTATTTCTGCTAATCAAATTGTCCGCGTACCTTTTTTGTCGGTTTTATGTCTGGAAAGTTATGTATACGGTACACAGTCCGTTTATATTATTTTGCTGTTACATTTAAATCTAACACAGACTTATATAACTCAGTAATATATGGTCAATTCTATAGATTGTATTATTTGGGGTAAACAAATATTATTTATCTATTTTATGATCAGTCTCCTGATGGAGAAATTATTTTCATGAGCCTTTTAGCTTTGACTGGCCTCATTGGTTAGTACCCTTACCTTCTGCGCTATAGTTCGTGGGTTCGATCCCCACTCAGAACAAACATTTATGTGACATTTGTAACATTGATGTTTGTTCTGTGTCTGGGTGTTAATATGTATTATATGTATGTATTTATTTATTTTTATTTATTTATTTATTAACAAAATCCACAGCTCTTAACTAATACATGTTTATCTTATATACTAAAAAAAAAAGCCAATTATGGATTTACATTTTGCGGATCGTAATAATATGGTTAATCGACGACAGTGATAAACTAATACAACATATCAATATCATTTAATGCGTGTGTGTGGGTGTGTGTGTGTGTGTGTGTGTGTGTGTGTGAGCGTGTGAGCGTGTGTGTGTGAGCGTGTGTGTGTGTTTGTTTTACCCATCAAGTTCAAATTTATAAATGCATGTAGATAGATACACAGAAATTGCAAGAACTGCGACGAATTATATTAATTTTAGAATTTCCCTTTTGAAAATAGCTTTGCTGTACAAGAAAATATCGACAGATTGAAACAATTTGTTATAAGATGTATGCAATCTACTTATAACTGAGTTTTGTGCGTAATTTGTGTTACAGTATTTAACTGCAAATAATTTTGCATGTCTTGTTCTGGTTTTTCGACAGTAAAACACAAAATCTTTTCTATCAAATCTTGACAGTCTATATAGCCATTACACAAACCAAAAGAAAAGTATATAAGTATTATATTAGTTGTCTGGTTCCCATGCTACAAGCTATGCTTAGCTTACTTTGGGGCTAGATGGCGCTGTGTGAAATGTCCACCATTATTTATTTATTTATTTATTAGCTCTCACTTGAAAGATGTTTTAATACAATGACTTCAATTTAGCAAAAATCTCACTCGCTATATTTTCACGTGGAAACGGGCTTTATGTTTGGTATATGGGCCGCACATCGGTACGTATTCATACATAATAAAAACATTACATTATCACCACCTCTTTCGCGTTCCCCTCTCATTTAGAGGTTGCATTGTTCTGAATATTTTAACACTTTGTCGTCGGTTTTTGCATTTTGCGAATGAAAATTCTAACGACTCGTAATCATTTTAATGTATGAGATTTATTATTTACAATATCATGGGTACTACATATGAGTGTGGTGAGATCATCGCCGCCATTGTTTTTCCACGATTAACTCAGCTAATACTGCTCAGTATATTCGTAAGTTTATTAGAAGTATACGTTATTTATGATCATTTCTAATAAGAGTCAGAAGCTACCCCTCACCCTAGAGACATTTATCAACAAAACATTAAATGCATTTCCTGAAAGTAAATACAGTATTGGAAACCCCTTTGTCGATATAAAGTGAATCATTCAACATTGACTATTGTTACGAAATAATAAAGAACATTTTGCTTTTAACGGAACGTTTAAAATCTTCTGGCTTTTAAAACCCGTATTTTTTCCTGAAACTAATTATTCAATCTTTAAAAGCCGTTCTCTAGACATCGTTAGTCACAAAGTTGGAGATTCTTATCGACTATTCATTAAAACGTAGAACCGTGGAATTGTATATTCGTAGAATATATTCATCCATTCAGTTTGGTCGGTTAGCGTTGGAAAAGTTACAAACTGAAAAAATAATAACTAAATGACGCAAATCAAATGAAACATGATATTTCCAAAAATATAGCGACATTTTTCCCATCTCTCCATGTTCACACACACACACACACACACACACACACACACAAACACACACACACACACACACACACACACACACACACACTCACACACACACACACATGCTCCAGCCAGTAGAACGGCACAAGTACTGAAAACATTATTAAATACTTGTATTTATTAACTTAGTGGAGATAATAGTTGTACACATAACTATGTTGAAAACAGTTTATATTCGAATATTAATTTTATTAATAATACAAAAAGATTTCATAAAAAAAACTGAATATCACATATTCTATGGTGAAACATTCTGTGGTAGAATATTCCATTCCATTCATTTTATCTTGAATTGTGTAATGGGTCTGAGTTTCTGTTCTTTGAAAAAATATAGCCGTTGCCATTCTCTTTAATGAAATTTTGTAAATATCAGTGAACAGGTAAATATGCTTTTTGATAAAAATTTAATGAAAAATTATTGAATCTTTTACATTATGGCTTATTCGTACATTCTAAAAACTTAATTCAGAGCAAATTGTATACCCAAATAATGGTAATAAAAAACTCAAAGAAACAAAAATTATCGTATCGTAACGATTGGAGCAGCCATGGTTGAATGCACAGACTCCCGAATTCAAACCCCGGCTTTTTCAAAAACTTTGTGTGGCGAAACGGCAAGCCAATATGAATTAACAGATCATAACTAGAGTCAACCCTGAGGTAATTAGAATAAAAAAAAAATAAGCGTTAAAATGATACTATGTTTACAGGTTACAGAACTAGATGGCGCTAGTATAGATGTTCCGTTGCTAGATCGCGCTAACGTTGCGTTTCGTGTTAGTCATAAGGTGAGCGGATTGTGTAACAATATATATTCTGACTTTTTGTTTCGTTTGCATTGTTTTGGTCTTTTGATGATTCTACAGTAAGGGTTGTTGTAGGGCTGTCAAGCCTATAATAATTAAAGTAATGTTAATACACTAAATGCTTTTATATAAATTTTCTGCTAATAATTAATATCCAGAATCAATTATTAGATAACTTTGAATTCACATCAGATTAACAGGTTTTAAGAATCGAATACATCTTTCATTAAAAAATCTTTGCATTAAATTCATCCACTTGAATACTCATTTTCTATTACAAAGAACTTTTCATTAAACTAAAACATTGTAGAACACGCAGAATGAAGCGACTTATATCTTCCAGTACTCAAGAAGGGCTTATATTACAAATCATATCGGTTTTATTTTAGAATGAATGCCGGTTATCAGGAGGGTCATCAGCTCGTTTCGTCACTTAAATAAAAAACATATTTAAGTGAATATGTGGCCGTTGGGGGCGCCACGCATCGCCTGGATTGAGAAGTGATACGAAATTAGCCCATACAGTAAATCACAATGAAAGCTAATTAAATTGTGGATTTTTTTCACGATTCTCTTACGTAGCAACCCTACTTGGTCGGGATTTCTAGCACTGTTTTTATTCTCGTCTAGATAACGAAATTTAAAAACGAGATTGTCTGAGATCCCTTTAAATATGGCTCTGTTTATTGTTGTTTTTGTTGGAATTATATCAATGAGCTCCTGATTCAATGTTATTTTATCCTGAGTGCTATTCCGAAGAAATGAAAAACAAAACAACTTCAACCCCTTCTTTAGACCTTTTTCACCCTTCAGCGGAAATATCCAGTGAGGAGTTATTTTGATTGTGATTAATTTACGGAACGAGCTGATGGCCTAGCTGATGGTAAGTGGTGAATTCTGCTTATATAACAAGAATAGTACAAAATTAATCCTCCCCTACTTAGGAAAGGGATAACCCAAGTTAAAACTAAGACGTGACGGCGAAATGTATAAAGTAATAATAATAATAATATTGGTGGACAATTTAAACAGCGCCATCTAGCCCCAAACTAAGCATAGCTTATACTATGAGTACCAGACAACTGATAGAATATATTTATACTTTTTTTGTAAATAAATACATACATATAATACATATTAACACCCAGACACAGAACAAACATTCGTCACATAAATGTTTACCCTGGGTGGGAATTGAACCCACGACAGTGTCTGTAATTTCTATTATCAATAACCGATCACCTGAAGCAAATAATGTTAGAAGAAGTCATAGTTGCACATTCTAAGTTAAATGTAGTTACTCCAAGCGAAGTGTCTGATGCGGTTGAGTAGTGCCACCTAAGTAGATTCCAACAGTCAGATGCAAAGGAAGCCAGGAGTTGGCGGCGAAGCGTTCTCAATCCGGGCTCTAATTTACGTCACACTACCCACCACCTGCGGCAAACTGTATCTCAGTAGTTTGCCGGCAATTACCGTGTAATCACTTAAGTTGGTGCAGTCGGACACAACTCCGGTATCGATTATGTGGGGCCGTCTATTCTGATTAGTTTAGTGTTGCAGCTTAATCGTGTGCGCCTTGTCTGCTCTACATGTGAGCGTTTCAAAGACATTTAACTGGTTTTAAGAGACGTTGAGCTTTGAAAAAATGCCTGCATGTAGGTGCCGTAATGAACTTATAAAGGCACGTCAAAGTCAAAGTCAAAAACTTTATTTCCATAGAATTCATAAAGAAATGGTTCGGAAACGTCAATATTCCAAACATAAGGTCACGCGTACTTATCGATAAGTTTGATGCCTGTTCAAACCCTATCCGACCCTCCATGGGGAAGAACAGCCAAGAAACGTATCTTTAGTACTTCTGCATGTATGTATGTATTTTAATCTTTCACGTCAAAACAACAGTTATTGTACGGAACCATCAGTCATACCTTCTTTTTAATTCTGGGTTACGTTTGACACCTACTGACCTGAAGCCGATAGTGGCACAACCCAACCCCAGAATTAGGAACTGGCTCTCAATAAGAGCTACTGGAGCAAAGCGTACTTGGCGGTAGATTTTCATTTTGAGTGTTGTTGCTTCTCAGCCGGGCATTTGCTCTAACCCCATGATATGGCTTCCTGATGATGTTTTCCTTCACCGCTCTAGAGATCCATAGATGAACTCGTATTTGAAACTACCATCTGAGTCGCCATCACTGCAAAATAATGTCGAATCTGCGCAAGTTGCTCTCCTTATTTGTGTTCGGCTGTACTTGTTTTACGTGAACGACCTCGTTACAGAGATTTGGGACGTCATGAATAGAATTTAGGTATCAAAATGAAGTCTTGATTTGTTCCTTGGTTGTATTTGCAACTGAGTATTACCTTGCTAGCGTTTATTGAACAGAATATTCTGCGAATATAACAATTTAGAACATTGTATAAAGCGAAAAGAGCTACCTACAAGGTTACAAGTCTTCATTTGAAGAGCTTTTGACATCAAATTCTTCAAAGTCGAGTTCAAGAAGCGAGGAGCGAGTATAATTTCCAACCGTGACTTGATTGAACATACGGGTTGCAAATTTTCACACGATTTAGAAAACCTGTGTGGTACTAAAAGCATTTTTTAAATCCACCGTTGGAGGATGATCAATCAAACAATTTACTAGCTGTGTCAATCTGCGAAGCCAACAGCTATGGAATGTTTATTTTTTATCTTACAAACGAAAATGGAGCTCTATCGATCACGGAACACAGTCGAAATTGGAGTGGGGTTTCATACCGTGCGTCGCCTTTCATATAAGCGTTAAAGACGCGATTTAGTATCCGTTTAAGGTGAACAGGACCGCACTGCAAGCGGTTAAGATTGGGAATTGAGTGGGTAGCCGGAGATTAGATGTCTGTTGGGTAAAAGGTGTTGACTGTGTGTTCCCTTTGATGCAGATTTTCGATTTGAATTGTTAAGCTTTGGCAGAGGCGTTGTTTACGGTTTTTCAAATGTCTTTCTGTACGGGAAGAGGATTGATTATCGCTGCACCTGCTTGAATTTGTGACGTTAGATTCAGTGGAATAGATCATCTGCAATGGAAATGTTTGTTTGGGTATGCCTTGAAACGTTTCATAACTCTTACTCACTCATGCTTACAAGGATTTGCACTGTAGTAGATCCGGACACACACAAAAACACATCACAAACATTGAAAACTGAAACTTTACGAGTATTAGATTAAAAACGAATGATAATTCTGTATGAATAGCACCTATCAAACTTTTAATAATTTGGCGAATGCTGCTCTGCAAATAGCAATTAAAGCTCAATACAGTTGGATTGTTTATCACTATTTGTTTTTCAGAACGTTATTAAATAAAGGCTGTCATGGAATCCTGTAAGCAAACATTCGCAGAAAATGAAATCTGTTATCAAAAGTAACGAAAGAAAAAAAGTGCAAACAACGGCAAAACAATATAAATTATACAAGTACACAGTAACATGAATCCACTGATCTGGTAACATGTCGTCAGATACCTGAATCTCATGAACTGTGCTATTACAGGGTGGTAATTAAGTGACAATCATAGCAGGGATGTCTCCGACGGCCGCCTCAATAGCGTCTCGTGTCTCTTGGAATGTCAATACTGTTAATTACAAGCGATTGTAATATTACCTGGCTGGTGGCCAGTTTCACTCCATTACAGAGGCAAATATGGAGTGTTGACACGCTACGGACATGCGACGCATTGCGGCCAAACTAAGAGAAAATACGTAAATCACTTGAGAGCAAATTCATTCTGGTATTATATATATAAATACATATACATTTCAAGGTCTTCTTAAGCTGACTTTACTATAGTAATAAATAAATACCACGTTCTCAAAACGGTGAAGGAAAACATCGTGAGGAAACCGACATGTCCTAGAACTAAAAATTCGAAGACATGTGTCGAGTGCACGAAAGGAGCCTTTTTGAGGCGCACTTACAGTCCTTTCACCACACTTGTTCGACAGAACTGGTGACTCGAAGAAGAAGAATAAATAAATAAATCTAAATTGTTAATTTCTAAAATATAGGTCCATATTATGTAAGTGGAATAATTTTTAACGTAATGTTAGTTGCAAGAAAAACTTAATTAAACAAGTAAAGACATTCCATTAGTTTCATCTAAGTTGTATGAAATTCAAAGTTTGAAAATTATCGAGGTTCACTTTGGTCGCGTTGCTGTAGGAGTATATATAAAGCAGCTTAAAACCGTTTGAATTCCCGTGCAATTAAACCTCTTTGAATCCTTATGAGATGGGGGATAATGTAATTTCCCCTGAGACGACGTCTGTGTTATCATTAGCACCGTCATTGTGGAGGAGTAATTTCACTGGCTGTGTTGCCTGTGCACCTGTTCTTATAGATTTGCGTTACTTTAGGATCTGATTTGTTAAGGAAATACTTCACTAGGGTAATTGGTGACTACTATCATACTATATACTATCATACAAAAAAAAGGTTTGAGGAATTCTTAAATTCATACATATGTGATGGAAATAAATATACACTAGTTACTAGTTCATCTACTAGTGACTAGTAAATGGAAGCTGCATCCCGTATCCGCATAAGAAATCGGCTAAAATCGGCAAAAGTTGACAACAAATTTATAAGTAAGCTTTCACAAAACTATCAAAGTGACGCAAATATTACTTCCACAGCGAAGTTCTCAATAACTCCTAAACTGCTCATCAACTGCAAACTTATATTTACAGAAGAGAACCAAGAAAAACAACTGACAATCAAGCTAAATGAATCCGCCGCGGAAATGAAGGGAAGATAGTTTGCGCAACCAGTAATAACACTATGTAATGAATTTCAGTTCACAGTTTAATTGAATCATTCTTGAAAGTTACATGTACTATAAATTACTTATTCATTTACCCATGATAAAATTTGTGCACAGAGGGAGACAGAATCATAGTACTTGAATAAAACATGTTTGTGTTTATCCAGGTTTTCACTTACCTATACCCAAAATTTCAATCAAATCAAAGCAGTAGTTTTGGCATGAAGGAGTCACAAGCAGCCATGAATCCAAATACAATTTCTCACCGTAACAATATTGTGATGCGATATCATGCATAGTCAAGCCCGTTCACTAAAACCATCTGTAGCTGTAACCTCACCACATAGCATTCTAACGCCGTTAGTTACGTGTGTATGTATGTCTTGTCAAAATTTAAATATAAGTTATTTAGAATATCAAATATCAGATTCAAATTTAAGATAAAATTGTTGATGAGCATATCACTATTTTGACAAAAAGAAGCATAGTTTTTTTTTAAACGTTTGCGACCGAATATACGGAACTCTGCTGAGTACGGAGTGTCCTTACTGACTTATATGTAACCGTGCGTCGGTAGGTTCCCGCCCGCGGCCACACTTCTGCAAATAATAACTTGTGTTCTAACTCAATATTTTCCTGGCGGTCGCTTCAAGCCTGTATTAATTGCGACCATTCGTGAAAACTGAAGTTGACTATGTAACGGACCTCCCCCTTCCATCCGTAATAAAACACTCAGATCGAAAATTTTTCGAAAATATATTCTAAATCTTAATATTTATAATGGCCAATAGTGTGATCGAATTAGTGGTAGGACTGTACGTTGTGTTTCATAGTAACCCGTTAAGTAGAAGGTTCTTTAAGAGGTATGCTGGTAGTAGACATAAGACATGGTATTAGGTAGCGTAGTGAAGAAAGTCCCTAAAAATAAATATTAGATCTGGAGAATTATAAATGTACTATTACAAAAGTAGATTGTTATAATTAATTAAAAGTTTGAACTAATGGAATAGTACACACTCTAATTTAATAATGAAAAGTGAATAACAAATTTATTTAATATTGCTGTAAAAATTGCAGCTTATTAATTATTTTATACCACGAACATAGTTTGTGGGCCAACGGCATCTTCACAAACTATGGCTCGACGCCCCTCCCCGCGCCATGCTATGAATTTCGACTCCTGACAACCCTAGGATTTGTCGTCTAGAAAATCCTCTATTCGTGGTATAATAAAGTATTATCCCATCTAACCTGCGGAACTTAACCCTCCTTAATCAAAAGAAGAGGAAAGGTCCTATTATTCTCCGAAGAGATTTAGTTAACTCGTATAGCATACGAGCAAGAGTTAATGATGAAAAGAGTATAAAACTCTCCTATATCCACAATGATTTACTGTACTGTAACAGTAATTTAAATTAAATTATAAATAAGAGCTTGGCTCACTTATGCTAATGAATGTATTTCACATTCAGTAAGTTTCTAAACTCGTACTGAGATTGTAACTGAGGTAGAGTGCCATAATGCAGAACAAGCAGAGCACATTATCAATATTTATAAAATTATAATAAATGACAGTACTTAGCAATGTGTCTCAACCCTAACAATAATTCAAAACTGATCAATTGAGGTGGTTACAGATCTCACAAACCAATACGCTGACCATTTAGGTATTACAACTAGGTGGAGTCGTACCCCTTTTTGACCAGACCGCATAGCCTAACTAACAATTCCGTGAGATATCTGGGTTTCTCAAACCAATATATCAGTACCGGTAAAATAAAGTAAGAGTAGGTGGTAGTTCGGCAACAGTGATAATAATGGATGATTACCAGTCTCACTTTGGAAAGCTATTACGAAAACTAGACACAGCTTAGTAATATCATAACATTGTTATTTGATAGAAATACTTATTCATAAACCTTTGTGCTCAACAAGGCGGCAAAAGGCAAATTAAAAATAAATAGCATAATAAGTGTTAATGTATCAACATCTGTGAACCAATTATTTTCATCATTCAAATATAAATCAATTCATTAAATTAATACAAAGTGGATATTACATCTTCACTCTATCTTATACTAAAATATAAACTATGATAGGTTAAATGATCTGTTGTGCACATCAGATTGGTAACGTGGACCAAGTTGTTTCAATATAATAAATATAAAACATTTCCAACTAACATCTGTGAATGTATCGTCAGAAGGCAATAATCTATACAATGGAGCTCCTTTACAGATAATAGCGGATCTAGCCATTATTTGTATCGTCTATTAAATAAATACTTTATTTACGTCTGATCTCTAAAGATCTCTGAAGATACTCTTAATGTATTAGATAAGTGTAAAATTATTTATAAAATATTTGTTTATAACATAAAACATAAAACCAACACAACTATTCTTGGAATCATTGATTTAAGTCAGTAGAATCAGTATCAATAAATAAAAGGAACATCTGTATACAACTCTGAAATTATTAGTTGTGTACCTAAATACCTAAACTAGCTATAAATATGTGTGAGAGCAAAACAAGGAGTAGCGGTATTTAATTCTAATTGTGCATGAAGGTACAAACAGCACAAAAGATTGCAAATGTGTACCTTTCTAACTATTCTGACTAATGTATGCGAGATTGGCTTTCTCGACTTTGTATTCCTAGTGCCAGCCCTAAGGTCTATCTCCTGCAGGCCGTAGCCAAAGACAGCAGAATTAAGACGTGTACCGCGAGATGTGTGAGGGACCACATCAAATGGATCCTGAAAATAGATTTAGTATGGGTGCTGAAGGCATGACCCACTTCGACAAGTCCCCATTATCCAAGTTCAGGAAACAACCAATGTGGGAGCTTTGCTGAGCCCAACAAAGGGAAAACTCAACACCCAGTTCGCTCAAATTGCCTGGGCCTAACTAACAAGGGATCCCTGACTCCTGGCTTTCGTTGACACCGTGAGGATCAGGCCAGCAGACCATAAACCATGTTATGGGTTTTGGTATTCATCGAACAGATATTGATAATATTCACAACAAAATAATATAATGGTTAAGCCATAATAATTCTCTTTTATTTCCTTTTTTAGGAAAGAGAATCTTCAACATTTTCATAAAATCCACACTAATTACGCACTTAACATATTACGTTCTAAGACGTCATCACAGCAACTACGCATTACAAAATCCCGTATTCACGACATATCATGAAAACTGTTTCATGGGTGGAACCAATTACACTATTAAACGTGTATCACAAAACTATGCACATTAATGCAAATTTCTATTATAATTACTTGCAAAATCAATAATATTTTAATAAAATATGTTCGATTCACACATCTAAGCTCACTATTCCAATCCGAATCCCCTGTCAAAACCTTTTTCTTTTTCCTGTAGCCTTCTGTCATCTTTCTATGCGGAATAAAAAGTATTTAATGCAAAGTAATGAAAAAGGTTTTAATACAATTGCATTGATTCCAAATAAAATACTCGAATTGATTATTGATTAGAAATTTTGGTGGTACAACAGAGTTGGGATCGTTACAATCGCCCCCTGTATTATAACGTAACTTGTGAAGATATAATACACCATTAACAAAAGATCAAAACTCACCACCAAAATAAAATTAATAATAAATGATTATAAAACCCTTTGGAAAAAGAATGTACCTAACAATTAATTATCACCCCGTCGACCAACACAAATATTTATGTTTAGTTTCATCTATTAAATAATAAATCAAACATTCCAAGAATCCTTATAAATATCTTTTTTATTTATAGATAATAAACTTCCATGACTATGGCATAAACTCCAAAATTTTAATACTCAAATGATAAAACTAAGAATTCTATGGAAAATAAAAATTGTTAAATTGTAAAAATGTTAAATATCAAATTATCTCTCAATTATTCTCAAAATATCAAATTTTCAATAACAGTATAATTAGCTGAATACTTTTTTTTTTTTAAATAAGTGAAATGAGCACATAATGCATTCAAAAATATTAAATTTCTGAGCAAATGCCTAAAATAATCATGTAAATTTTAACTGAAAATGGAAATGCCATTTCTTCAGATCTAATCAATTCAATTGAATTTAATTAATTGAAAATTAAATTTCAAAATTATGTAAGTATTAATGATTGATTGATTACACTTGGTAGTTTATTCAATAATCAATTACACTTGTTATTTACATTATTAACAATATTACGCAAAACTGATCGAAAATAGTGTCTGAAATTGGTAACCTAACCAAATCTGAATAAAATCCATCAAGATATTTTCCTTTCTTCAATTCTTGATGTTTTCATAAACCCCAATAATATTCACTTAATGCTTCTCAATTTGATTTGCCTCTACTTTAGACTATATTGTCTGAATATATTTATTTTTAAAATAATAGTTATTATTACTTAATAGTAATAGTAGTGAGTGAAATAATTTTCACTCACTTTCATACTCAATACTCAATTCAAACAGCAAACAAAGTTTTATTTATTCATCAATAAATGGTTTCAAACAGTATTGAGTAAAATGTCTGTATGTATGTGTGTGTTGATGAACGTAAATGTTTTTAAACCGAACCACAAAGAAACACAATCCAAGCCATCATCCAAGTTTATAAAGTGACAAGCATAACCAACGAAAACAACTCACCAGTTTTGGCATTGACAAAGTAAGGGAATCTGGTTGTGAGGCAGATTAGTCCTAGTGACATCCGGTAAGTCCTTCCCGAGTGAACATTGGAAATGTGGGCCGGACTATTTCCGTTTACTGAGAAATCCTTACATGACGAACCCTCCAGTGTCTATCCTCCCTATGAGTGAGTGCATCATTTGCCATGCCCTATCACTCCCCACTCAGAATCAAAACTTGAACGGGGTCCCTCCATAATAAGGCGAGTGTGCAGTGTGGGGTCTAGTCTTAGCTTCCCGTATAGTATGAATCTTTTATAGAATCAGGCGGACCTGATGAACGTCTCTGGGTTGGCGCAAAATACAACCAGACCCATGCTGACTTATCCTAACACCAACTTCTCCACTATAAAAGACTCATTGAGTGTATTCTATAGTTTGTAACCAAATATTGACAAATCGCCTCAAGTTTTGGGCTCTGTTATTTCAATAGGGACCTTAAAGCTTTTTTTTATTTTTTTATTCTCCCATTTACTTCCATTGCACCTTTTCATTGCCTTTCACGCTTCCGTATTAATCAAACAGACCACTTAAACAAGAGGCCTACGTAAATTTGTTTTTTAAATATTTATAATGAATCACTTTCCTTTAATCCCACAAACCCAATTGTTTTTTTTTTTTTAATAATAACAACCATTAAGTTTGCAAGCCTAGATTATTCATATTCAATCAAAACTTTACATTAAACAATTATAAGTATTAGCAAACTATAAATACTCTTTAATTAGGTTAGGTTCCAACTTCTGAACTTGAACATGAGTTATTATCGAATTACAAATAACATGAATAATACTACCACCGTAAACAATTTCAAGTCATTCTTCAATACGCCCCCATATAGTTCTTAAAATTGAAAACACAAGACAAATTGCCTTGAAAATAAATTAAATAGACAAACACGAATCAATTGCAAATAAACAGTAATACATGCTTGCCTTTTCTAATATGTAATATTTTTTTTTATATTACACAAGAATTTAATTTTAATAACTTTCAATTTAGATTAACATTATCTTGAAACACAACCGATTTGAAACACTGAAACAAATCAATAAATGTATACAAAAGAATTAAATGTCTAAATTAATAATTGTTTTCACGCCCCCAATATTCTTAAACTTCTTTAATATTTTCTCATCAATTCTCAAGCTCATTTAACATTTGGATTCTCATCAATAAAAAGTTAAAATTATTATTAATATGATCATTATTTGTATTTATAAAACATATTCACGCCCCCAAGGTTCTTAGCTACTTGCCAACATTTGAGACCCCTTTATCCTGGTCACGGCACCAATTGTAACGGACCTCCCCCTTCCATCCGTAATAAAACACTCAGATCGAAAATTTTTCGAAAATATATTCTAAATCTTAATATTTATAATGGCCAATAGTGTGATCGAATTAGTGGTAGGACTGTACGTTGTGTTTCATAGTAACCCGTTAAGTAGAAGGTTCTTTAAGAGGTATGCTGGTAGTAGACATAAGACATGGTATTAGGTAGCGTAGTGAAGAAAGTCCCTAAAAATAAATATTAGATCTGGAGAATTATAAATGTACTATTACAAAAGTAGATTGTTATAATTAATTAAAAGTTTGAACTAATGGAATAGTACACACTCTAATTTAATAATGAAAAGTGAATAACAAATTTATTTAATATTGCTGTAAAAATTGCAGCTTATTAATTATTTTATACCACGAACATAGTTTGTGGGCCAACGGCATCTTCACAAACTATGGCTCGACGCCCCTCCCCGCGCCATGCTATGAATTTCGACTCCTGACAACCCTAGGATTTGTCGTCTAGAAAATCCTCTATTCGTGGTATAATAAAGTATTATCCCATCTAACCTGCGGAACTTAACCCTCCTTAATCAAAAGAAGAGGAAAGGTCCTATTATTCTCCGAAGAGATTTAGTTAACTCGTATAGCATACGAGCAAGAGTTAATGATGAAAAGAGTATAAAACTCTCCTATATCCACAATGATTTACTGTACTGTAACAGTAATTTAAATTAAATTATAAATAAGAGCTTGGCTCACTTATGCTAATGAATGTATTTCACATTCAGTAAGTTTCTAAACTCGTACTGAGATTGTAACTGAGGTAGAGTGCCATAATGCAGAACAAGCAGAGCACATTATCAATATTTATAAAATTATAATAAATGACAGTACTTAGCAATGTGTCTCAACCCTAACAATAATTCAAAACTGATCAATTGAGGTGGTTACAGATCTCACAAACCAATACGCTGACCATTTAGGTATTACAACTAGGTGGAGTCGTACCCCTTTTTGACCAGACCGCATAGCCTAACTAACAATTCCGTGAGATATCTGGGTTTCTCAAACCAATATATCAGTACCGGTAAAATAAAGTAAGAGTAGGTGGTAGTTCGGCAACAGTGATAATAATGGATGATTACCAGTCTCACTTTGGAAAGCTATTACGAAAACTAGACACAGCTTAGTAATATCATAACATTGTTATTTGATAGAAATACTTATTCATAAACCTTTGTGCTCAACAAGGCGGCAAAAGGCAAATTAAAAATAAATAGCATAATAAGTGTTAATGTATCAACATCTGTGAACCAATTATTTTCATCATTCAAATATAAATCAATTCATTAAATTAATACAAAGTGGATATTACATCTTCACTCTATCTTATACTAAAATATAAACTATGATAGGTTAAATGATCTGTTGTGCACATCAGATTGGTAACGTGGACCAAGTTGTTTCAATATAATAAATATAAAACATTTCCAACTAACATCTGTGAATGTATCGTCAGAAGGCAATAATCTATACAATGGAGCTCCTTTACAGATAATAGCGGATCTAGCCATTATTTGTATCGTCTATTAAATAAATACTTTATTTACGTCTGATCTCTAAAGATCTCTGAAGATACTCTTAATGTATTAGATAAGTGTAAAATTATTTATAAAATATTTGTTTATAACATAAAACATAAAACCAACACAACTATTCTTGGAATCATTGATTTAAGTCAGTAGAATCAGTATCAATAAATAAAAGGAACATCTGTATACAACTCTGAAATTATTAGTTGTGTACCTAAATACCTAAACTAGCTATAAATATGTGTGAGAGCAAAACAAGGAGTAGCGGTATTTAATTCTAATTGTGCATGAAGGTACAAACAGCACAAAAGATTGCAAATGTGTACCTTTCTAACTATTCTGACTAATGTATGCGAGATTGGCTTTCTCGACTTTGTATTCCTAGTGCCAGCCCTAAGGTCTATCTCCTGCAGGCCGTAGCCAAAGACAGCAGAATTAAGACGTGTACCGCGAGATGTGTGAGGGACCACATCAAATGGATCCTGAAAATAGATTTAGTATGGGTGCTGAAGGCATGACCCACTTCGACAAGTCCCCATTATCCAAGTTCAGGAAACAACCAATGTGGGAGCTTTGCTGAGCCCAACAAAGGGAAAACTCAACACCCAGTTCGCTCAAATTGCCTGGGCCTAACTAACAAGGGATCCCTGACTCCTGGCTTTCGTTGACACCGTGAGGATCAGGCCAGCAGACCATAAACCATGTTATGGGTTTTGGTATTCATCGAACAGATATTGATAATATTCACAACAAAATAATATAATGGTTAAGCCATAATAATTCTCTTTTATTTCCTTTTTTAGGAAAGAGAATCTTCAACATTTTCATAAAATCCACACTAATTACGCACTTAACATATTACGTTCTAAGACGTCATCACAGCAACTACGCATTACAAAATCCCGTATTCACGACATATCATGAAAACTGTTTCATGGGTGGAACCAATTACACTATTAAACGTGTATCACAAAACTATGCACATTAATGCAAATTTCTATTATAATTACTTGCAAAATCAATAATATTTTAATAAAATATGTTCGATTCACACATCTAAGCTCACTATTCCAATCCGAATCCCCTGTCAAAACCTTTTTCTTTTTCCTGTAGCCTTCTGTCATCTTTCTATGCGGAATAAAAAGTATTTAATGCAAAGTAATGAAAAAGGTTTTAATACAATTGCATTGATTCCAAATAAAATACTCGAATTGATTATTGATTAGAAATTTTGGTGGTACAACAGAGTTGGGATCGTTACAATCGCCCCCTGTATTATAACGTAACTTGTGAAGATATAATACACCATTAACAAAAGATCAAAACTCACCACCAAAATAAAATTAATAATAAATGATTATAAAACCCTTTGGAAAAAGAATGTACCTAACAATTAATTATCACCCCGTCGACCAACACAAATATTTATGTTTAGTTTCATCTATTAAATAATAAATCAAACATTCCAAGAATCCTTATAAATATCTTTTTTATTTATAGATAATAAACTTCCATGACTATGGCATAAACTCCAAAATTTTAATACTCAAATGATAAAACTAAGAATTCTATGGAAAATAAAAATTGTTAAATTGTAAAAATGTTAAATATCAAATTATCTCTCAATTATTCTCAAAATATCAAATTTTCAATAACAGTATAATTAGCTGAATACTTTTTTTTTTTTAAATAAGTGAAATGAGCACATAATGCATTCAAAAATATTAAATTTCTGAGCAAATGCCTAAAATAATCATGTAAATTTTAACTGAAAATGGAAATGCCATTTCTTCAGATCTAATCAATTCAATTGAATTTAATTAATTGAAAATTAAATTTCAAAATTATGTAAGTATTAATGATTGATTGATTACACTTGGTAGTTTATTCAATAATCAATTACACTTGTTATTTACATTATTAACAATATTACGCAAAACTGATCGAAAATAGTGTCTGAAATTGGTAACCTAACCAAATCTGAATAAAATCCATCAAGATATTTTCCTTTCTTCAATTCTTGATGTTTTCATAAACCCCAATAATATTCACTTAATGCTTCTCAATTTGATTTGCCTCTACTTTAGACTATATTGTCTGAATATATTTATTTTTAAAATAATAGTTATTATTACTTAATAGTAATAGTAGTGAGTGAAATAATTTTCACTCACTTTCATACTCAATACTCAATTCAAACAGCAAACAAAGTTTTATTTATTCATCAATAAATGGTTTCAAACAGTATTGAGTAAAATGTCTGTATGTATGTGTGTGTTGATGAACGTAAATGTTTTTAAACCGAACCACAAAGAAACACAATCCAAGCCATCATCCAAGTTTATAAAGTGACAAGCATAACCAACGAAAACAACTCACCAGTTTTGGCATTGACAAAGTAAGGGAATCTGGTTGTGAGGCAGATTAGTCCTAGTGACATCCGGTAAGTCCTTCCCGAGTGAACATTGGAAATGTGGGCCGGACTATTTCCGTTTACTGAGAAATCCTTACATGACGAACCCTCCAGTGTCTATCCTCCCTATGAGTGAGTGCATCATTTGCCATGCCCTATCACTCCCCACTCAGAATCAAAACTTGAACGGGGTCCCTCCATAATAAGGCGAGTGTGCAGTGTGGGGTCTAGTCTTAGCTTCCCGTATAGTATGAATCTTTTATAGAATCAGGCGGACCTGATGAACGTCTCTGGGTTGGCGCAAAATACAACCAGACCCATGCTGACTTATCCTAACACCAACTTCTCCACTATAAAAGACTCATTGAGTGTATTCTATAGTTTGTAACCAAATATTGACAAATCGCCTCAAGTTTTGGGCTCTGTTATTTCAATAGGGACCTTAAAGCTTTTTTTTATTTTTTTATTCTCCCATTTACTTCCATTGCACCTTTTCATTGCCTTTCACGCTTCCGTATTAATCAAACAGACCACTTAAACAAGAGGCCTACGTAAATTTGTTTTTTAAATATTTATAATGAATCACTTTCCTTTAATCCCACAAACCCAATTGTTTTTTTTTTTTTAATAATAACAACCATTAAGTTTGCAAGCCTAGATTATTCATATTCAATCAAAACTTTACATTAAACAATTATAAGTATTAGCAAACTATAAATACTCTTTAATTAGGTTAGGTTCCAACTTCTGAACTTGAACATGAGTTATTATCGAATTACAAATAACATGAATAATACTACCACCGTAAACAATTTCAAGTCATTCTTCAATACGCCCCCATATAGTTCTTAAAATTGAAAACACAAGACAAATTGCCTTGAAAATAAATTAAATAGACAAACACGAATCAATTGCAAATAAACAGTAATACATGCTTGCCTTTTCTAATATGTAATATTTTTTTTTATATTACACAAGAATTTAATTTTAATAACTTTCAATTTAGATTAACATTATCTTGAAACACAACCGATTTGAAACACTGAAACAAATCAATAAATGTATACAAAAGAATTAAATGTCTAAATTAATAATTGTTTTCACGCCCCCAATATTCTTAAACTTCTTTAATATTTTCTCATCAATTCTCAAGCTCATTTAACATTTGGATTCTCATCAATAAAAAGTTAAAATTATTATTAATATGATCATTATTTGTATTTATAAAACATATTCACGCCCCCAAGGTTCTTAGCTACTTGCCAACATTTGAGACCCCTTTATCCTGGTCACGGCACCAATTGTAACGGACCTCCCCCTTCCATCCGTAATAAAACACTCAGATCGAAAATTTTTCGAAAATATATTCTAAATCTTAATATTTATAATGGCCAATAGTGTGATCGAATTAGTGGTAGGACTGTACGTTGTGTTTCATAGTAACCCGTTAAGTAGAAGGTTCTTTAAGAGGTATGCTGGTAGTAGACATAAGACATGGTATTAGGTAGCGTAGTGAAGAAAGTCCCTAAAAATAAATATTAGATCTGGAGAATTATAAATGTACTATTACAAAAGTAGATTGTTATAATTAATTAAAAGTTTGAACTAATGGAATAGTACACACTCTAATTTAATAATGAAAAGTGAATAACAAATTTATTTAATATTGCTGTAAAAATTGCAGCTTATTAATTATTTTATACCACGAACATAGTTTGTGGGCCAACGGCATCTTCACAAACTATGGCTCGACGCCCCTCCCCGCGCCATGCTATGAATTTCGACTCCTGACAACCCTAGGATTTGTCGTCTAGAAAATCCTCTATTCGTGGTATAATAAAGTATTATCCCATCTAACCTGCGGAACTTAACCCTCCTTAATCAAAAGAAGAGGAAAGGTCCTATTATTCTCCGAAGAGATTTAGTTAACTCGTATAGCATACGAGCAAGAGTTAATGATGAAAAGAGTATAAAACTCTCCTATATCCACAATGATTTACTGTACTGTAACAGTAATTTAAATTAAATTATAAATAAGAGCTTGGCTCACTTATGCTAATGAATGTATTTCACATTCAGTAAGTTTCTAAACTCGTACTGAGATTGTAACTGAGGTAGAGTGCCATAATGCAGAACAAGCAGAGCACATTATCAATATTTATAAAATTATAATAAATGACAGTACTTAGCAATGTGTCTCAACCCTAACAATAATTCAAAACTGATCAATTGAGGTGGTTACAGATCTCACAAACCAATACGCTGACCATTTAGGTATTACAACTAGGTGGAGTCGTACCCCTTTTTGACCAGACCGCATAGCCTAACTAACAATTCCGTGAGATATCTGGGTTTCTCAAACCAATATATCAGTACCGGTAAAATAAAGTAAGAGTAGGTGGTAGTTCGGCAACAGTGATAATAATGGATGATTACCAGTCTCACTTTGGAAAGCTATTACGAAAACTAGACACAGCTTAGTAATATCATAACATTGTTATTTGATAGAAATACTTATTCATAAACCTTTGTGCTCAACAAGGCGGCAAAAGGCAAATTAAAAATAAATAGCATAATAAGTGTTAATGTATCAACATCTGTGAACCAATTATTTTCATCATTCAAATATAAATCAATTCATTAAATTAATACAAAGTGGATATTACATCTTCACTCTATCTTATACTAAAATATAAACTATGATAGGTTAAATGATCTGTTGTGCACATCAGATTGGTAACGTGGACCAAGTTGTTTCAATATAATAAATATAAAACATTTCCAACTAACATCTGTGAATGTATCGTCAGAAGGCAATAATCTATACAATGGAGCTCCTTTACAGATAATAGCGGATCTAGCCATTATTTGTATCGTCTATTAAATAAATACTTTATTTACGTCTGATCTCTAAAGATCTCTGAAGATACTCTTAATGTATTAGATAAGTGTAAAATTATTTATAAAATATTTGTTTATAACATAAAACATAAAACCAACACAACTATTCTTGGAATCATTGATTTAAGTCAGTAGAATCAGTATCAATAAATAAAAGGAACATCTGTATACAACTCTGAAATTATTAGTTGTGTACCTAAATACCTAAACTAGCTATAAATATGTGTGAGAGCAAAACAAGGAGTAGCGGTATTTAATTCTAATTGTGCATGAAGGTACAAACAGCACAAAAGATTGCAAATGTGTACCTTTCTAACTATTCTGACTAATGTATGCGAGATTGGCTTTCTCGACTTTGTATTCCTAGTGCCAGCCCTAAGGTCTATCTCCTGCAGGCCGTAGCCAAAGACAGCAGAATTAAGACGTGTACCGCGAGATGTGTGAGGGACCACATCAAATGGATCCTGAAAATAGATTTAGTATGGGTGCTGAAGGCATGACCCACTTCGACAAGTCCCCATTATCCAAGTTCAGGAAACAACCAATGTGGGAGCTTTGCTGAGCCCAACAAAGGGAAAACTCAACACCCAGTTCGCTCAAATTGCCTGGGCCTAACTAACAAGGGATCCCTGACTCCTGGCTTTCGTTGACACCGTGAGGATCAGGCCAGCAGACCATAAACCATGTTATGGGTTTTGGTATTCATCGAACAGATATTGATAATATTCACAACAAAATAATATAATGGTTAAGCCATAATAATTCTCTTTTATTTCCTTTTTTAGGAAAGAGAATCTTCAACATTTTCATAAAATCCACACTAATTACGCACTTAACATATTACGTTCTAAGACGTCATCACAGCAACTACGCATTACAAAATCCCGTATTCACGACATATCATGAAAACTGTTTCATGGGTGGAACCAATTACACTATTAAACGTGTATCACAAAACTATGCACATTAATGCAAATTTCTATTATAATTACTTGCAAAATCAATAATATTTTAATAAAATATGTTCGATTCACACATCTAAGCTCGCTATTCCAATCCGAATCCCCTGTCAAAACCTTTTTCTTTTTCCTGTAGCCTTCTGTCATCTTTCTATGCGGAATAAAAAGTATTTAATGCAAAGTAATGAAAAAGGTTTTAATACAATTGCATTGATTCCAAATAAAATACTCGAATTGATTATTGATTAGAAATTTTGGTGGTACAACAGAGTTGGGATCGTTACAACTACAAACTTTTATTACACTGTGCCGTTTATAGTTCGCTCATTTTGCGTCGGGAGGATCCGGGATGAAATCTCGCCGGAGAGATGACCTCAATCTCGTTTACTATGATGAAAGTGTAACGTCATTTTTAGGCCAGTAAGAAAGAAAGAAAGTCATAATATCATTATGTGTAATAATTATGAGTCCAAGAAATACAACATAACTATCAAAGAAACAACATTTTAAAAAAATTAAAGAATTATACTTACAAAATAAATGAATAATAAATAATGGTGGACATTTCACACAGCGCCATCTAGCCCTAAAGTAAGCTAAGCATAGCTTGTATCATGGGAACTAGACAACTGATATAATACTTATATACTTTTTTTTGTAAATACATAAATATAATACATATTAATACCCAGACACAGAACAAACATCAATGTTACAAATGTCACATAAATGTTTGTCCTGAGTGAAGATTGAACCCACGACCTACAGCGTAGAAGGTAGGGTTACTAACCAACTGAGCTATAAGGCCAGTCAAAAGCTTATTTCAATTTGAGTTGTATTATACGTACGGACAAACTGGCGGAACATTATCTTTTTCAGGCAGTGTACTGTGTACTTCAAATATATCGAAGTGTGAAACTTGAAACTCTCGCGGCGTAGCGTTATCTTGCAGAATAATGTATAAGTGTTTCCAGCATTTCCAGCGCCTCAGTCATTTTAACGGTTCCTAAACGGGAGCGGATTACAATTTATTCTAATGCAAATACGTTTGCTATCTTAATCGCTATCCCAGGGGTTTGTAATCAAATTTCATTCAGACCAATCAATTTCAATTTACTAAAATACAGATATCACTAGATCACTCCATCCCCTGAGGAGTAACCGATTAAAGGTGCGCACACACTCGCAGATGCTGCTTCAAGTTAAACCCCCTTTTCAATACATTCACGGGACAGAGGAACCGGTAAATAGTAAAATTTTATGTACATACAATTTGATGGATGGATAAAACATTTATTTCAGCACATAGGACATAACTAGTGGCTACTTTGACTGGCCTCACAGCTCAGTTGGTAGTAACCCTGCCTTCTGGTGTAGGTCGTGGGTTCGATTCCCACCCAGGACAAACATTTGTGTGACAAACATAGATGTTTGTTGAAAATCTGCAGTGCCGGGGTGGGTGAGTACCTAATCATTTGAGAAATTATATGCGCAATACCTCTTTTGAACTGGTGAGGAAATCACCTTGAGGAAGCCACTCCGGTCCGGGAGAAGGTAGGTGGTATATTTCTTTCAGCGAACTCGTAGAATACCTGTTCTATATGTGTTAGTGTCGCAAGCTTCCCGTGAACAAGTGCCCTTACGGACCGCCTTAAATCAATTTATCCCTACCATTAATCTATTTGATTTAACTCAAAACCTGGTTGGAATTCAAACCTTTGTCCTGAGTTATCAGGTCACTTGTTTCATTGTTTTAACAAAGAACCCACCTGTTCTATGATGCGTTGATTTATTTCCGGTTCCTGATTATCAATATTATTAATGTTTTGTCGGTCTTGTCGTTTGTAGAAGGTTTGAGCTGACTGAAGTCGTAATAACGGCCCTCGTTTCACTGAACGTTATACTATCGTGCACACATAGTAACTGCCACCACCAGCTTTACGCAGCCTCGATTTTCAATCAGGAGATAACTGGTTCAAATCCGAGCGCGCTCTATGAGTTTCCGACCGTAAAATGATACGCGCAAAATATCATGTTTCTGACATGGTGAAGTAAACATTGGAAAACAAGCATGTATACTTTAAACGTTTCAAAACTTGTGTCAAGTGCATGAAAGGAACCTCTTTAAAGCACATTTTAGTTCACCATACTGGTTTGACAAAGTCAAAGACAAAGAAAGACAAAGACAGAGCCTGTGATATGAGTAGTTTAGCAATAGACCGCTTGAAGGGTATGGGTGACCTTTAAAATTACATACACATAAGATGTTCCACGTTTATGTTTCTGGGTGACAATGGGCGCAATGCCATGTTACCTTGCTACCATACTTTAGTACGGGAAGACTCAAGATATATTGCAGTTGTCAAAGGTAGGGGATATCCCTTAACACCTCGTGTCATATAAAGTTACGTTATTTAAAATACCAATTAAAAATAAATTAATAAATTATGTTCACACGCTTAAATAACTAGATGGCGCTAGTATAAACGTTCCGTTCCTAGATCGCGCTAGTATAGACGTTCCGTTCCTAGATCGCGCTAACACGTCTTGTGAAAGTCATAAGGTGAGTGGAAATGTATGAGAATATGAATAATCGAAAACTTCCGATTTTTAAGGTTCATTTTTCATTTTCGCTGGTTTGATCTTTTGTTTTACCGGTACCGTTTCTAAATTGATAGTTTGATTATCTTAAACGAATACTTGTTTATAAAAGGTCGTTAATTCAATATCTTATTTAAGCTGTTAGTAAATTATTTATTTACTTAAAGCTTTGTGGTTCTTAGTACGTATTTATTCCTGTAAATTATTTACCTTCTTGCGGTTATCCGATACGCGGAAAATGCGGCAGTGGTTTGTTAAGAGGTTCTTAAGAAATGGAGATATCTCCTTACACTAAGAGCTGGTATATAAGGGTATTTTATTTGTTACGTATAATGAATGCGACAGCGTAATGACTGACTGACACCAATTTTTATGTGTGTATGTATAACCGACGCAGAAAACATAGATATTTATCGATATAAATATGTTTTAGAAAGTCTCTCTTTTGTAAGAGCTGGAATATAAATAATATTATATTTAACGGAATCCTTCAACGTCCAGTATGCTTGTAAAATTGCTAGGAATAATACTTTTACACCGTGGTCTGTATGGGTGGTTCAATTAATTGATTTAATCATCTTCTCAACCTTCAACACGATAAACGTCAAGTGAAACTATTTACTTGATATACTGACCTTGTAGCCCAAAGCATTTTCGCATCCACAATAAACCTCATATACCTATTTGACCTATTGACTGGCCTCATAGCTCAGTTGGTTAGTAACCCTACCTTCTGCGCTGTAGGTCGTGGGTTGGATCCCCACTCAGGACAAACACTTATGTGACATTTGTAACATTGATTTTTGTTCTGTGTTTGGGTGTTAAAATGTATGTATTTACAAAAGAAAAGTATATAAGTATTATATTAGTTGTCTGGTTTCCATGATACAAGCTATGCTTAGCTTACTTTGGGGCTAGATGGCGCTGTGTGAAATGTCCACCTTTATTATTATTATTATTATTATTATTATCTCATACCACACACCCTGTATATCCAAGTATATCTTGAGGCTCCCTAGAGGTAGACACATAACTTACCAGAAATGGGAACATAATTACCCCACTAAAGTAACTCTACTCAAGCATAAGTAGGTACAAGGTATATTACAAAAGTTTGATGCTATTTTAATTAAAAGTTCAAGTTGAACTTGATTATCTTCACTCAACTACCCGTAACCTGTTCAAAAACTAAGTTTCGCTTAAGTTTCATACCAGCAGTCAAGTTAGTGTAAAATACAACCGCGTTAACTTGCCGTTATTTCTGCTGCTTAGTTGGTATAACTTAAGTTTAATTGGTTACTTGATCGCCGGATTTGGTAATTATATCGCTGACCACTTGCCACGTGTATGTTAACAAGATAGGGTAATAAAAACAAGATAAGGCAAGGTCAAAAGTGGCCATTTAGGTACGGTCTATCTCTTCGGGGAAAAGGAGCAATTTTTCTCCTGGCTAACTAGTCAGCGTGACGCAAACTGTTACATAAACTCACCTTTTACACTAAGACTCCGTTGCAGTCCCTTGTATAAACACACTGTTACATAGCACAAACGTTAAAAAACCCCTGAACGCTCCTCTTAACGGACATCTTTCTTTAGTAGCAGTAGAACTCATGCCAAGTTTGGCCGGGGAAGTACTGCCACCATGCCCATTTCTGCCGCCAAACAGTGAAGCATTCGCGTTACTGTGTTTCGGTTTGAAAGGTGTGGTTTCCGGTGAAATTACAGGCACATGAGACATTCCACCTACACGTCTCACAGTTACAGCCGCATACGATACGCCCTGGGTCATGTCGTACCTAAGTAAGGAAGAACCCAAGTAGTATTGCTTGTTATGGGCAGAGGTTACCCTTAAACACCAGGTGGGCCATCTGCTCATTCCATATCTTTATCGCATGATAATTATGTTGCCGGCTAAACGAAAATACCGACTTCATCGCTAATGTAAGAGAATGATTTCTCATTATCTCGTACTTGGGCGTCATATTTTTTCCGGTTATTGGTTTTAAAACCAAATTACCAAACCGATTTATATGAACATTCTATGAAACCAACCCGAGAGTACATACTCTCAAATAAAAAAGAATTTTCAAAATCAGTTTATAAATCACTAGCGACCCGCCCCGGCTTTGCACGGATGCATTGCTGATTAATAAAAAATCTGATTATTGATCTATATTAAATGGACAATGTATTTAGGGTACTTAATTGGATACGGATTAATGCTGTATTGCTTGAAATCGCTTCGTAAATAATCCATTATTTCTCGTAAAAAGTAAAGGATAAAAAATGGTTATTGTGGGTTATCCCTAAGAGATAGACCTCGCGGACTTTTTCTAGACTTTTTTAAGGTGTACAATACTGTAATACATTATTTTGATCTATCTCGTAGGGTTCAGCCAGCGCAGCGTTTGCAATGTAAGCGCAAAAAAAGTGTTTATTTACGACATCACCTCAGAAACCTCTCAAATTATCAGTGTTTCTCTTCTATATTATGCATGTATTATACATATAAACCTTCCTTTTGAATCATTCTATCTATTAAAGAAAACTGCATCAAAATCCGTTGCGTAGTTTTAAAGATCTAAGCATACATAAGGACAGACAGACAGCGGGAAGCGAATTTGTTTTATACTATGTAGAAAGGACATAGAGGTAACAAACTCAAAAAAAAAATAACCGAATTGATAACCTCCTTCTGAAATGTTAAAGAATGATACAACTATTTTTATCAACGGATTCTGATTGTTAAATTTAAAGTCTTTGTTGACCTATTGAATAGGAAATATAATTGAACTGCTAACATTACTATAATAAAATAATGGCCATTCTAAAATACGTGTACGGCGAAACTAATTTATTTTATTTATTTTTTTATGTTATAAAGTTACGGAGCGAGCCGACGGCCCATAACAAAAGATGCGACTTCAGTCCTCCCCTACTAGGTACGACAAGGCCCAAGTCGCATCGTTTGCGCCCGTAACTCTCAGACGTGTAGGTGGAATGTCTCATGTGCCTGTAATTTCACCGGAAACCAAACCGGAACACAGTAACGCAAACGCGTCACTGCTTGGCTCTTAAATAATGTCTCACTTATACTTTTCATAACGCTAGTTTACCCATACACCCATTCGGTACGGAACACCAAATTTTACGCTACACATAGAAAACCCTTTTAAAATACTTGGATGAATAAATCACTGGCTTTTTTGTGCACAGAGGTCGGTAGGGATGTGACCATGTCTGACCCCCGATGTGTCTAATTTTTCGATATTATGACCTGAAAAGAAGTTATCAGAGATATAGTCACGTTCATCAGTTTCCAAGTGAAAATAACTTTTATGTATATTATGCAGGTTTGTCTATTTTCAGTGACAGTCTATTATCACTCTTTCTTCTTCTTTCTTTCTTTCCATACGGAATATAATAAATAATAAATAAATAATGGTGGAAATTTCACACAGCGCCATCTAGCCCCAAAGAATAGAATAGAATAGAATAGAATAAAATTAAAATTAAAATATAATTAAAGTAAGCTAAGCATAGCTTGTATCATGGGAACCAGACAACTGTTATAATACTTATACACTTTTCTTTTGTAAATACATACATATAATACATATTAACACCCAGACACAGAACAAACATCAATGTTACAAATGTCACATAATAAATAATAATATGATTAGTCTCAAGGCCTGAAAAGACAATTTAAGTTCTAGTGATATCAGAAGACAGAGGCGCAACTTTGCCAAGAAATTTTAAAGTAGACAAGGTTTTAAAACATTATTTTGGTTGAGAGTTGAATTTCCTAATTTTTATTTTTTTAATAAAATTTAATTTCCTAGTTATCGCTTCATTTTTCTACTAATCAAGTTTTCGTACCGGAAGCTTTAAATAAGCTAAAAAAACCAACGTAACCTAATTTCATTTGAGCACAGTCTTTGATCGCTTCATAAACTTTTGAAAAGATATGCGCATTAAATTGCGCTGTTTAAATTGGTCAAAATTAATAAAAATGGGTATGGCAGGCGTGTTATTTCGTTGCTTACCAAGAGGAGTCAATGCACGTCCTTTCAAACACCGGAAATGTATTCCAACATAGACACTCTTCCCAACACCAGCCGTTACTCAGAAAAGGCGGGCGGCTAGCGGCGGGCGGCGAGGGCGGGCGGCTAGCAACGGGCGGCGGGCGCGCCGGTGTGGTCGCGCCCTTAAGCCTCACATGAGTTGTGGTGTTTAATTCTCATAAAATAATTTTGTTTAATTTAAATTGCGTAACTGAATTAGATGGAAGCTAATGTAATACAGGCATGAAAGTATTCAATTTATTTACTTCTATGAGAATATTATCTCTGTGCTGCCCCAAATTTTGTCCACAGGCCTTTACAATTTCATTAATTATTAAAATTAGGAAAAATAATGACATTTACCCTTTATTACACTAATTATGTACTTGCATGCTACTGTATAAAACTCGTCCTTAACCCCAAGTCACTAAACCAGTGTAAAGCGAACATACAGATTTTCTCTGCTAATGAAATAGTCAATATTATATTATATAGTACCTACACACTTTACTTACCAAATTATATATCATTGATCAGGAATTATACATATCACAGTGAAATAATGGGCGGTCTTATCGCTATAAAACAATGCCTTATAGACAACCTTTGCATGAACAAGGAGCCTACTGGATTTCATCCCTAAATATTTCTTTTATCATTGATATGAGGGAACAAGCAGAGCGCACCTGAAATTAAGCGATACCCTCTTCCCACAGCACTAGGCTTTCCTTTACTTACGTACGGGAAGATTCAAATCACATAGCATCGCACCCCAAGACATATGAATGCCTCATACAAATTCGAAACAACAAAATTATAAATAAAAACGTAAAAAAAATGTTTCATTCTGAGTTACGTTGCTCAGCATTTCCGAAATCAGAAAATAACTTTTCCCGAACGTAAATAATAAAAGCAGCAGAGATCCAAGTTTTACAACAAAACTATTTCATAGTGAATTGCATTAAGCGATTGCCAAGTTCCAGAGTACACTGTGAATTGGATCAGGAAATAGTTGAAGTACAGAAGACGTCAGTCAGACGAAGTTCTCAAGTAATATGAGTGTAATTCCCTGTACGTAATTACCTCCTTATCTCATACTATAATTATGATGCTGAGATATACGGTGTTGAACGTTTAAGTTAGATTTATTTCAAACTAGCTGTTGCCCGCGAATTCGTACGCGTGGATTTAGGTTATATCACGCACTCCTATTTTACCCCTCAGGAAAGAAGCCTAAGTTACTCCTTGTAATTATTACCAGCGCAAAAAAATATAATTTAGTTGAATATAATGAAAATATATAATAATAATAATACATCTATCACAAAAAAGAAATAACACATAAAGGATTTGATTCTCGCTTTAGACGATATGTCCCATAAAAGCGATTGAGCTAAAAAGAAATAACAAATCACTGGTAACAAATATCGTCCTGTTATGATGTTGAACGATTTATCTCACGACAAATTAGCATATATATGTCGGAGATAAACCGTTTATATTATTTTAAAATTTAAGGATTTGAAAATCCCTTACTCATAATTATATCTGGGGCAAGTCCTTATTTCATAGACATGTGTCGTATTTTAAGAGCAGTAGAACTCTCGCCATGTTCGTCCGGGGAAGTACTGCCACCATGCCCATTTCTGCTGCCAAGCAGTGACGCGTTCGCGTTACTGTGTTCCGGTTTGAAAGGTGTGGTTTCCGGTGAAATTACATCGTACCTAGTAAGGGAGGACCCAAGTCGCATCGATTGTTATGGGCCGAGGTTACCACTTAACACCAGGTGGGCCGTCGGCTCGTTCCGTATCTCTATCACATAAAAAAAAAACTTCACAAAATACTCATCAATTTAGACTACCTCATTTTAACTTAAAACACATTTCTCGGGGTCCTTATAAATCAAACCCTCTATTCCCAGAACAAAAGATTACAAACGTTTGAAAGAAATGAAAACAGATTTATACAGCAGTTTTTATTAGCACGTTTCGAGTTTTGCGGGAACCGGGTTAAAACTATTGCGAGTGCGTCCTTGTTTATTGCGAACACTTGTTTTTATCGGTTTTACTTATTTTTTCCATTTAAGTGAACAACCGACGCTATGTAGCAATATTTATAGTCCGAGAATGAGGAGCTTTTTACGGCCATGCGACTGGCCTTACAGCTCAGTTGGTAGTAACCATGCCTTCTGGTAGTGGGTTCGATTGAATGATCTGATCTCGTGATGTTGTATATGAATAAATTTTTTTGTATTTTGTATTGTATTTGTATTCCCACCAGGACAAACATTTGTGTGACGAACATATATGTTTAGTTTGTGTCTGGGTGTTGATATGTATGTATTTACAAAAAAGTTTTGTAGTATTATATCAATTGTCTTCCCATGATAAAGCTATACTTAGCTTACTTTGGGGCTAGATGGAGTTGTGAAATGTCCACCAATATTTATTTACTATTATTTTAATTAATATGTGAAAAAAAAGCCAACTTCTCGAATTCTAACATCAGGCAGCGACATCTATCCAAAAAATCAGGAACTTTTGTATTCCTAAATCAATAATGAACCTGTCATCGCGTAGTCTGCAGTAATGCCGGAATAGTAATACCTTATTGAGTGTCGGTTCAAATGCTCCTACGGCTATGGCGCACGATTCGAACATGGTACTGCGTACACATAAAGTTCTAAATAATCGATATTCACGCGATCGCCTTGCCTCGCATCGCACAAGTTGACGACCATTGCAAAAACAAATACTTTCAAATCAAACTACACAAAGATTCCCTAAAAATAAAAACACATAATAGGTTAAAAAGAAAGGATATTTATGATTATTTTTGTTTAACTGTTATTGTCTGAGGCAAATGCTTTTTTTATGTAATACAGTTACGGAACGAGCCAACGGCCCTCCTGGTGTTAAGTGGTAACCTCGGCCCATAACAACTGATGCGACTTCGGTCCTCCCCTACTAGGTACGACAAGACTCAAGTCGCATCGTATGCGCCCGTAACTGTGAGACGTGTAGGTGGAATGTCTCATGTGCCTGTAATTTCACCGGAAACCACACCTTTCAAACTGAAACACAGTAACGCGAATGCTTCACTGCTTGGTGGCAGAAATGGGCATGGTGGCAGTACTTCCCCGGACGAACTTGGCGAGAGTTGTACTGCTCTTAGAATACTATTCTACTCGCATTCACGTTTACTTCGTGAAAAGTGTTTAGCAAACCGACACTACTGTCTTCTTCTTCTTCGAGTCACTGGTTCTATCGAACCAGTGTGGTGAAAGGATTTTAAGTGCGCCTCAAAGAGGCTCCTTTCGTGCACTCGACACATGTCTTCGAATTTTTAGTTCTAGGACATGTCGGTTTCCTCACGATGTTTTCCTTCACCGTTTTGAGAACGTGGTATTGCGCACATAAATCTTTCAATCGAAAAACTCATAGGTGCACGTCGGGATTTGAAACGGCGACCTCCGGATTGAAACACGGGGGTCAGTACCGCTAGACCACCACGCTCTCACTACTACGACACTACTGTGAATTTGAACAACAATAGCCACTGTGGAATGTTTCTGTTTTTACTCACTCGCAAAGTTCTAGAAAGAAAATTACTTGCGAAAGAAAGAAGCGAAAAGGTTTATATCACAGAAAATTGAAAATTGATCTTTTTCTTTCTGTTAAAAAGGAAGTATCACTGCTCTTTCTAAATAAATTGTATTACCGTGAAAAATTAAAATGAGCTTCAACATTTCGACTAGTTATGCATTGACGAGATTTACTGAAATAACAGTATACACCAGGGTAGAACAAAGTCCCATGATTTTGCACCCGTTTCTTGTCTTCTCGGAATATCTCATGTTCCAGTATACAGGCACCCATACCTTTCAAACCAGGATAGTGATAACTTATTAGTACAAATTATTAATTAATTACTTACAATTAATTCGTTTTACATTATAATATTTTAAAGTTATTATTCAATAGTAAAATGTACTCGATTACTATTTCTTGGGTGATTTGGGTAATTTTTCATTTTAATTAGTTTTGTTTCGATATGTATTCAGTAATTTTATTTTTGCAATAACATATAAATAATTATTAATACTAAGTGAATATTTGCATACCATATTAGGGGAATGTGAGAACTTGCCATATTTTATGTCACCATAATGTACCACATTGAAGTAAAGAAATGATTTGATTTGATTTGGTAAGAATGTGTTATTGTTCGACAGAAATAGGTGGCAGCAGTTTACTATTATACAGGGTGTCAGGTAATGAATGGATAACCTTGAAATGGGTCTTAGTAGAACTATTGGGTATTCGGAAAAAAATCAAATAAAAAAACCAAGTAGTATAAAAAAAACAAATAAAACAAAAAAAGCAAAAAATCAAAACATCGATTTTATTTAAAAAGTACATATCTTTGATACTACTTATGGTTTAAGAAATTTATTTAGCTCTTAAGATTACAAAAATCACTTACAGAGTAAATACAGGTTTTTAAATAATTATGCCAAATAGCGTAGGTGGAACTAACAATTTTTCAACTCAAAAGTGCGGTATTACTTGGTTTTTTTTATTTGATATTTTTTTCCGAATGCCCAATAGTTCAACTAAGACCCATTTCAAGGTTATCCATTCATTACCGGACACCCTGTATATACTTTATTACTACACTGACCTTATAATATTTAGTAAAGTTTTTTTTTTTTTAGTTTATTATGTGAATGCTTTGGCCGTTGTTTTTTCGTATTCTACATCCGCACCTTCTTCCTGTTTTGGCCACAATTCTGTTGCGAATGAATGTATTTTGCACCTGTTGAAGACATAACGTATTCCACGTTCCTCAGCCGGTGTCGATGGAGGCCGTAAATGGAAATATTTTATTTCGGGTACGCCGAAGGTGGTATCGGTAAGTGTTTGAATTCCGTAATGGTTTCACGGTTTTCAAATATTCCAAGTATTGTGGCAATATCTTATATAGGTCGCGCTCTTAATGCAGAGAACATTCGATGGGTTTTATTGTTAGCAGGCAAAATGTATGATGGTCTGTCCGTATATGTTCACATAGTTAATCTGAACGCCGCTAGTAAAATAACTGAGCTGTATATTTTTGTGTGTGGGTATACCTAATGATGTTTATTTATTATTTTATTTTATTTTATTTATTTATTTAGACACACCAACAACAGATACATAATTATACTTAAATCTTATTCTACGGTTTTGGCTTATAAGCACCTGTCACTTACAGGTATGTACAGCGTTCTCGAGTAAAACATTATTATACTAACTAAGATATTAACAATTCAATATTAGGTAGCAAAATTCACTATTTCACCAACAAATACACTATTGCATACTATTTGAACTATTAACTAGAATAATCGTAGACATTATACAGGCGAAGCTGAGCTCCGAGCTTCTGCCTTAAACGCAGGCAGATTAAGGCCAAAGATATCGAGTTTGTTATTTATTTTGTATGATGAATTATAATTTATCATCATTCGGTTGAGAGATGAGTGAGAACCCATGTTCGATTTGTGGTGCCATGGGCTGAATATTTTCCTGGTGTGAAGTCTAAAGTTATGACGTGGAACTGTAAAGGAGATCTCGCGGACCAGCTCAGGACAGTTGAACAGTCCATTGCAAATTTTGTATAGGTTGACGTTATCTATCAGTGCCCTTCGGCATTGCAAGGAGTTAATGTTAAAATGTTTCAAGCGGTTAGAATAACTGAGTGACTTAGAGACTCCTTTGGATTTAAAAACCATGTTTAGCTTCAGATGGGTTGTTTAATAGGTTTTAAGATCTCGAGGGTCAGTTTTTTCTGATCGTTTGCTCCGTACCGACACCTTTCTCAAAACGATGAGGGCCAAGAAACCGTGAAATGGCTGTCAAAGTGTAAAAACTATTTCCATAGAATTCATAAAGAAATAGGTTTGGAAACGTTAGCCCAAGTAGAATCCCAAAATTGTTATTCAGTGACCAATTCAGATGAGCCTACTCGTTAACCTTTATTAGGATTGTCCGTGCTGTTAGTTGTAGATGTATGCTGCGGGAACATAGACAATGTAACATCGACAACCAGGCGTCAACACTGCTTTTAAGAGCAGTAGAACTCTCGCCAAGTTCGTCCGGGGAAGTACTGCCACCATGCGCATTTCTGCCGCCAGGCAGTAACGCGTCCGCGTTACTGTGTTCCGGGTTTGAAAGGTGTGGTTGCCGGTGAAATTACAGGCACATGAGACATTCCACCTACACGTCTCATAGTTACGGGCGCATACGATGCGACTTGGGTATTGTCGTACCTAGTAGGGGAGGACCTAAGTCGCATCGGTTGTTGTTATGGGCCGAGGTTACCACTTACCACCAGGTGAGCCGTCGGCTCGTTCCGTAACTACATAACATAAAAAAAGGCTCCATCTGCCAATATAAAACGTTTCATACAACTATCTGATAGCGACTGTTATAGCGGTCCACAGCAATACCGATAGGTGGGAAAACTTCATGTTAAAAACGAAATTCGAATTCATATTTATATTTCGAGTGAAGGACATTGACAACACTGTTAGTGATGCATTTTTATATAAACATTCAAGTTCAAATTCAAATTCATATATTTGCGAAACATTATCTAAGTTTCGCAAATATAAAATAGATATTAAAATAGAATGTGGTACAGCCATGTTTCTGCTATCAGCATGCAAATTATTTAACTTATAACTAAACACAACGATACAGTTTCAATAATATATTGAAAAATAATAATAAAAAAAAAAGTTAATGTCAAAAATTAAAATAGTGTAATGATCCGAATTGTCATAATATGATTAGGCAAAAGTTATACACATTTTTCATTTCACAACATGCTAGAGTCATAAAAAGATGGATAATTTAGACCTAGTAAAGTTATTAGCTAATAGGATCATGCTGGCAATACCTCGAGTGTTGCAGGCGACGTTAGCGACTCACCATTAGCTGTACCGTTAGCTTGCGTGCCTCATTAATACAAAACACTTGAGAGCTAACTTAACAATTGCCAAGATCCACGGCCAGAACCGTACAGATTATATGCGATAAACCTCATCGAGTTACCCAAAACCCCTGCGCCAAGGAGGTTTCAACCGTTTATCTCAAAGACTATTCTTCCAAGAGAATAAATAAGAATTAAGTATTAAATAAATAAAAGACTAAGTCCGTTCCCATTACTCCTCGACACAGATATACGAGTCAATTCCCTCTGTATCTCCACCGTCTTCATCTAAAGAACGTTTTATTGCAGTGTTTTTGCATAAACCCCGCATCAAACTAATTTATATACGGGAAAGTATGAAATGAGTACCGCATACGTGATGAAATATTGCCTCAGGATTGATGTCGCAATTATATGGAGGCATACTTTTATGCCGCGCAGCGGGACTGGGCGGCGTTCCAAGGTAACACGACGTTCAGGCTGTAATTCACTCGTCTTCCACGTGTGATGGCCCCTGTGCCCTGCACCTTCATCTTGTCAGTACACGCTGCGTACCAATAAAATAGAATATATTCTATTTTACACACACAGTTCACATATTACATAAACTAAAATAAAAAAAGACATAAAATGACAGTAACACGAAAATTATAAGATGATATGCCTTAATTGCATACTTTGTTACATTGTATGGTCAAATATTTCAATAATTTCAAGAGCAGTAGAACTCTCGCCAGGTTCGTCCGGGGAAGTACTGCCACCATGCCCATTTCTGTCGCCAAGCAGTAACGCTTTCGCGTTACTGTGTTCCGGTTTGAAAGGTGTGGTTGCCGGTGAAATTACAGGCACAAGAGACATTCCACCTACACGTCTCAGAGTTACGGGCGCATACGTTGCGACTTGGGTCTTGTCGCATCTAGTAAGGGAGGACCCAAGTCGCATCGGTTGTTATGGGCCGAGGATACCACTTAACACCAGGTGGGCCGTCAGCTCGTTCCGTAACTGCATCACATAAAAAAAAAAGGTGTGACATCGACACCTTAGATCGAGCTGCAATTATTTGACGAATTTGTATACCTCAATATATGTTCTAAAAAAGGTCTGATTATAACCCCACGGAGTTTCCACTTCAAGCCCGCTGTATGTTATTACCTATAATACATTTTCGGTGGCAGGAATATGGATTCAATTTACCGCGTCGCAGATGATTTGGGGTGGTAGATGACTTGGGCGCAGATAGATTCGATTTTTATGTTGGATGTTGGATTAGCTGAAATTATTATGTTATCCCGAAATAAGGTGGATTTACCCGCCAAGGCTCTTAGTGATTTTTAGAAATTCGATCATTTGACCTTATGTCAAAAAGGACGGGTTGTAAACGTCGATAAAAAACTTTTTTATATTGAAAGCTGAAGGTCCGCACCGGGCAGAGAGCGTGGTGGCCGAGTGGTAGATTATCTTACTTTCAATCCAAACGTCGCAAAAAACTGTTGAATTTCTTTATAAGAATCTTTGGTCTAGTTAATCCAGCTGCCTTTGCAAGTCACCAATTTTTCTGTATGCATACTTGAAAGGGACGTACTCCAAAGACTCCAACCACAGAATTAGCTCAGTTACGTGAATAATGCCAAACAAGCAAAACCCGTTTTTTAAAATTAAGTCTAGCTGTAACTAGAATTTCTCCACCAAAGAACTGCCGCCATATCTGTCGTTTTCGGTTGTGAGAGCCGGTGAAATTACATGGCCATGAGATTTCTGTCTTCGTGTCTCGATCGTATTGAGACGATGAGAAACGTCGACGGAGGGTATCCTCGCTAGTCGCACGGCGTAGCACGACACTATCAAACCTTCAGACTGAAGGTTGATGTGAATATCATAGAAAATTTTATAGAAATTTTAGTAGTAGATAATTTCATCATGTATTTTTAATAACATTTGTACACAGTACATAATGTTCCTATATCAGCTATATTACCAACAACACCGTATAGACTTTTATTAAACCTAGTTTTTTTTTTAATGTAATACATTTAGGGAAGGTGGAATGTCTGATGTGCCTGTAATTTCACCGATTTGTTCCAGTTAAATATTAATTTCAAATTGTAATGCAAAATAATTAATATCTACTACATAAACAGAAAAGCGTTCGACTTGTTCAAATTGAACGGGATATAATTTGATTAGTTTCTGAATACTTTTTACGAAACTAAAATTTTGAACTCCATTTATAAAATTTGTTCTACAAATTTACAACGAATTACTATAGTCAAATCAAATTGCAAACTTTATTAATTTGTCTGGCGTCGCGATGTATTTAAAGTTAGTAATATTTCAAATTTATAATATCTTATGCTTACGCTTAACATAGCTAAGTTTTTGACAAATATATGAGTCTCAGTGAGAAGTGAGAATTTTTTTATGAAAATAAATTGTGTTATAAATAAAAAAAAAACAAGAATTTTCTATTTTATCAGTAATTGAACCCTTTTTTTCAGAAGGTCAAGCATTTTCAAATGGCTAGCGCTTGGCTTACGTCCAAATAGCGTCATACCTGCAACCCGCAGACGGACTGCCTCAGGTGAAGCATAACTTTTTATTTGAAGTTAACAAAACTTACAAAATTCAATTTGTTTCGAGCTGAAATACATAAAAAAGCGAGTGCTCGTTTTATTAAAAAGTTTAATCGTAATATACCTTTTGGTACGTTTTGTGTCGTAAGTCTAGATGAGAATCCTTTCACCACACTGGATCGAGAACCCCTAAAATTTTTGTTCCTGCTTGTCTTTTCGCGTACTAATAGGTAGATATTGTTTTTTTTTTTTCGTAAAAATCCATTTAATTGGGAAACCATAGACCTAAAAGTACGCCTCAAATATCTTACTTCTTAGAATAATTAATCCAAGTTCCTATGAACAAAATTAAATTGAAACTTGACTTCTGTAAATTTAAATTGGGATGGCCTTCGAATGCATACTAAGTCTATTTTCAAAACAGATCGCGTACTTCTTTAAAGCTTAAATTTCCGCTTTGGTTAAAGTACTTTCAAGGTATTGAGGCTAAAGTACTTTCAAGGCTTGAAGGTATGGTTTTACTGTATTTGCTCAGCTATGAAGGTTAATTTAGTTTTATTTCTATAGGTATGACAGTGGAAATGGCAAGATTTATTCTGAAGCGTCCCAAATGCAGGGAGTAAATCACATCTGCGCGTTCTTGCTTTGAAAGCACCAGCTGTGTACTTCAAATGATTCAACGTACTCGCAGATACTAGGTATGCAAACTTCACAAAATTGCAACTCCACTCCATTCGCGAGTCAGCAACTTTGTACTTGGGAACTCGCTATTCCTCACTATTCAGATGCTGAGTACTTTTCTCTGAGCATTGCTTCGTGTTTACTTCTGTATAATTTGATGTAGCTGGCCCCGGCCCGGCCCGACCTCACTGTCCACAACTGAGTGTTGAGTATTTTTTTTTATGACTGGACATTATGCTGTTGGCCGCAGATGGCCTTGACAGCGTTTACATGGGCTTTTGGTGAGAGCAGACGGCTCTCAACCGGTAACTAACTAGTGTTACTACTAACTAGTGTTGAGTTTTTAGCAATTCTATTTATATTCACGGCTTCCAATGTATGTGATTAGTGGAGCTATCTCCTTATTTTCTCTTGTGTTAAAGAGAGATTAGTATAGCTAAATTACGGCACCCGCGCCCACAGTCACATTGATTATAAGCCGTGTCTGATTGTAAGTCTCGACTTACGCTTGCCAAGACGCATGACTGAAACGTGAAGATGGAATGTTTGATGGTTTCCCGAGTTCCACCCACTAATCGGATTCATTCATTTTAATTAAAAACATGTTTCTGAATTTCAAAATTTGGAATTAATAATAATTATTATATATTTCATTATTTTCCAGATCTTCCTACATATAAAAACTGCAAAGTTTTGAAATGTATAATAAAACTTTGCGCTAGCACCGCACTCGACGGAGTTTTAAATCATTAAGCTTTTGAAACATACTTAGTACTAAACGAAAAATATGACCACAGCCAAACTGACACGGAAAAACATTAATTAGATATTATTGCTATTGGAAAACAGAACGGCGCTGGATCTTTATCTGCGGGTGACGGTAAAAAGTAGTCCTAATTCAACTTTTGGAAATCCTTCCAAGTTCCCCACTTGGTTCTGAATCCCAATGAGTTCTGAGCAGAGCCTTTTCTATAAGAGGTTGAGTGGTCGGACTTGAAAAATTAGTTTTGATAGTTGGCTAACGTGTGTATGTGGTTACCAATTGTTTAAAAATAAGCAATATTTCAAACGGACTTCCATTAATATTATTGTAGAATTTATTCGGTCAGAGAGCGCTTCAGAAATGACTTTTTTAATTATAAAGCACTTTAAAAATAGTATATTCAGTCTTATTCACTAATAAACTTCTTTTTTACACTTTTAAGTTATTATTTACAGCCACAGTCGCCTTACTTAAGAACAGTTACTAAGAATGATTTGGGACGGTGGTGTTAAACAAAAGATAATATTATATCAATACACTTACATATCAAAACTTACAGCAGCGGGTAGCGCAGCGCGGTTGGAAATTATGTTTACTCATATAATATAGTTATCACATTAATAATATAAATGCAAACGTATATGTTTGTACACAATAAACTATTCCACTCTATTCCCGCACAACAAGGATAACTTTTGCGACCATCATTGATAACCGTGATCATACAATTTCCCATAACAAAAAGTTTACTTCGCGCCATTTGTTATATTTGGAGTGTGTCTCGAGACTTGCTACAGTACCATTCACAGCGATGAGAGATATAATGGTTGCGTTTTGTATAGCTAGGATGGGATGTTTTGTTATTTCTAATTTAAATTGTCGGAATTCCGTCGTGTTTTAGCAAATTTTATCGTTTTGTCGTAACTGACGGAGCTGAATAAACGAAAACTGATTCGTAATAAGTTATAAAAAGTTTGGATAATCCCCGAGTAAAATTTTAACCTCCTCATAAGGAAATGCACAAATTTGTGCCATCTTTATATACAAAAATATTACAACAATTTATTTATAGATACAAATGTTTTTTTTATATAAATTTATCTTATTAATATTTCCCGTATTTTTCTTCCCGGAAATGCTGTGCCCTTACTAGTATTGAACTACAAAAATATACAAATACATAAATACTTATTCATACAAACTTCGTTAAATGATTTCATTTGTGCCTAGCCCGCCATATGCTGAGCCAGAGACCTTTTTGTGGCAATTAGGCTAACTAATAATATATATTTTTTTATAAATTTTTACGTACTAATTATTGTGTCTTTTGTTTTTATGTCCTGTGTAAGCTTAGTGCCGCGAATAAAATATTTTTCTATCTTTCTTGCTTTCTAGTATTTACATATTACATGAAAATATTAAACCAGAATGACACACGACTTTGAGACTAAAACTTATTATTTCTGCATGTTTTTAATTTAACATGCATTGTTCACGGTTGGCAGATTACTAAAGCTTCATCTCACACAGGACCTAGGGCCCAGCACAAGTCTACCGGAAGTACTGTACTGTAGTAACTAGTAGTAAGTGCCTATACCGACGTAAATTTGCGTCTAAATTCCCGCCCCAAAGCTTCAATATTGAAATATTCCAAACAGACGTTTCTCGGATCTTTTGCAACACGAATCAAGTGTTCGGTGAACGTTTTCAGATAGCCATGTTTATGAGTAAACAAATGTTTTGGTTTGTCCGTATTTAAACGAACTTTGTGGGTTTTGTAATTAGCGCGTGTAAATTGGGGCTCTACTTGTAAAATGTAATTTAGCCGCAGTCCACCTTTATTTTATCTGGTCCAATATATTTCTGACCGTTATTGCTTTAGCTTTGGAGTGTAGCGGAACAGTGGAAAAAGCCCCAAGTTCAAATCCAGACGTGTACCAGTTTTTCACTTGAAAATTATTACAGTACAGAATACTACGCTTTTAACAGAGGGAAGAAAAACATCGCTTTATCTTTATCTTTATCTTTATCATGTCCTGCAACCAAACATTCGTGGACATGTGACTAATTCGAAGTGGCACCCATCTATACCATCATCACTCTCGCTTGTAGAGATCAGTCCGGTACTACCCGGCCACCGAGTCGAGAAGTAATTCTTCCCTAACGCGGTAACATTACTGGCACTTACTAAAAATAATCCCACGAGCTCCTGTTTACAAACGTCTTACTTCATTACATTTTCCAGGATATTAAATCCCGTATGAAGGTAAGACATTTGGGAGAAAATATTACCGACTCAGTTAGGCTCCGCTGACCTTAATATTATCTAGACTAGGTTTCTTTGTTAGTTTACGGTACATTACCCAGAGTGACGTCATAGCCCGTGCATGTGGCCAGATTATCTCCATCAGAATTCGATTAGCATTATTTTGAAGGCGATTGTTGTAACTCTTACTACATGACATTATTTTGGTTCTAAGTGAATAGTCATGTTATATATACCTTTTCCAAACGTAGACATGACGAGATTCTCACAAATAACTCATAATTATTAATCAGTCAAGTCAAAAATTTATTCTTATACAATTCATAAAGAAATGGCTCGTAAACCTCAATAATGTTTAAAACATAAGGTACTTAACATTACTACTGTACAAGCAATTATAATCACTGGCCTCATAGCTCAGTTGGTTAATAACCCTACCTTCTGCGCTGTTAGTCGTGGGCTCGATCCCCACTCAGGACAAACATTTATGTGACATTTGTAACATTGATGTTTGTGTTGTGTCTGAGTGTTAATATGTATTATATGTATGTATTTACAAAAGAAAAGTATATAAGTATTATATCAGTTGTCTGGTTTCCATGATACAAGCTATGCTTAGCTTACTTTGGGGTTAGATGTCGCTGTGTGAAACGTCCACCACTGAAAAATAAAAACAAAAAAAACATTTTAACGTTTTTCTTAAACATCTAAGAAATAGTATTAAGTTATTACTAACATAGGTTTAAATTATAGTTGCATTAAGTACTAACAAAATGGATGAAAATCTGAATTTTAAATAAATAAAAAATTAAGGGCAACTTTGGGAAGTGGTACCGAGCCTGACAGGAAATCCTAAATACGAAGCAGTATTTCTAAAACATAATATTATATGATACGCAGCAGGATAACGTAATGCAACATAATGTTGTAAGCGTGGGGTTGTGATAAATACTAGTCGTATTAAATAGAACAAGAAAAATTAAGCGAGTATGTTCGTACAAGTTTAAAAAAAGTCTATTATCTATATAAATAAAAGTGTCTGTTTGTAATGTCAAAATCCAGTTTTTGACTAAATGCATATGGAAGTATATACGGTACCTACTTATAAACAGACGACAGAGCTCTAAGAACTGAGCTGTGCGGTCAGTCAAATTATATAAACTATTAGTTTTAAAGAATATAAATAGTCTACAAATACGAGTTTATGTTGAAGTTCTACCTTTATTTTCCACCATTATCATAATGAAAACTTTGGCCAAATGTTATGACCAAACAGCACATTTAGCGCGCCTTACAAATTACCTCCGTTCCCGCTCACAAAATACGGACGCTATACTTTCATTTAAGTTAACAAGGCGAGATCAGAGCTCACTTACTCAGTTTTGGAGCAAAATAAGAATCAACTGTATTTATATAATTTTTCTCAGATAAAAATTATAGCAGAACATAAAACAATTTTGCATCATTTTCGTTGTTTTTATATATATTTTTTGTTATGCATTAATATGCATGTTTCTTAGGGTAAAATATATTAGTAGATTTATAAACTTTAATTTTTCAGTTAACAACTGCAGAACAAAATATTTTTTATTGATATTAAATATACATAAAAATATAATACAAATGTATGGCGTGTTATTCAAATGTTCTGTCAAGTTTGATTGCACAGTATGCACTGGAGCTTCGTCTTGGAAAGTCCAAGGGACAAAACTTCCACGCGCCACAACACGTGGTTAAAGTTATTCTACAGGGTGTACCTATTTTAATATTAAAAAAAAAATATATACAGAATGAATGAAAAACCAGTTTTAAGTGTATGCGCTCCGGTATAAACCATTCCCCTCATTCTCCCGTAAAGGTTAAGCAGAGAAGAAGAATTTACTCCTGTTGGGTATCCTGAAATCCTTTTTTTCTTTCGCATCACCAACTCTTTCATAGGCTTCTGTTGGAGGATATCTAGATCTAGATCTAGATTTATGTGCGCAATACCACGTTCTCAAAACGGTGAAGGAAAACATCGTGAGGAAACCGACATATCCTAGAACAAAAAATTCGAAGACATGTGTCGAATGCACGAAAGGAGCCTCTTTGAGGCGCACTTACAATCCTTTCACCACACTGGTTCGACAGAACCGGTGACTCGAAGAAGAAGAAGGAGGATGTCTCATATGGTCTTTTTAAAGGACTGTTACATTAAGTCACAGTCATCTTAATGCAACTTTACGTGAGCTGTGATATCTGCTCTCCTGGGAAAGGCTGGGGTTGATAGAAGAGGCGCGCGGGTACAGGTCCAGATAAAGGCTCTTCGGATGCTTTTTCATAAAGATGGGGTCGATAAGCGGTGAGTGAAGATAATGAAATAACATGTCTATTTCTACCACAGCTAAGTCCTGTAACTGAGCGGATAAAATGTAGCGATGCAGTGTGGTAAGTAGCGGAACGCGACTAGCGGAAAACAGCCCTTCAATACCTCCATACTTCTTCATAGTCACACCCACCTGCCGGCAATTATCAGACTTTCAATGAAAAGGCGGATATTGCTAAGTTACCGTCCCTAGCTCGCATCCCACGTTTAAGCGAGTATGAACAGTCAATACAACGTTCTCAAAACGGTGAAGGAAAACATCGTGAGGAAACCGACATGTCCTAGAACAAAAAATTCGAAGACATGTGTCGAGTGCACGAAAGGAGCCTCTTTGAGGCGCACTTACAACCCTTTCACCACACTGGTTCGACAGAACCGGTGACTCGAAGAAGAAGAAGAAAACGAATAACGAAATAACTTTGCTTCATTAAAGCCATTTCAACTAGAGCTGACTTGAGCTAAGTAAAACGATCCTCTCTCCTCGAATCTCTAATTATGCATCTGCGCACAATCCTGAGATTGACTGAGAAACGAGAAGAATAGCCTTCAACCTGCATATAAACCTAATCTCACCACCGGACTGAGCTAGCTGGTTTATTTATACGTGGGTGCTTTTTAAGATATATTCAAAATCGTTCTACCGTTAATGTTAAACCAAACATTTCTCTAGGAACATCCCGTGGGTATGGTGTAGCATGTTTCTATAAAACTCGTTTCTTCAGAGTTCAGTTTGTTTGAATAATATAAGCGTTTCCTTTACATTCCTGTGTTAGTTTTTACTTGGTTTTCTTTGGGTATTGGTGCTTACACACAGCTATTGTTTTTTCCACAGTGGGTAATGCCTTTTTAACAAAGTTGAAGCTAAGAATATTGGTATAAATGCTACTTTTAATGATGTTTGAATAATGTATTCAAACTACATGTTCCTCCTCCATTATTTTCAGTGTTTCTTTCTTAATTTTAATCTATAAGTATTTACATTAACTTAAGATGGACTTCCGCAAAGTTATAGTTTTATACATCTACTGTATACATCGACTATGCATTACATACACTTAACAATCTAAACACATTGTTTAAGAGATCTTCAGGGGTAAAATATTTGGTGCACTAACGTCACCCTTGTAGGTGGGTAGGTGGGTAGGTGGGTAGTGTAGCTCGGGAATGTATGACACGTCCTCATAACAAATGGCATAAATATATCATAACGTGATCGGAATTCCTTCGATAAGAGTTTTACGGCAAACGTTTAAAAGCTGACCGAAAAGGTTCAGATTAATGATATTTCCCGGAATGGAAAATGTAGGTGATATTATTATTTTTCTTCTTCCCCATGGAGGGTCGGATAGGGTTTGAACAGGCATCAAACTTATCGATAAGTACGCGTGACCTTATGTTTTGAATATTGACGTTTCCAAGCCATTTCTTTATGAATTCTATGGAAATAAAGTTTTTGACTTTGACTTGACTTTGACTTTATTATGATCAATACTTTCGTACGTTCTGACCGTCGTTTCTCGTTTTTTATTTGAAGTATCTTTGAAGAGGTGTATGTCCCTTGTACGGTGAAATTTGTTTCCCCAATATGTCATTTTAGATCAGTTTGAAGAATAATCTCAAAAAGTAGCTTAGTAGCACTAGAACTTGTGCCAAGTTCGCCCGGAAAAAGTCCCACCACACCTGGTAATCTACCAGTAAGCAGTGATGCCTCGTGCTGCCCGCCCTGCCTACTCCAATTTGTCACAGTGTGACTGTCACGGTTTTATGTTAAGGGCAGGCACGCGTGACGAGGGTCACCTGATATCATATCGTCATCGGGACCAACATTTGACGGGAACTTAGATTAAATTTGCGACGTGTGCCAACCCTGGAACACGCGTCACGTGCGTCTTGGTCGAGCTTGATGAAGTTTAGTGTTTCCTTAAGTTGAGGCTTGTAAGGTATATTCGATGGCGTTTATCAACCACTCGATCAACGACAGTTGACGAAACCGACCCATAAAATAGTTCAATATTATCCAGTAAATAACGTATTTAACACGATCTTGAGGTGCGAATCAGTTATAATTAAGAAACGACTGTTTCTTACCTCTTATTATATTATTACAACAATTAACAAAGAATGACAACAATTAAAAAACATGAATGACATGACAATAGACAACAGAACCAATTTTCATCATATAATTTGAAATGGTCTCTATGACTAAGTCTATCTAATTCACAAATGACGTCGAGCACCGAGCACAGCTCGCATAGTTAATATGTGATAGACATAGAGAGAGAAACAACAAGTTACTTGGTTTAGGCATCCGTCATATATTTATGCCTACACACTGTCGCTTATCCAGAACAGGTCTCTTCTATTAGAGACTCGCACAGAATCTTTGAAAAACTCTGATAGTCTTTCACAATGGAAACAACAAAAAATTAATAAATGTAATGAGAAATTCCAACTTTTAGAACTCCCCGCTCTTGATAATGGATGTTTCTTAAAAATAAAAGGCCCCACGAGGCTGTAATTTTGAATTAATAATATACGGTTCAGATATCGCCGTCTCAGAAGAAAGAGGCATTTTTTTTGATTACATTTTCAGATTTTATACATAACGTTTACTAGTAACTAGTAAACGAGAGCGTAAGAGAGCGTGGTGGTCTAGTGGTACTGACCCCCGAGTTTCAATCCGGAGGTCGCCGGTTCAAATCCCGACGTGCACCTATGTGTTTTTCGATTGAAAGATTTATGTGCGCAATACCACGTTCTCAAAACGGTGAAGGAAAACATCGTGAGGAAACCGACATGTCCTAGAACTAAAAATTCGAAGACATGTGTCGAGTGCACGAAAGGAGCCTCTTTGAGGCGCACTTAAAATCCTTTCACCACACTGGTTCGACAGAACCGGTGACTCAAAGAAGAAGAAGACTAGTAACTAGTCTACAAGCCCGCAACTTCTTTTGTGGAATTCGGTTATATCTAATATTTGACCATACATATTTTTGCCCACACAATTTATTCAATTTGTTGTGTTTATGGCAAAAACTATAGCTTTACAAAAATATAGCTTTTTCACAATGATACTATTTCACCCAAGTACTGAGTTAATCTCGCTAGATAAGAGGTAATAAAAAAACCTTAAAAATTTGACACATTATTTCTCCTTTCACTTATATTTTGATAAACGTCATCGCCCCTTCAAGATTGCTGTGTACCGCATTTAAAATATCAGTTTACTACATTCCGTAATTACTTACATCAATTTATAAACTATTTTGAAACAATTTCTATATTATTTTCACTATGTTATATTATTATACACTATATCCGGGGAAGTACTGCGACCATGCCCATTTCTGCCGCCAAGCAGTAACGCGTTCGCGTTACTGTGTTTCGGTTTGAAAGGTGTGGTTGCCGGTGAAATTACAGGCACATGAGACATTCCACCTACACGCCTCATAGTTACGGGCGCATTCGATGCGACTTGGGTCTTGTCGTACCTTGTAGGGGAGGACCCAAGCCACATCGCTTGTTATGGGCAGAGGTTACCACTTAACACCAGGTGGGCCGTCAGCTCGTTCTGTAACTGTATTACATAAAAAAATATATGTACAAATCAGACAAGTGGAATGCTCGAGTTGTGTTTGTTTGAAAACGGGACATCCCTTGAGAGTGTCCGTTTGGGTTCACTCACAGAGGAACTCCGAATTCTTCCGATAAACTGATATTCAATTGCGGACGCGGTAATTTGACTCTGTTGCAGGTCTGTTTTATAATGTACTTTATTTAACGTAACACATAGAAAAAAATAAAGAAATGAATAACTTTATTTAACTAAATAGTTTTCGGTTTAAATATAGCTGCAGTGGGTGGGCCAATAGTAGCTCTCGCATAGACTTTGCTACATTTTTAGTGAGTCGTGTATACATAATATTATATAAGGACATAATATATATACATATATATTTATATATACATTTATTATGTAAATATAAATATATAATCATGAAATATATACTATACATATAATATATAATACTACTAGATATTTTACTTTTTATTCTACTATATTATTTTTTTAAAACATATGTAATTTCGAGAAAAACGTAAGTGTTAACACTGGAAATAAAAATAAATTAAATATACCACAATTCCGATTGCAAGAGCTCCACGAGAAATTGTATTCTCTTTAAAAATAAACTTCTAAAAAATGCTACCAAGCTGCAAATTAGATGTAATAATTATATAAAAAAAATAGTACATAAAATGTAGTACGTAGTAAATGATTATTTAAATGGTAAAACACCATTGCGTGTTGTAGCTCTGCTCCAAAACACGCAAAAAAAAAAACAAAAAAAAAACGCATTTTTTGTTATATATCTGTAGGTAACCTCCCTAATGCAAAAAAGTGCAAATGTATATTGAAATAGGATAGCAAAATGTAATATTAATTTCCTGATTTGTAAAAAAGCAAAATGAAAAGAAGTTTCTTGAGTTTTTCCCCATAAAGCGTTTGAAGATGTCCAAATGTTTCCAAGTCGCATCTTTAAGAATTCAAGGGAAACATTTATGTGTTCAAAACAAGGTTACACACGACAAGACTAGATTACAGCGGCACTACTCAGATTCCTCTTACGCTGTTATGATACAAATTAATGCCCATTAAATATTAATTGGGTCGTTAATGTTTTTAACTTAAGATAAGGAACACACTTCCGTTTCAGTAATTTATTTAATCTTGTTCTTAGTCGGAATCTGTTAAAAGCATCTTTGTGTTAATCCTGGGATAAATTTGAAACAGCTAAAGGTTAAGTTTGGTGAATTATGGCCGCATTAGTGAGAGATTGTGGCCTTCTGCGCCCCCACTGTTATTTGCTAGTAATGTGACAAATTCAGGATATCGATAGAAATGGGAAACTTATTATTAACTTGCACCAAAAGGAAAAAAATCGTGTGGAAACCTACATGTCCAAAAACTCAAAAATATGATTCAAATGCACGAAAGAAGAATCTTTAAGGAGCAATTTAATCCTTTCACCAGAAGTCACACCGATTCGAATGCGCCATGACACGAGTTGAAGTACTATGTATCTAGTTCTGTGTCCCTGATGACATGAACAAATAGTCAACGCACAAATATTATCATCAATGAACAACCTTATGTTCATCACACGAATGTTAGCCTCGGACGGGCATCAAATCCCTACCACTACATAATACCAGTTGGAACCCATTATAAATTCGCTATCGTGCCCCAAACTAAGCATTGGTTTTTTATCGATACTATATTCATAATTAAAATAATCACAACACTAACATTGTCATTTATTATTGAGATAAGGCTTATTGCTTTGTAAGTAGCAAAATATAAAATTGATTTCCATATCTTTTTTTTATTAATTGAATTTTTCTATCGATATATTTTTCTTTCTATAGCTTTATGAATTTATACATCACTGTATAAATTCAAGGCAAAGAAAAACAGTGCTTTTTAATTAACACTAATCAATTAAAGTTTAATAACACACACATACATAGATTCACGCCTTTACCCCCGAAGAGGCAGGCCGAGCGTCAGTCGGCCACTTTTCACTGTGGTTTATACTATCGTGGGAAGCGTCGCGGCCGTTGTTTTCTCACGAATAATTCGGCTAAAATTTTCTTCCTGTAATTATTCCTCAATAACCTGACAGCCAGGAAAAACTTTATACCAACGAAATTACCGAGAAGTCCGGGCAAAAACGGAATATATCTACAACAAATTGCAAATCGTCTCAAACAAATGTAGATATAAACCGATTTAAAACTACTTTACTACATACATTATGCCAGAAATAAGCGAAGTGTTCAACAGAATGTGTCGCCGTGTTTCAGCCGAAATCAGTGAAATTGTAAATCTATGGATGCGGTGGAAATTGTATTTTCGTCGGGGAAAAGTCTGCTATCACATCCATTGCTGCTGAGCAGTAGTGCACTCACTTATGCTCCGACTTGAAATACATAGGTTATACGTATACTTAACATTATGTGGGCCATCAGCTGGCCACAATATTTTTCATTTTATATCGTACATTTTCTCACCTGGTGCATACATCATTCTGTGAAACATAATGTACTGAACGGATTAGAAGTTATTAGACTTTTAATTCTATGACTTGGTTTCTTCGATGTTTTCGTTCGCCATTTTGAGGAAGTGATTTTGCGCACATAAAGTTTCACATAGTTGCTTAACATCAGGTCATATGCAGTCAATCAAAACGCTGTCTGCAGTAATTAAAAACTAAAAACTATTAGAGCACGGTCTGGGTATAAACCAGCGAACTAAGGATTGAAACTCATGAGCCACCATGATCTCACATAACAATAATAGTAATAATAACAAAAATACTTTATTGTACACCAGAGAACATTATAAATAACAATTAATAAAACATAGAACTTAGAGGTACAATGGGCGCTCTTATCTTCTATGAAGCGATGTCTTCCAGACAACCTTGGGATGGAAAGCATAAAAAGCGTAAACATAAGGAAACACATAACTGAATACCACATCCGTCAGTTTTGTAATGGAGTGGAAGGCTACTGCGTTTCAACACTCGTATATCACGTGAATTCAGTTTCACACACAGTTACTCGCAAATACGCGGGATCCACTAAAATGTATTAAAAGTTTTTATACGTATTATTGTACAGACAGACAAGTTGGACGAATCAACTTGTTTGTACCGTTTGAGTCGACATGCGAAATTAATGATGCTGCATGCTCGCTCACTCGATAATTTCCTTTATGAAATTATATTAATTCATTAAAACTGGTGAATTAAGTTTGAGTTTACTGTTATTTATATTCAAATGTTTAAATAAAATTAGTTTCTTGCAGCGTGGCTCTTTTCGCGTAAATCAATTATGATAACATGCAAAGATAATGTTAAGTGAGTCCTTTGTAAGCAGAATTTTATCTGCGGATTTGTTTTCATTAGAAGACAACGCCGCAGAGATGGGTAATTGCATATATTACATAATAGAAATCAGAATGAAACATTAGGAACATTACAAAGGCACACCTGTTTCCCAAGAAACAATAATTGAAAGGTTTGTTCAAAACAAAGTTGAAGTGTAATGGACGTGATTACTCACTGCCTACGTAACAGAGCTGCCGGGGGGGTACCACTGTGCACAGAACAACGTTACGCTCATAGCGTCGCTTATCCGGTCGAACAGATTACATGACAAACTTTCATTAATACTAGTAGTGAGAGCGTGGTGGTCTAGCGGTACTGACTCCCGAGTTTCAATCTGGAGGTCGCCGGTTCAAATCCCGACGTGCACCTATGAGTTTTTCGATTGAAAGATTTATGTGCGCAATACCACGTTTTCAAAACGGTGTAGGATAACATCGTGAGGAAACCGACATGTCCTAGAACTAAAAATTCGAAGACATGTGTCGAGTGCACTAAAGGTGCCTCTTTGAGGCGCACTTACAATCCTTTCACCACACTGGTTCGACAGAACCGGTGACTCGAAGAAGAAGATTAATACTAGTTGATCGCTTGGATACTATACAGACTATCAGTAATTTTAAATTACTTATTATAGTTCGAAAATACATTAGCAAGCATTAAGGTAAACATAATAAAAATTAATACCTGAGTCCATTTAACACGTAAAAAATCCTTTGAGGCATTTTTGAAGCGGAAATATGTAAATTTTAACTTGAGTGAGTATGTTGCGTAGTAAAATATTTTGGTGTTTGAATGTGTAGAGACGGTGGTAGTTGTAAAGATCGACAAAGTGCCGCGTTTGTCTCAGTTAGCCGGGTAACTCGTTTCTCTTAGAATTTGTTTGTGGAGCAGTTTTTGTGCGCGTAGTAACTTTTCAATTACGTAAACCCACGTACTTACGTCAACGCAAGTCAACGAAAAATATTTTTAAGTTAATTTTTCAAATTTATTAATTTTTTATGTGAAGTCCAGTGTTGAAATTTATATTTTTCGTATTATTATTAATAATAATAATAATAATAAGCGTTTATTTCATAACAATACAATACAATACAAGACAAAAACAATATTAATAATTTTACAATGCTGCTAAACATAATTTTAAGTTTAGTATTAAAATTTTAAATAATTAAATTTAGTTTAGTAAGTATTATTATGTTAATATCTGGATTTTCAGAAATTATGAGTTTTGGCAAATGATAAAGTCACCAACGGATTTTTCAGAAATTATAGAGACTATTCCTTATAACAATAATTAATAAAAATAACACTAAAATGTTCTTCACCAAAAAAAAAACAAAATAAATTTGAAAATTTAAATATTATTCGGTTAAAATCCATACTAATTCATTAAAAACTGAAATACAGTATACGTATTATGCAATAACTCTTACTTGAAGGTAATTACGAAATTTTACATATTACGAAAATACACAAGTTATTGATATTTGATACTGATTGAGTCCATTATGTCATGGTCGGATATTATATCTTATTAATATACTAATTTCAGCCAACTTTTACACATTAATTACATACCCATGAATATGAAACTTACTGTAAATATAAACTATTCAAATACCTAAATCTAACGCTTTCTTTTTCTGGGTTTATCAGACCCCACACATCTCCTGAAATAAATTTCATACATTAAACGATTTGTCTATTTTTACAGAAAGGGTACTATGGCGCATCGAGATCGCAGTGCCAAAGGTACATACTCAATTTTCATTTCAAAGGTCACTGGTTCCATCCTAGACGTGTGTCAATGTGTTTATCGTTGAAAAAACAGTGAAGGAAACACTGGAAAGTATTTTTTTTTTATGTTATTTAGTTACGGAACGAGCCGACGGCCCACCTGGTGGTAAGTGGTAACCTCGGCCCATAACAACCGATGTGACTTGGGTCCTCCCCTTCTAGGTACGACAAAACCCAAGTCGCATCGTATGCGCCCGTAACTCTGAGACGTGTAGGTGGAATGTCTCCTGTGCCTGTAACTTCACTGGCAACCATACCTTTCAAACCGGAACACAGTAACGCGAACGCGTTACTGTTTGGCGGCAGAAACGGGCATGGCCTGGGAACAATTTGACGAATAACAAGGTTGCTATGATGTTACTGCAACATACAGAATTGGCTAAACGATTTGTGAAACCAATCAATACATGCATCAGTATAGATTGGTCTCTTTCATGGCAACCTTACACATTCTCAATCAGCTAAATGGCTGTAAATAGGCGGCTATTGGAAGGCTTCACTTTGATCATAACATTAATGTATTGTGTCTTACGACATTTCCAATTGAATGTGATACAAACGGTCCTTATATCCTTGAAAGGGTTTGGGACGCGATAATTTGATACTTGGATACGAAACACGACTTTTTTTTTGCTGTACTATTTAACTTTACTATTTAACTGGCCTCATAGCTCAGTCGGTTAGTAACCCTACCTTCTGCGCTGTAGGTCGTGGGTTCGATCCCCACTCAGGACAAACACTTATGTGACATTTGTAACATAGATGTTTGTTCTGTGTCTGGGTGTTAATATGTATTATACGTATGTATTTACAAAAGAAAAGTATATAAGTATGTATATTAGTTGCCTGGTTCCCATGATACAAGCTATGCTTAGCTTACTTTGGGGCTAGATGGCGCTGTGTGAAATGTCCATCATTATTTATTTTATTTATTATTATTAACTTACTGGTATTATCTGTGGTTCTGGGTTTCCTACTTTTTTCTTTGGGAATTATATTTAAGTTGAACTATTTTCTGTCTATGGATTCGCGAGTACTGGAACACAAAGTTACCAACGCTTTCTTCCAGCTTAACTTTGAACTTAGTTCAAAATTTCAGACAAATCGGTTCATTTGTTGTGTTGTGAAAGAATTATGAAGAATATTCACTTTTCCATACAAACAGACATCTTTACGCGTTTTTATGTGTGAAGTGTCATACAATAAAATCTGTCACTAAGACACGCATATGGCTAAGCTTTTTTAGTTGAGCGCAGATGAAACCTATTTTTAGTCTGTACAAAATAAAATTAATTCAAGGAGTTCACAGTGAAAAAAAATTCCATTTCGGTTTCTCACCATTCTCCTCAATCCTATTTCCGCCTATCCCTTCCCCACTTACAGCTATTTTCGCCTTCGCCACAGATTAGCTACCAGCGTCTGTAGAGATGCAACAGATTCACTAGGATAATTCGCTGTCCGGTTCTCCGGCCATATTTCAACCATAAACATTCAGTATTTATCATCATAATAATAATTAAACAATAATAATAGATATTAATAATAATTGTGGACATTTCACACATCGCCACGCAGGTAACATCAAACTAAGCACGTGTACTATGTCAAAGTCAAAGTCAAAGTCAAAAACTTTAATAGAATTCATAAAGAAATGGCTTGGAAACGTCAATATTCAAAACATAAGGTCACGCGTACTTATTGATAAGTTTGATGCCTGTTCAAACCCTATCCGACCCTCCATGGGGAAGATATATGGGAACCAGACGCGTGATAAAATACATACATATATACTTTTTGAAAATACATTCATATAAATACATATTAACACCCAGACACAGAACAACATCAATGTTCGTCACACAAATATTTGTTCTAGGTGGAAATCAAACCCACGACCTACACAGCTCATAAAGCAGAGCTACTACCGACTGAGCTGCGAGGCCAGTCAATAATCAGTCTGTTGTAGTCTTCTGCTGGAAACAGGCCTCTGCCAGTATGCGTCACTGGGTAAGATAACGGCCCTCCATACACTCTCTGCCACTGAACTACCCGCAATTTTTCAATATTGCGTAAAAAAATACATAATTCAATCAATCAATCAATCAATCAAACATTTTATTTGCTTAAAATAAGGGTAACAATGGTCTTCAGTAAAGTTTTAACAGAATATCTGCTACCAAGCAGTGGCGCACTTTTAAGTTTGAAAGCGTTAGTGCCACTGAACTTGCAATCATTAGATTCCATTCATTACCAAGGGTCATTATGACCATTGCGCCTCAATACGAATCGACTTAATTAGATCCTTCTTTAAGAGATATCTCAGGTGTATTGGTGTTATTTCTCCGAAGAAGCAGATATATTATGGGTCACCTTTCACCATTTCGATACACTACCGTCGAAATTTAGATGTGACAAGTATCTCTCATGGCCGCCAAGTGACCGCAATTTTTTTTTATGTCATTGAAATGACAGAACGGCCCACCTATGTTAATTGGTAACCGCCGCCCATAGACAACAGCAATACCACTCAAGTCCTCTTCATAGTATGAGATGACTCAAAATAATGCTCGCGAAAAAAAGGAATCCCTCCATTAGGGGTTTCTTTTACTGTTCTTCCCCATGGACGGTCGGATAGGGTTTGAACAGGCATCAAACTCGATAAGTACGCGTGACCTTATGTTTTGAATATTGACGTTTCCAAGCCATTTCTTTATGAATTCTATTTAAATGAAGTTTTTGACTTTGACTTTGACTTAATAATGATATTACCGCAAGATCAGGTAGAAAGAACTACATTGGAATTAATAACAAAATGTCCGGTTATGCAGCGTGTTATCAGCGTGCATGGCAACCCTACTGTACGCATCCACTATCGCGGCTTCCGAATGAACGATTGTCCGCATTACTTCACGGCGAGACAAATGTACGCAATCGAACGCCGCGCGGCCCCTCCACAATTGTTACCTTCAATCTTCTTTCCAACTTAAGGCCAAACTTTTATGAATATCCTTTGTCTCGGCGTGTTCCGAGACGAGATGTGACCCGCTTTTACGGGGGCTAAGTATTTCCCACCCTTTGGGAAAGTTTTTCTATTAATATCTATAATTTTGGTATAATTTATAATAATAATAATGGTGGACATTTCACACAGCGCCATCTAGCTCCAGAGTAAGCTAAGCATAGCTTGTATCATGGGAACCAGACAACTGATATAATACTTATATACTTTTTCTTTTGTAAATACATACATATAATACAGATTAACACCTAATTACATAATAAGTACTTACACTTAATAACGAGTGGCCAAATATTCACAACCAATGTCATTTCGGGAATAGATGTCACTGTATTTCGTTCATCAGAGGCAGGCACGGTAATGGAGAATCCTTCTCAGGATATCAGCCCAAGAATCGTCATAAAATGTGAGCGAATCGAAGATGGGAAGCGGAAATCAATATATGGAAACAGGAGTTTGCTTTTCTGTCGAGGGTTGATGTAAGTTCATGGAAAGTACACTTTGAACGAAACTTCGTTAGAATAATCTCATTATATTCCGCGGTCTACCCGGGAACATACTATAGTACTTAGTATCGTTGTGTTATAACCTAAGTAACTCTATCGTGTTGAGTATAGGGTTTGAACAGGCATCAAACTTATCGATAAGTACGCTTGACCTTATGTTTTAAATATTGACGTTTCCAAGCCATTTCTTTATGAATTCTATGGAAATAAAGTTTTTGACTTTGACTTTGACTTTATATACAGCCAATCATAAATTGAAATTTTGTGGTTATCTTCGTTACAAAGCTTAACGCTAAGAAATAAAGTCTACAAACCTGATCCTCACGAGGTCCTAATTCGAGTGATAGTATAAAAAAAAACTGTTGTATTTTCAAAAAGGTTGCAAGCTAATCCGGGAAAATGGACGTTCAGATAATAGTGCTAGTGGGGGGCTAAAAAAACGGGAAAAATGACTCCAAAAACTGAAATTGAAATTCGAACATTCCTTTAAAATATTAAATACATATGGGGTACAGAGTAGAATTTATATTTATGTGTGTTATATTGTAACTCAAACCCTAATTTTAATGGAACATAAGGCAGGGGGTTTCGAAATTTGGAGAACATAGGGGACCCGGGGGATAGGGATATCGGGAAAATGTTAACATAATTCGTTCTAAGTTCATCACAGATATCCAAAAACCGTTTCCTATTATCAATGGTAAAAGTTCAAGCGATCCAACTAACCGCAAGTTGTATGTACTCACAACAAGGAGGGCATAACGATGCTCGATCTTAGAGCCAGGAAAATGTTAGCTTGGGTCACGAGTCCAGTCCAGACAAAGCGCTCTGAAAAATATGTTATCCATATCCAAAACATGGAAAAAATTTAATGATCTCAATAATAAATGTTATAGTCTGCAGTTAAATAATCAAATTCGTATCTGAAATATCTACAACTACTGCTTTTCAAATCAGACGCCATAAAACTTTATTTTAAAATACAACAGACACGTCGCCCGTCGACACAGTTCCACTAAAAGAATCCGCAATCTAATAAAATATTGCGAGGAATAGTGATCGAGCTTTTTGCTTGAAATTCCCGTCACATTGAGACATTTTCATATTTCTATCTTAAGGCTCTTGCGTAGGACTGCGGTATGCCATAGTTGATGTACCTAGATGACAAGTAGAATGATAGGGAATTTTTGTTTAAAATATCGGGAAATTTTCATAGCCTTATATATTTTCATGTTTCAAAGATTGTTTGCTAGTGATGGCGACAAAATTTGGAGTGTTAAAACTTTGTAGTACAGCATATTATCTAAGTTGTGCAATAATCATTTGTTTTGCTTACTTACTCTGTGTAAAGATTGGGATTTGGGACTACTTATTCGCACTTTGTGAGGGAATCAATGAAACACCTTGTTCTTAGGTCCTTTTCATGTCTCGAATTGTGTTGCCAATTCACTTTGACATTAAAGCACAACAATAGCGCCATAGACAAATCGGCCTTACAACACCATCTAGCAGACAACTCGGAACTAATTTAATCTAATATCTTACACACTGAGGTATTACTAATAACCAAGTAAAAATATTTCCTAGGTACCTTAAAATAGTCAAAACTAATATATTTTATCACAATTTTATCAACTATTGTATCTGAACTTTTTGGTTTGTTTGGTTGATTAAATAATTTCCATTTTTGGAATAGCCCCTCAGGAAATGTCGCTATTTTTAAAGCTTAGAATTGTATCTACGAAAAATTCGATACTAAATTGTGCCAAACATTATTTATCCGATGACATTATTGATTAAATAGAAATGTCAAAATTAAATTTGCGAGTTTCAATTAACAATTGTTCAACCATTGTCATTACGACAAATAAGTGACATCCGAGAAATCTGGCTCCAGTACAGTGCATCGCCCCTCGCACCCCGCAAGATTGATTATCGTTCGATTATCGTATCGTTAGGAGTTTCTTGTATGTTCTTCCCCATCGGATAGGATTTCAAAAGGTTTCAAGCTTAGCGATAAGTACGCGTGACTTTGTTTTAAATATTATTGACGTTTCGACTTTGAAAGTTTTTGACTTTGACTTATAAACTGTGGTTGTGATCCGACGTGTAGGCATCTTGTTCGTTAGCTGTAAAGCGACACCAAACGTAGCTCAACGTCTTTGATCCGCAACATTTAGAAGTCAGCGACTCGCCGCGTCACTTTCGACTCAGTGTGATAACACACGAGTCCCTAGAACACACACACATTAGGCGTACGTTGAATGCGCGGAACTATATTTGCGCACGTTAAACAGCGACGTTCTTTTATCGGAAATGATATCACGTTTTTATTGCTTTTTCTGACATTCGTCACTACAACGGCATGACAGAATAAACAAGCCGAGTTTCAATCTCCTCTTACATATATAGTTTGAAGAGCGCCATTCTGAATTTCCTACGAATGTGTGTGTGTAAAGAATTTTTTGTGGTATAATTAATAATGAATGAGGGAATGGTTCTTTGCCTATCAACCGGGAAATATATTTGTTTATGAAATGCCCGCGTCAGAACCCATATGATTCGACAAACTTTAATTCAATTTTAAGAAGTGATTTAAGATCAAATATTGAATATGAACGAAGAAGTGGCTTGAAATCGTATATTATTAAAGATATAACGGCACGCGCAATTATTGCTTAGCTTAACGCCCGTTCAAATATTATCCGATCTCCTTATACATATCAAAAAATATTCAATCGAAGGAACAGCTACAATTTCAGCCGAAAAAGAAACATTGTTTAAGATGGCTTCTCAATTTTATCAATTTCCGTAGATACATGAATTAATAATCAGACGAGAAATCTTTATCAGATAACCGAAAGCATTCTCAGACAAACTTCAATATTATGTTTTTGTTAGCACGCCGAAAGTGTTTTTTCTACCTGTAAAGTTGACTGGTAGAAAATGCTTTAGCATTAACTCCTTTTAAACATTGTATTTTTTCCGTGTGTAATGAAGAATTAAATAATAATGTTTCATTTCATTTTACTCAAAATATATTTTGATTAATGGAAAGGATGAAAAATTACGAAATAGTTCCTTCAGTTTAATTTTTAAATGGTAGGCCTTTGTAAGCTACGAGGCCAAGCCTGCCTGCCGAGATACAGTTTTTCACTAGTTCGGCATGGTGGGCAAATCCTATCTAACCAAATAACATAATGTAACATTATGTCTAGATATAATTTCTTATTAAATTTAAATTTTGTTGACCGTGGCAATCCTTAAATATTCCTAGATACAGTAAATCCAAAAGTGAGGTCTTCACGATACAGGCTTTGCCTAGCGTGAAGACCGCAGAATAAATAATAGTTTGTATGAACGTAAAAAAAAAGTAACACAAGTGGGCTTACAGATACAGAGATACAGATAAATCCAAGGCGCCTAAAGATTACTTATTACAAATACAAGTATACACAATTAAAAATAACAAAGCCCTACTCCAGTAAAACTGAAAAACGTACCCCCCTTGTATGTAAATGATAACATATTCATAAACCGTCATTTATTAAAAGTCTTTTCGATTTATTCTTTTTGATGCAACACATCAGAAGAAGACAAAAACAGATATTTTTATGTTAATCAAATTACAACAGAATCCATAGACCTGGTCTTCTTTGTTAAGACTTCAGAGTATACCATGAGCATAATGAACAGATATAAATATGCAAACAATAACTCGATAAAAAAATTCCCTCTGGGCAGTCGGATAAACAATTCCATAAGGCCAATGGCTCATAACCGCGCTGCTCTTGAACTCGTGTCTGCAGACGAAAAAAAATATATTTCATCAATTGTTTTCATATCGCTCGTTTTACGACCTTCAATTTCACCAGCGAGGTATTTGATAAAGAAATAAATATAAAACCTGTAAGCTAGACGTATTGTCTGAAGATAGTCAAATTCAGATATAGTATTCTTCAATTGCAGTCTCAAAGCGATATGTTCAAAGGACATCGTCTACTAATAGATTAATAAAAAGTACATTATTTTATCCTTTGGTTGTAATAATGATTATATTCCTTTAGAGTTCCATATACTATTGTATCCAGAAGTGTTAGCCTGTTTTATATGCTTTCCAATATAAACACTAGGTTTATTTTTTATTTGTTATTATTTATTATTATTAATTTTCTTTTTTTTATTTATTTATTTATTTATATGTATAAATATTATTATATAACAATGTAATTTGTCCATCATTAAGTATGTACTCGTATTTGGGCTGATGAAACTTAAGCTGAAGAGGTTCTTATGACGATTTTGATGACGATTATACCTCTACATATACATAGAATCACGCTTTTATCCCGGAAACTGTAAGCAGAGCCTAAATTAACTACTTAACAATTGCTGAACACATCGGTTTAATTTTTTCTTACACACAGCTCAGCTAATACAGCATGTCTTTCCTAACATAATCAGTCAGCCTGTGTCCAATTATACCAACGGAATTACCAACAAAGATGATGTTAATTCCGGGCAAAAATGATGTTAATATGACTAATGAAACACTGGGTATATAATTCTGTAATAATTCTGAAAGTAATTTTTGATAGTCACCGCTTCAGCAGACATCATCGCCCGCCCTTGCGTCTAAGAAAGTCGGTTTCATATGAAGATTTTTGAAATCCAGTTTGAGCCGGCGGCGGCGGCAAGTTAAACCAGTGAATCAGTTATTGCTATTCAATAATATTTTATTTTGTATACTTATTTCTATTCTCCAAAATCAATAATGTTAAAACAGAAATTCTTGAAGTGAAGAAATCATTTATAGGCATCAATTTTGAAATTGATTATTAGATTACAGTTAGAATCATACTTAGAAGACATACAAGATAAAAAAAAAGATACAAAAAAGAAAAAAAAGAAAAAAAAACTAACCAACAAAAAAAAAGAAAAATAAACGTGTGGCACTCGGAGACTGCCGCGGTAAAGCTATTGCGCGTGATATTTCAAAAAGTCATTAAAAGTTCTGGTATTTATCGATAGATGGAAAAACTAAAAAGTATCACCGCTGGATCGGACCGGTCGGAGTGGGGGGTGTTAGGTTTTTTCGTTACGGAATTTCTGGATTCGGTCTCCACGCTCAAAGCCCGCGATAGAAGCTATGCAATAGCTTAAAAATATTAAAAAAGATAAAAAATTAAGAAAAATAAAACATACATAAAAGATTTTTCCTCGGCGAATGAAGAGAATTTACTCGCAGCTGCCACCGTTTTATTACGAATGACACTACTGTTCCAGTTCGTACACCTAGTGGACCTAAATATTCCGTAATCAAGACAAATTTTACAGCAAGGAAATTACCATACAAAATATTGATTAAATTAACACTGAAAAATTCTTTATTCAGGTCATTCGTATATTAAAACGTCATGCATAATAATGAACACAAGGCGAGGCGAGATTTTTGTCGTAATCTAGAGTACCTAGTACTAGTATATTTATAGTGTTTAAAAACAAGTTATGGGTAAACGATTATCCAAATCGGTGGTGGATTTACGAATCTATTCCCGGTTACCTACAGTGATAGTATTATATGTGTCAGGCCATACAGATCAGTTGGTAGCTATGACTTTGGCGCTGTAGTTCATTACCACCCAGGACAAATGTTTGTTGTGTCTGTGTGTTAAATGTATTATGACAGTATTTACGATAATAAAAGTGTTCTTTTATTTTATTTACTGGACATATGTACATATATATGTTCCAATGTGGTAAGAAACTAGCATTTTAATGCCAGAAAGATTGAAGTTTTGTGTTTTACTTTTGCATGGCTACATGCCATCTATACCTAATGTAATGAAGTTCATATATCATTTTATCAAGTTTTTAAAGTAACGTGAGTACAGAAAAGAAGGGTCTGGTAAGTAAAGCTTATTACACTGTAAATGATTATATAAATGATAAATCCCCATGGTCTGAAGTCGCTCTGCTCAACGACACACAAAACATCCTGTAATATTTTAGTATATTATGTAGTCATAAATGTAACATAGACCTAAGTACTCAATTTGTTACAAGGATCGTGCTCGCGAAAAAAAAGGAATCCCTCCATTAGGGGTTTCTTGCTGTTCTTCCCCATGGAGGGTCGGATAGGGTTTGAACAGGCATCAAACTTATCAATAAGTACGCGTGACCTTATGTTTTGAATATTGACGTTTCCAAGCCATTTCTTTATGAATTCTATGGAAATAAAGTTTTTGACTTTGACTTTGACTTTGAAAATAAAACGATTTACATACAAACAACATCTTGAAGTTGTCTCAAGCTGTAAACCTGATAGGTGGCAGCACTCGGCTCCAGCGTCTAATCAAATACGCTTCAACACAAAATAATATAATCCACAATTGAAATTCCCGTAACATGTCGATCGAAATACAAATCCCGAAGTAAAAAAAAACAGGGAGAAAAAGGTGTATCTTTATTTTCTCAACGAATACAAATGCCCTTTGTCCCGAGAATAATTCAAGTGGAAAATCTCTTTTTGCGTAGATTTACGTGTACAGGGTGTGCATGAAAGGATTTCGTACGGTTATCCCGAAACGAGATTATTAGGTACTCTGAATCATATTTTACTTATTCCTTAGAAAAACAAAATCTTTACACAGGATAAATGAAATGTATCGGTATTATGGTTGTACTTCTGAGCGGATTTAATTGTCGCAATGTTTACCGGTATTCATCTCTGTCTGTGGTTCCCACGATAATATATTTAGGATAAAACTCTAATTTTTGTATGTTAAGGTTTTTATTAGGTATTTATATTTATTTAATTTCGTACTTCTTAGTACGAAACAAAGAATCTGTATCCGTTTAGTAACACCATGAGATACCTTCAGGTCGGTGTCATGCTTGATGGAAGAATGGTTTTGTGGCGGTACTTCCCCTGATTAATTACTTCGATGAACATACCTTACGGCCACACAGCGAATGGCAAAGGAATCGTGAGAAAAGAATGAATGTACTTGAAGGAATTAACTTTACTCTAGTTCCTCTCAACATTCCCACGACGGGGTTTAGTGTGCCTGTGACCTGTGACCGGCTATATAAGCCTGTGCAAACCTGCCACATACTTGGGACTCTACTGCAAAGCGGTGACTAATATTCAAATAAACTGAAAGGTGACTAGATTATTAAAAATTTTAAGTGATGTCTAACTTACCCGATGACCAGCCACACCTAATCCAGTCCAGAATTTACAGCCGTCTTGTCATAGTAAAACCAACGTTGGTATTAATGTTTGGAGATATATCCGTAGGCTAGAACGTAATTTTTAATTTGAAAATTGAAAGTAACAATACAGTTAAGTCATTGTAAAGAGTTCATTCAAACAGAAGTCATTAATGTGTTAGCTTGGGACCCTCATTCAGTCATATTGAAGTACAATAGCACCCTCTTCTTGTGAGACTTCTTTTACGATGATAATGACGTGCCCCCCCTGTATGTACGTAGGTAGACCCTAATTCCCTAGGATAGGCGCGGGTCCGACGGTATTACATAGATTTAAGCATCAGCCGCGCACTTTGTCCTATAGAATTATGAATGTAATGTAACACGAAGAGAAATTACAGGCAATTGAGACATTCCACCTTTAGGTCTCAGTATCTTGACTCTGTACTGTCCATGAAGACCCAAGTAGTTACAGAGGTTACCACTTAAACCAGGTGGGCCATTAGCTCGGTCCGTGAAAAAATTAAACACGAGATATTTTTTTGAAACAACTGTACCATCGCCAATCTATTTATTATTTTAAAATACAATTTGACTATCAAAATCTTTTACAAAAGCGATTTCAATCAGTTCCTGAATCAGTAATACAATATTTCAATTTTAGATTCTTTCGCAGATAGGCAATAGTATAATCTGTCAATATCTATAAAGAAATCTATAATATTAGCTAACCTGTCACCAAAAAAAATCCCATCTTCATAAAATCTGAATACTAATTTTAAAGCATTCTTGTATCGATTATTGTGTCCATCAGTTTTCACCTAGCTCAGACTACGCATTTAAAATTAGTCGAGCGGGGCGTTATTTAGTAGCCAAATATATTTACATATTTTTGATCAGTTAATATGAGATTTATATGGTTTCCATTAGGCGTCCATTGCTAGTAATTCATTGACAAAAAATCCAAAGCTATTATATCAGTCGAGTTCATTAGGCGACCCAAAAAATTCGTAGAACAAACGATACATTCCATTGGCCAGTAGCTGTCAATTGTAGATAAATATTTTGTAGAACCGGACTAGGCTTCAAATTTGAAACGGCTTACAATTTCCGCTGTAGCGACGTCATTAAAATTTATAACTTGATGTACTTTTCAATGTTTAAATTAGTAAGGAGATTGTCTGTTACCGCTTTGAGACTTAAAACGTTGTTAATTGCATTACGTCTATTTTACTAACAGACAGAGAAGGTGAAAGGTTTATAATGTATTTTGATTGATTAAGTAAAAGGGAAAACAACGAGATGAAATGACGTGTCTTCAAATAGAAGCTTGTGATGTTGGCTTCCAATGGTTGATTCCATCCGTTATATCAAATTATCTTGACGTCTTTGGTAAATGTCAAAATGGATAATATTTTTTATGAATAACAATAAGGGGCCATCCATTAACTTTCTTTTTGTGTTATTATGTTGAATAATCTATAGAGAAACGTAGTCTACCATTTTATACTGTAAATATTACGGTAGATCTTTCCCGCTGTCCCCAATGTATTTGTGTTCAAATAAAAAATATTAGTTTCTTATTTATTGTGTTAATAGTGATATATATTTGCTCGCGTGGTACCGGGAGAGTAGCCTTTATTATTCCAGGTCAACATCTCCCTTGGTCTTACCCTGGTACCACACGGGCGAAGCCGTGTGCACAATCTAGTTTATTATATTCGGACTGTTAGAGAAAAGGAAAGTATCTGCGGCATTTAATAAGAAAGATGTGTCAATATGAAACCCCGAATAATAAGGTTAGTCACAAAATCAGTACCGCTGTGGATTATTCATGTCGAAAAATCACAGCCCACAATATTAATATCAGGCAAGTAAAGATTTGAAACTCGCAAATTCCAAATTTCCCTCGCATATGCAAATAAACCTAAAAGTAGAATTAAAATTAGCATGTGTGCGCGGAAAAAGGTAATTTTAGTGCTTTCTGTTGCGACGTACAAAATAACAGAGCGACCACTGAACGCGCGCACTAGAAACTAGTAGAAAATAATTTAAGAATCTAATGGCTAAGTTAAAAGCTTTATGTCCTCTAAATGCTTTTGGCTTGCGGAGTTAGTGGCGTCTAACCCCTTCCCACCCGGAAATAGCGGAAAATAATGATAGGAGAAAGCGTGGTGGTCTAGCGGTACTGACCCCCGAGTTTCAATCCGGAGGTCGCCGGTTCAAATCCCGACGTGCACCTATGAGTTTTTCGATTGAAAGATTTATGTGCGCAATACCACGTTCTCAAAACCCGAGGAAACCGACATGTCCTAGAACAAAAAATTCGAAGATATGTGTCGTGTGCACGAAAGGAGCCTTGGTACATATTGGTGATTGTTGTAACTCAGAAGACTTGTAAACTTATATAAACTTATTTAAACTTTGCACGCTCTAGTTCAAGAGAGCCAGTACATTATATTTGTTAATAGTATATATTTGTTCGGTTGGTCTGGACGCAACAGGCACCCGGTAGCCATTCATCGTGGAGAATGGAAAATGAGATGGAGTTTAAAAAGAGTCTGTAGTATTATTCATGTATAGGTAGCTACAAATTAGACCATTTGAGATTAGTTTTGCTCGTGTTATTGAATTCGAATGTATAATATTTATACAGGGTGTCCGGTAATGAATGGATAACTTTGAAATGGGTCTAGTAGAACTATTGGGCATTCGGAAAAAAATATCAAATAAAAAAAAACCAAGTAGTATAGTCAACTGTGTATGCATGTCGCATAAATTATTTCTATTAATTATTTATCTCTAGATCTTACCCACTGAGAGTTAATTCTGCGATAAATATTACGTGGTGAGCTAAAGCTACTATTATCAAGTCAATAGCCACTATTTAAACATTTTATGGGCTTTTGTTTAAACACAGTGTTGCGCCGAAGGGTAAACGTAATGAATGTGTTTGTTTGTGGTCCCAACATCTTATCCTAACAGAGGCGGTCTTAACTTGATATAAGGGATACCTAGCCTTATTTATAGCCATGGCAAATAAGTTGATGTAAAAAGTTAACGAAAATTTACTTCGCATTGAGATGGGTCGCGGTTTGGATTCCCACACTGGAATGTGCGAGATCTGTGGATATTTTGTTGCGGGAACTGTCACTCTAGCACTGGATTTCAGGAGTTTAAATGTTTATTGGATGGTTTTAATAAAATGCCCTAATCTTAAAGGTATAGTGTTATGCTGATTTAGAAAACTTCAGCTGAAAAATTGCTTTCACCCTCGTAACCCCTAAGTTACCTTGAATACGGATAACTAGGGCCAGGAAACGCATAATTCATCATCATCCAAATCCACTATTAGGTATAGGGTCTCCCTTTTATTATGCCAGCACCATTTGTTCTGAGCTACTCTCGTCCAGGTTTTTCGTGCTGGTTTCACGATGGCAGCGACCCAACGTGCTTTCGGTTGTCCTGGATGTCTTCGGTCTGATCTGGGCCAAACTCGTTCAAACCTTACTCCATCTGCCATCACCTCGTCTAGCGTATGCAACTAAATATTTAACAATTATAGATTAGTTAGCAAATCGGTTTCTGTCAGCCGAGCAATAAATGATCATTTGTTTTTTATCTCTATTCCCAGGTTTCATCATCGATATAGGCTAGGCCTAGCTAGACCTAGCTAACATTAATTCTTGAAAAATGTCTGTCTAAAATTAGTATAAAATTCTTTTTGTATTTTTCTTTTGTATCAAAGTAAAAGTCAAAGTCAAAAACTTTATTTCCATAGAATTCATAAAAAAATGGCTTGGAAACGTCAATATTCAAAACATACGGTCACGCGTACTTATCGATAAGTTTGATGCCTGTTCAAACCATATCAAATCAGTCAAGTTATTTTAAGTGGTAAATAAAGAGCTTTTTTCTTTTTAAATCATTGCGAGACCCCTGAGGTCAATTCAAGATTCATCAACCAGCCAACAAACTTTACATTCACATCATTATTTCTATTCTATTCTATTCTATCTCTTACTCAAACGAGGAGATTGTCTCGTCTGTCTGTATTTCCTTCGCTTTGTATTCCGACGCTTATCCCAACTCATTCACAATTTATTATTGTGTTGGATTGAACTATCACCTGGCTAAAGGCGTCAGTGTAAAGATAATAAACATAGTCCACTCGCTGTTGCAATAAGGCATTAGAGAAGGTAGCATAGTACGATCTAGAACGGGTAGATTAATCATTTTATATTCTCTCTAAGCCTAGAAAAGTCGTGGGCATATTAAAAAAGTTGCAAAGTACGAAAGAAGCTTCATCCTATTAACTATTAATTTTCCCGCAACTGTACAGAATCTAGGTTAATTGTAAAAACAGCAAAATTACAAATTTGCATTTTTAGTGTTGCGTTATTTACATTATTCAGCGCGTTTATATCGGGGCATTGGGGTAAACAAGGCTACCGGCTTATTAACTTTGATCTGATGTAAAGCATTACAAGGACATATTTCTTAATACCACATCAAAACTATTGAATAATATTAGTACTAGAAGCGTTTTCCTTCCACTTTCATAATGCGGACAGCCCAAGAGTGGAACTCCTTGCCTGCGTCTGTATTTCCCGAGAACTATAATATGGAAGTCTTCAAGAGGAGAGTGAATAGGTATTTTCTAGGTGCACATTCTACACCGTAGACCGCATCGTCACTTAACATCAGGTGAGATTGCAGTAAAAAGTGAGCCTAGCGTAATAAAAAAAAAGTTCTTTTTTAAAATAATACTTACTTATAATAATTCTAAAACTAATTTGTGCACGTCTGGAGTTGAATAAGCGACCAGATTGGATCTCAGATCTGCTCCACTGGGTGCTCTGATATTATTAAATAAATAAATAAATATTCATGGACATTTCACACAGCGCCATTTAGCCCCAAAGTAAGCTAAGCATAGCTTGTATTATGGGAACCAGACAACTGATATAATACTTATATAATTTTCTTTTGTAAATACATACATATAATACATATTAACACCCAGACACAGAACATACATCAATGTTACAAATGTCACATAAATATTTGTCCTGAGTGGGGATCGAACCCACGACCTACAGCGCAGAAGGTATGGTTACTAACCAACTGAGCTATGAGGCCAGTCATGCCAGTATTGCCACTCCTCTATCGCTTTACCTAAATAAACATCGGGGTTCCCCTCCAGCGCGGCCTACTCTCGTATCGTAATTTGGAGTACATCGTTTGAGTGTCGTTTAGTATCGTCCCGCGTCGAGTGCCTGCGATACTGTCATCTCTCTTGGATGGTTTCACACGTTTTTACCATTCCAATAATGTAAGGGCTTATGTCGTTCCTAACTGTTTCCGATAAAATTCAATTTGTGTATCGAAACGTTGTTATTTTGAGTGGATTTTGCAATTCAGGTATTTGTGCAATTTAGGCACTTATTCAAGATTTACTTTTCGAAATGATATGTTTTTTTTTGTTTTTTTTTTTTTTTTTGTATATCATCAGGGATTACTGCTACTAATCGCCCTCTCTCAAGTGTGCTGATAGTAATGAAATGTAAATTATAGAACCTTCTATCGTACATTAAACATAAATCATCGAATTTCTGGACATGTCAGTGACCTGACAATATTTTCTTTCACCGTTTTGAGGACACATTATTGCGAATATACATTTTCCAAGTGAAAAAACTCATTGAAGCGCGTCATGATTTGAACCAATGACCTCTGGTTTGAAGTCAAAGTCAAAGTCAAAAACTTTATTTCCATAGAATTCATAAAGAAATGGCTTGGAGACGTCAATATTCAAAACATAAGGTCACGCGTACTTATCGATAATTTGAAAGTCGAAGTGTGTACCACTGGCCACCACGCTCTCGTCGGACAAGTTTTAATTGGGATTCGGATGGCGGAACGAGCTGACGGCCCATCTGATGAAAAGATGAGAGATGAAAGATTTTGATAAATAACTATTTATTGCAACTGTTATATAAAAAGAAAAAAAAAAGAAAAAAAAAAAGTTAATATTCAATAAAGATAAATAATATAGTCTGGTAAGTTATAAGTATGGTAATGCTAGTATAAAATTTACGAAAAACAAAAAGTATTTTTAAAGCTTTTTGTATAATTATGCTATAATTACATTAACAAATATAACAATAACAAGAAAAACATTAAACAGATACGATTACAAAGCTACTTAAATATACCAAAGGGAATAATTATTTACCGAAGTTTCCTAACAAGTTGATACATCTCGCTCGAATAATGGTCATAATAATTTGAGAATTATGCCCAACTGCCGTCGTTAACCCAAAGTCCTACTATTTTGGGGAGCTGGGACCTCGAACAATGCACTACCTACTCTCTATGTGACATTGTGTGACGTCACTTTTACACCCCCCCCTAGTCTTTTTTATATGTGATATATTTGCGGAACACGCTGACGGCCCACCTGGTTAAAGTGGTAACCTCAGCCCATAACAATCGATGCGACTTGGATCCTCCCCTACTAGGTACGACGAGACCAAGTTGCATCGTATGCGTCCGTAGCTCTGAGATGTGTAGGTAGAATGTCTCATGTGCCTGTAATTCCACCGGCAACACCTTTCAAACCGGAACGCAGTAACGCAAAAGCGTTACTGCTTGGCGCCAGAAATGGGCATGGTGGCAGTACTTCCCCGGACGAACTTGGCGTGAGTTCTACTGCTACTATGTGTGACACATGCATATGATCACAATGAGCGGCGTGCTGACCGCGGCTGCAGTATGCGTCTCTTTGGCAGACACACCAAGCCGGCGCAGGCGCAGCGCGGCTACCTTAAGTTAAGTTAAAGATGAAGTTGTATCTATTATACAATTATATTATTGACTCCCATTAATTCAAAGCATCGCGTAACTCTTGCTCAGCTAGAGAGGTGCGGAAAACACTTTGGTTTTGAAAATACACCGAAATTTCGAGAGCAAAACTCAAAAATCAAGGTCACACCTTATCAAAATTAGAATTTCTTATCAGGCTTACCTTAGAATTAGACTGCAAGGCGTAAATTTTAAATTGCAAACTTCTCAGGATTTCTGAAAGCAAATTTTCCTCGTAGCAAAGTCACGTGCAAACTAGCTAGGCAAATAGCGCCTTTACGTCTATTCTGTCACACTGACTGCGATTAGTATTCTTTGCCATTTCCAACTGCTGAAGAATTTAAAAGTAGGTTAGCAGTTCTGTGGCTCCAAAATACCTGCTTAGACTGAGTAATTTTTATAACTAGGTATCTCAAGTCAATTCGTTAAAAAAATCATATAGGAACATTTAGCAAAATTAAAAATTTCAAGTTAATGCCGGCTCATAGCAAAGATTAGATAGATAGATAGATAGAAAACTCTATTGTACACCACACAAATACATATAAATAAACAGATTATTATAATCTACCAGAGCCTCCGAGGCACTAACATAAAAAATAAAAAGAGTTTCATTGTCTGTTTTTTTCACAAGGGATTCTTGTGCACGCATGGGAAGACCCAAGTCGCGTCGCATAGCGTCCGTCACTCTGATACATGATGAAACAACTCATTTGCAGATTCTCATTAATGGAGGAAGCTCAATGTTTCAAATTGTGGACCCACGTGATTGAAGTGGAAAAAACAGTGCTGAATATGCAGATTATACTGC